>CM065724.1:53511835-53531835 GCA_033310375.1 Conus canariensis
CAGTGAACCAGCAGGGCAACATGGCCAGTTCTCTACAGTGAACCAGCAGGGCAACATGGCCAGTACTGTACAGTGAACCAGCAGGGCAACATGGCCAGTACTGTACAGTGAACCAGCAGGGCAGCATGGCCAGTACTGTACAGTGAACCAGCAGGGCAACATGGCCAGTACTGTACAGTTCACCAGCAGGGCAGCATGGCCCTTTGCAGGTCCCAGTAAAGGTCAGTAGCTCTTCCTTTGCGTCAGCATTTGTTTGCTGGACATTGCTCAGGTCACTACCTAGTAGAACTGACCACAGCTGTTAAACTGATGCCGTTTGGATCACCACACGATGGAACTGACCACTCTTGTTTACCTGACAAAGTCTGGGTCACTATACAATGGAACTGACCACTCTTGTTTACCTGACAATATCTGGGTCACTATACAGTCGAACGGGCCAGTCTTGTTTACCTCACAATGTCTGGGTCACTACACAATGGAACTGACCACTACTCGTTGATTCAAGAATACGTTGGTCAGTCCGCATTAGTACTGCCCACTGTAGTTTGACAATGGTTGGGTCACTACACAGTGGAACTGACCACTGTAGTTTGACAATACCTGGGCCATTACACTGTAGAACTGACCACTCTTATTTTCCCGTTAGTCACAACGCAGGAGAACTAGCCTCTCTAGTTTGATAGTCCTTTGGTCACTACACAGTAGGACTGACTACCGTAGTTTCACGATGCTTAGGCCGTTACACTATAAAACGTGACCAGCCTCGTTTTACAATGATTGAATCAGGAAACAGTAAAACTGACCAGTCTTGTTTGTATGACAATGCTTACGTCACTACACAGCACAGCTGTACACAACACGGTACAGTATTTGTATTAGTCACTTCAGTGACGTACCTTGCACCCCCTTTGATCTTGAAGAACTGAAGTTCTCTCTCTCTCTGTTCGTCCGTCTGCCCGTCTCTCTCTCTCTCTGTGTGTGTGTGTGTGTGTGTGCAAAGGGAAAGGGAAAAGAACAAGTGGGGTTAACAATGACGTCAATGGTGATGCTGGAGATATTGCGTCACGAGTTGTAGAACTCCTCGTTCCAGTTCTTGGGGCTACAATAAAGAAAGCTGTGGATGTCTGTATTAAGGAGGTGGTTACAGAACTGTCAGAAAAGGTGTCTGAAAAACTCAGATCTATTTCTGAGAAAGCTCAACAGGGACATCTTTTGCTGCGATACGAGCAGGATAGGCTGGATCAGTATCAGCGAAGGGAAACCATGAGAATCAATGGACTCAAAGAAGAGGAGAACGAAGATCTGGTGGAGAAAGTGATGGAGTTGGGGAAGAAAGTTGGGGTAGATCTAGAAATCAAGGACATCTCTGTTGCGCATAGAACTGGCCTAAAAAACATGAAAGCCCCAAGACCAGTGCTAGTGAAGTTCACTTCACGAAGAAGCAAGGCGAACCTCATGATGAGGAAGAGAGATCTGCGCAAGCATGACATGAAAGGAGTTTACCTGAACGATGAACTGACACCCCTACGCTTCAAATTATTCAAAATTTGTAAGGCAGCACCTGGTGTGGACAGGGTATCCACTACCCATGATGGCAAAATTGTTTGTCAGCTGAAGGCCGCCCCTGGGAGGAACAGCAGTGGCAGTGCGGGATCTTCCGGCAGCAACGCGGTGTACGTAGAGTCACCTGACGACCTTTTCCGGATCGGTGTGACGAAGGTAGACTACACGGCGCTTGGGCTTCAGCACTTCATCTACACCAGCTAGGGGTTTGCCGGAGGTCGTGGTGATTCATCTGACTCATGTGTAGTCTCAACGTTATGTGCTTGTAGCTGTACTCATTCTTCATCTTGTCTATGTGTTGGTAATTGTTTCTATTCTTCCAATCAATCTTCTGATGAGCGATCATCTAGTGTGGTAACTTCTTCTGTGAATCCCTTTTGCTTGCAAACTTGCGTTTCTAATTGTGATGTCAACGATGATTATGTTCTTGATATGGATGTGGATCACACTGTTCGCCATGATCGTGAGCTGGCTTTTGTATCTTTAAATGTGTGTGGATTGCGTTCCCGTCTCCAGTGTTTGGAATTTGTGAACTATATTCAACTATTCGACATTGCCGTTTTCCTTGAGACTAAAACTGATGACCAAGATGCTTTATTTATCTCTGATTGCTTCAGTGACTGGGGATATGACATTAAACTGTTTAACAGAAAATGCCTGTCTAATCGACGTTCTGGTGGTATTGGAATAGCCATCAAAAGCAAGCTATCTACGTATGTGGAGATTTTACCTTATTCTGGTGGATGTGTGGCTTGGTGTCTATTAAAAAGATCATTGTCAGGTTATGATAAAGACTGTCTGATTGGTGGCGTATACATTCCTCCCGAAGGTTCAGTTTATAGCAGTGTTGAACTGTTTGATGTGATTGAGACGGAATTGTTATCATTACAAGATAAATATAAGGATTGTTATGTTTTGTTGTTGGGCGATTTTAATGCTTATACCAAAAGTATGAATGATTTTATTGATATGAATCAGTTCACTCAGTCTGTGTTCTCTGATGTTCTCTGTGATATGAGCGAAGATAATTTCCAACCTTGTCAAAGATCATCTCAAGATAAGCAGAGGCCTAATAATTATGGTTATCGTCTCTTAGATTTATGTAAATCACTGTCAATATACATTTTTAACGGAAGAATTGGTTCAGATGCTGGTATTGGAACATGCACATGTAAAGGAAGCACAGTTATTGATTATATCATTGGTTCTAGATATTTGATGGAAAATGCAAGTAAGTTTAAAGTTGATGTTTTTGATGCGTTGTTCTCTGATGTGCATTGCCCATTATGCCTGTCTCTTCCAGTTAAGACCTGTTTTGTTTTCAATGAACCTAATGGTACTAAACACTCTCTGCATCAAAGGTATGATGGTGCAGAGATTAGAAGATGGGATAACAACAAATGTAATGAATATAAAGAACATTTAGCAAATTACAATGTTGATGAAATTGTAACTTTATTTGAACAAGGCACAATATCAATCAGTGAAATGAATAAGCGGTTTTCGTCAATTCTTGTTGATTCAGCGAAGGATACATTTGGTACTTACTCTAATACTTACAATAATAGATATTCAATGAGGCAGAATCAAAGCTGGTTTGATAAGGAGTGTAAGGTTTCTCGAAGCCAGTACTTTAAAGCAAAGCGTAAAGTTAAATGTTCAAATACTGTGCCTAATCTAAATAATCTTGCTGCTAAAAGCAAAGAATATAAAAATGTTTTGAGACGATCTGAAAGAAGAGCAACGAGAAAATGGCATAGAGAATTGCGAGCTTTAAAAACTAGAAATCCAAGGGATTATTGGAGGAAAATTAAAGCCAAAAAAGCTTCATCGTGTCCTATACCTCTTGAAGAGCTTAAAAATCATTTCCAGTCCCTTAATCAAAATACTGGATGTAATGATATCATTTTTAGTAATGAAGTATCTGAAAGAAATATCAATCTAGACATTCTAAATGATTCAATTACTGAGGATGAAATTGAAAGAGTCATTAAATGTTTAAAGAATAATAAAGCAGCAGGAGTTGATTTAGTAAGGAATGAATATATAAAGAATAGTGTTCCTTATATGACAAAGTTTTATTGTTTATTGTTTAATCGTGTTTTGGATTCTGGTATTATACCAGAAGATTGGGTGACAGGGTTAATTGTACCACTCTATAAAGGCAAAGGAGATCAACAAGACTGCAATAACTACAGAGGGATAACACTGTTGAGTTGTGTAGGCAAATTATTCACGTCAATTCTAAATAGCAGACTTACTTATTTTGTTGAAATAAATGGACTTATTTCAGAAAACCAAGCAGGTTTTAGACACATGCATTCAACGCTTGACCATGCTTTTGTTCTTAAATCATTGATTGACATGTTTGCAATCAACAATGGAAAATTATACTGTGCTTTTATTGATTACAGAAAGGCATTTGATTCTATTTGGAGGCATGCTTTATGGCACAAACTGATGAGTCAAGGCATATCTGGGAAAATACTGCACGTTGTAATCAATATGTATGATCAAATAAAATCGTGCATTTTTCTAAATGGTCAAAAATCAGAGTTCTTTGGCAGTTTTAGGGGAGTTCGTCAAGGAGAAAACCTTTCACCCTTATTGTTTTCATTATTTTTGAATGATCTACAACAGTTCCTTATTGACAATAACTGTTCTACTTTAGAATATGATTTAACGCAAGAGTTGAAACTTGAACAGTTTATTAAATTGCTTGTATTGTTATATGCTGATGATACAATTTTATTGGCAAATTCTAAATCAGCTTTGCAAAAAGAACTTAATGCCTTACATATATATTGCACGCAATGGCAGTTAGAAGTAAATCCAAAGAAAACAAAAATAGTTGTCTTTCATGGTCGAAATAGTATGCGTGAAATTTTTTTCTTTGGGAATGAAAAAATAGAGGTTCTTAATTCAATGAAATACTTAGGCATCGAGTTCAGCAGAACAGGTTCTTTTTACAAAGCAAAAAAATGTGCTTATAATCAGGCTCTCAAGGCAATGTTTTCATTATTACAAACTGCAAGAAAACAGAAATTGCCAATTGATGTTTGCATACAATTATTTTATTCCATAGATGTACCTGTGTTGTTGTATGGTTGTGAAATTTGGGGTTATGAAAATGTTGATATATTAGAAAAGTTACAGTTACGTTTTTTAAAGTATCTATTTAGATTAAATAAAACTACAATGACTTCAATGATTTATGGTGAAACCGGAATCTATCCTTTATCTGTACTGATTAAAGTGAGAATGATAAGGTTCTGGGCTAACTTAGTTGTTCCTGATTCTAAGAAGTATTCAAACAAAGTATATAATATCTTACATGAACTATATACAAAAGGAATTTTCGTTTCACCATGGCTTAGTTATGTTAAAAGCATTTTATTTGAAACTGGTTTTGATTGTGTTTGGGAATCTCATTCATTCACAAACAGAAGTAACTTATGTAAGTGTGTTAAAAAGGAGTTGCAAAATAATTATGCTCGTGATTGGCGCAGTTCTCTTGAAAACAGCAACAAGTGTGTATTCTATAAAAGTGTAAAGACTGTCTTTGGAAAAGAACATTATATTTCTACCTTACCAGATATTTATGTTATATCTTTATTTAAATTTAGATGTAGTAACCATAAATTGCAAATTGAAATTGGAAGACACCATAATGTTCCAAGAGAATTGCGTATTTGTCGTAACTGTGAAATGTGTGAAATTGGAGATGAATTTCATTGCATCATGGAATGTCCAAAATATAATGAACTTCGTGAAAAATTCATCCCTAAAAAATATCTAAAACCAAAGTCTGTTTTCAACTTTTGTAATTTATTTCAAAAAGGAAGACGCATTTGTTTGAATATTAGTAAGTTTCTAAAAAATGGGAAGATTGTTTAATGAGATCATTACAGTTCACCAGAATTCAGCATTTCGCAACTATGTTCACACATTGTTCTGAGTGAGTTTCGTATTTCTCTTTGTTACATTTGTATCCTCCATGCCCCAACAGGGGTCAAAGGATTAAATTTGAATTGAATTGAATTGAATTGAATTGTGTGTGTGTGTGTGTGTGTGTGTGTGTGTGTGTGTGTGTGTGTGTGTGTGTGTGTATTCTATATTTGCAAACTTTCACGTCTATCCTGTCCTTCTGTCTCTATACATAGCACGTGTCAGACACGGACCTGGCAGAAGCATCACTCTGCAGCTATGTCTTTCATTTGAACTCAAACTGGATATTAACATTCCTAAACATAGAATTAATGGTTCATAGACTGATGTTACAGCCTGCTCTTGCTTTCGTTACAGGGCTCTGTCCCAGACTATTGTTCTTTCCTGTCCAATTCAAAGTGATACCTAAGGAACATGGCTATGTATGCAGTATCTCTAAACCATTCTGTACTGACAGCGAGTGGACAGATTTTGTCATTTTTTCCAGCGGTATTGGGATCATCGCTGTGAGAGGCATGTTTCTGCAAGACACGCCGAGTGGATGATAGCAGCAGTCGGTGTTTCGGATGTGTGTCACCCAGGTGCTGTATTTCAGGTGAAGCCATGTATAACTTATGATTGATATGATACAAAGAAGTAATTACTAGATCCTGTACGCTGTCTCTGAAGACATCAGTTCTGCTACTTTCTTTCTTTCTTTTTGTGTTTTCATTCATTTCTATTGTAACACAGAAAACAAAAGCACATGAGTGTAAAGAATGGACGCTAAAACAATGAGCACTACGTAACCAGTCATGCATTCACGTGATGAATATTTGTTTTTTTGCTGTATTTGTTACACTCTTTACAATAATTTAGTACTCCCACGTACATTGTGTTTTCTTCGTAAACTTTGGAGACTTTTGATATCATCTACCATGATAAGTTCCTCATCTTCCCAGCTGTGTACTGTATTTTCACAGTCTGAACAACTTTATGGAATCGCGCATTTTTAAACGAATAATCTCTCTCTCTCTCTCTCTCTCTGTCTGTGTGCGTGTGCGTGCCTGTGCAGGCGTGCGTGCGTGCGTGCGTGCGTGCGCGCGCGCGTACGCGCGTGCGCGTGTGTATGTGTGTGTGCATTTGTTTTGTTGCAATAGTTCAAAGGATCAGCCTTGTCTGATTACACCCATGGCTTATTTCATTCAATTCATAATTTTACATAAAAAATCGCCTGTTAAGATTATTTCACAATTTAGTTGGTATAAGATACATTATCCGCTTCCCATCGGTTTGAATTTCATTGCTGTATACACTCGTGACCTATTAAGGAAAAGGAAAAAGAAAATCCAAGGAAACGAGTACCCTTCTCCTCAATACTTTTGGACTGAATCGCAAAATATCGTTCACAATTCTCACTACCCTTCACCATCTGTTTAGAAGTCTTGTAGACAGGAGATTTGATCTATATTTTACGAAGGCAGTTCTAAAGGACGCAGGATGGGAAGAGTCCGTAAGCGACTTCTGAAAAAGAAAGTGTTTACAAGAGATTTGATGTCAAGTTTACGGCGACGTTTCCAAACGATCCAGGATGAGATTTATCGGTAAGACGACTCCAGAACGTTCAAGATGAAAGTTTGCAGGATGAAAAGTATCGATAAGCGATCAGACAGGGTCTGATTTCAATTCACGTCCTCACCACACCTGGGTCATCCCGTTCACACTGTCATTAAGGGACAATGGGTCGGTGAAACGTGAGAAGCGACGCCCCCCTGTGCTATTGTGTGCCGGCGAACCCCGCGCCTAGAGATGGGGCAGAACGATTATGAAACGCGACGCTCTTGCGACTTGGTGGCGAGAGCACGGGAAGTCGTCTCTCTTTTTCACCATTTCCCTTCCCTGCCACGCTCTCTCTCTCTCTCTCTCTGCCATGGACTGCAAACCCAAGCCATGTTCCATCATTTCTGAGCCAGCTAAAACAATGTAAAGTCACAAAGACAAATTATATATTTTAATGATATTAGCGAACCTCAGGCTACATAGAGGTCGCCTTTAAATGGATATTCTAATGTTGAAGAAGTGTTCCCTGTATTGTATCGTCCATGTGGATATTGAATACAGTGGAAGAAATGAAGCAATCTTGGTGTATTTCTATTGTTGTTTGGAAAACATTTATTAGATTATTTGGCATAAAAGCGCTGAATGTGATTCTGCAGAGTGCTGTTATGGTTTGCATGAGGAGAATGTCAGAGTTGAAGTGTCTTACGACAAGCCGCAAAACTACATAGCAGACTCAGTCAACAGCTTTGTAAAGGTCGATTAGGTGGTGATACAGATTACGCTAATATCGAAGATGCTCTTACCTTCAGTTTGGTGTTGAAGGTCAGTTCAAGTGAGCTTCTGTCCTGCTTGAATCCTTCCTGTTCCTTCTTCAAGGATTTCTTCTGTCTTTGGTTTGTGTCTGATTCTCCTTATAAACTCATCATACAGGCTGATTACACAGGCTGTCTTGTACTTTTCACGCTATGTTCCATGTCTGGCATAATGTGTATTAGGAATTATGTATATCATTTTGACCATCATTGCACAGCTATGCAACATGATAAAGCATTGTTCGACCTGAAAGAAACTATCCATGTTAAATTTGCCTGTTAATTAAGGTAACAGCGATTTATGAAATGTAGCACTGACCAGTGATAAGTTTTAAATCTGAATATACATTTCTCGCCATCTTCCATCGCTGTTACATCAGAGGTCTCTTCGGGTTAAGACTGAGTCAAGTGTGTATGAATGCCTAATCGAGCAAAAACTGTTATTGTTTGAATTTTTTGTCATTATATGAATGTCTGATGTTGTTTGAAAATATCTTTTTGTGTAAATGGCAGTTATTGCTTCGGTTGTATGTCATGTGTAAATATCTGGTAATTATTATATTGGGTATTTATATAGCGCCTATCCTCGGTCACAGACCAAGCTCTAAGCGCTTTACAATAAACACACTACCTCACTCACTCACTCACTCAACGGGCTGCCTACCCAGGTAGAGCCGGCCGAAGAGCAGCCTACTGGCGCTCATTCAGTCGTTTCCCGTACCATTCAAATATCAGTCACTCATTTTCATTTATCTCATTTATTCCTCCAGTTTCTCACATAGGATGCATACGATGTTTTATACGTGTCCTCCATTTCCACTGGTGCACGATGGCACAGATAACAGTAATGTGTGAAAGTATGTTATTATTAACCATAAGAATCGTTTCATAGAAGACGAAGCCAGATTTCCTGTAACTATTCCATGTCAGCGTGGCTTGTGATGCCACAGGAACGCTTAAATGTCAGACTAATTTGCAGTCTATGGTGCTTCAAAAGTTTGTTCAATAAAAACTTGTCTTAATGGCAAGATTGTATAGTCTATCGCGCATACTTCCATCCGAAGAGAGAGAGAGAGAGAGAGAGAGAGAGAGAGAGAGAGAGAGAGAGAGAGAGAGAGAGACAGACAGACAGACAGACAGACAGAAAAGACAAAGACAGAGACAGAGACAGACAGAGACAGAGACAGAGAGCCTGAGACAAATGCAGAGAGAAAGTGAAACAGAGAGACACAGAGAGAGAGACAGAGACAGCGACAGAGACAGAGACAGAGACAGACAGAGAGAATTTGTTGCGGGACGGAGAGTATGGAAGGTCAAGAAAGAGAGAGAACAAAAGAAACACAACTGGACAGAACAAAATATAGGCACTATACGCTCAGCTTCACGGTCACCTGTTGGTGTATGTACACAAGGGTCGACTCATCAAGGGCCAGCTGCGTGGACAGGGACGCCTCATCCGCAGGGAGGACAGGGACACGTCATCTGCAGGGAGGACAGGGACACCTCATCTGCAGGGAGGACAGGGACACGTCATCTGCAGGGAGGACAGGGACACATCATCTGCAGGGAGGACAGGGACACGTCATCCGCAGGGAGGACAGGGACACATCATCTGCAGGGAAGACAGGGACACGTCATCTGCAGGGAGGACAGGGACACATCATCTGTAGGGAAGACAGGGACACGTCATCTGTAGGGAAGACAGGGACACGTCATCTGTAGGGAAGACAGGGACACGTCATCTGTAGGGAAGACAGGGACACGTCATCTGTAGGGAAGACAGGGACACGTCATCTGTAGGGAAGACAGGGACACGTCATCTGTAGGGAAGACAGAGACACCTCATCTGTAGGGAAGACAGGGACACGTCATCTGCAGGGAGGACAGGGACACCTCATCCGTAGGGAAGACAGGGACACGTCATCTGCAGGGAGGACAGGGACACGTCATCTGCAGGGAGGACAGGGACACGTCATCTGCAGGGAGGACAGGGACACGTCATCTGCAGGGAGGACAGGGACACGTCATCTGCAGGGAGGACAGGGACACGTCATCTGCAGGGAGGACAGGGACACATCATCTGTAGGGAAGACAGGGAACACGTCATCTGCAGGGAGGACAGGGACACATCATCTGTAGGGAAGACAGGGACACGTCATCTGTAGGGAAGACAGGGACACGTCATCTGTAGGGAAGACAGGGACACGTCATCTGTAGGGAAGACAGGGACACGTCATCTGTAGGGAAGACAGGGACACGTCATCTGTAGGGAAGACAGGGACATCTCATCTGTAGGGAAGACAGGGACACGTCATCTGTAGGGAAGACAGGGACACGTCATCTGTAGGGAAGACAGAGACACCTCATCTGTAGGGAAGACAGGGACACGTCATCTGCAGGGAGGACAGGGACACCTCATCTGTAGGGAAGACAGGGACACGTCATCTGCAGGGAGGACAGGGACACGTCATCTGCAGGGAGGACAGAGACACCTCATCTGTAGGGAAGACAGGGACACCTCATCTGCAGGGAGGACAGGGACACGTCATCTGCAGGGAGGACAGGGACACATCATCTGTAGGGAAGACAGGGACACGTCATCAGCAGGGAGGATAGGGACACATCATCTGTAGGGAAGACAGGATCACGTCAACTGCAGGAAGGACAGGGACACATCATCTGTAGGGAAGACAGGGACACGTCATCTGCAGGGAGGACAGGGACACATCATCTGCAGGTAGGACAGGGACACGTCATCTGCAGGGAGGACAGGGACACGTCATCTGTAGGGAACATAGGGACACATCATCTGTAGGGAAGACAGGGACACCTCATCTGTAGGGAGGACAGGGACACATCATCTGTAGGGAAGACAGGGACACGTCATCTGCAGGGAGGATAGGGACACATCATCTGTAGGGAAGACAGGGACACGTCATCTGCAGGGAGGATAGGGACACATCATCTGTAGGGAAGACAGGATCACGTCATCTGCAGGGAGGACAGGGACACGTCATCTGTAGGGAAGACAGGGACACGTCATCTGTAGGGAAGACAGGGACACGTCATCTGCGGGGAGGACAGGGACACATCATCTGCAGGGAGGACAGGGACACATCATCTGCAGGGAGGACAGGGACACGTCATCTGTAGGGAAGACAGGGACACGTCATCTGTAGGGAAGACAGGGACACGTCATCTGCAGGGAGGACAGGGACACATCATCTGTAGGGAGGACAGGGACACATCATCTGTAGGGAAGACAGGGACACGTCATCTGCAGGGAGGACAGGGACACGTCATCTGTAGGGAGGACAGGGACACGTCATCTGCAGGGAAGACAAGGACACGTCATCCGTAAGGAGGACAGGGACACGTCATCTGCAGGGAGGACAGGGACACGTCATCTGCAGGGAGGACAGGGACACGTCATCTGCAGGGAGGACAGGGACACGTCATCTGTAGGGAAGACATGGACACGTCATCTGTAGGGAGGACAGGGACACGTCATCTGCAGGGAGGACAGGGACACGTCATCTGTAGGGAAGACAGGGACACGTCATCCGTAGGGAGGACAGGGACACGTCATCTGCAGGGAGGACAGGGACACGTCATCTGCAGGGAGGACAGGGACACGTCATCTGCAGGGAGGACAGGGACACGTCATCTGTAGGGAAGACAGGGACACGTCATCTGCGGGGAGGACAGGGACACATCATCTGTAGGGAAGACAGGGACACGTCATCTGTAGGGAGGACAGGGACACGTCATCTGCAGGGAGGACAGGGACACGTCATCTGTAGGGAGGACAGGGACACGTCATCTGCAGGGAGGACAGGGACACGTCATCTGCAGGGAGGACAGGGACACGTCATCTGCAGGGAGGACAGGGACACGTCATCTGCAGGGAGGATAGGGACACGTCATCTGTAGGGAAGACAGGGACACGTCATCTGCAGGGAGGACAGGGACACGTCATCTGTAGGGAAGACAGGGACACGTCATCTGTAGGGAAGACAGGGACACGTCATCTGCAGGGAGAACAGCAGTTGAAAATCGAAAAGATCAGGGGGGTTCCCCGCTGCCCTGGCAAAATTGATGTAGATTGAAGATGGTCGCCTGGTATTTCTTACCAAGCCACAAAAATTGTCACTTACTGTTATCGTGTGCCATCGTGTACCGGTGGAAATGGAGGACACGTATAAACATCGCATGCATCCTATGTGAGAAACTGGAGGAATAAATGAGATAAATGAAAATGAGTGACTGATATTTGAATGGTACGGGAATGAGCGCCAGTGGGCTGCTCTTCGGCCGGCTCTACCTGGGTAGACAGCCCGTTGAGTGAGTGAGGTAGTGTGTTTATTGTAAAGCGCTTAGAGCTTGGTCTGTGACCGAGGATAGGCGCTATATAAATACCCAATATATAATATAATAATAATAACAGGAACCCCCAAATGCTGTTGGACAGCCTGATGAAGCAGGGGCAGTGTGACCAAGCAGATCTCTCGTAAGATACAAGGACACACGGGACTGAAGAGCTGTAACATGGAGATAATCTGCTGGGAACAAACTGCCCTTGGTAGACCTTACCGTGTGACACATGAACTGGAGAGATTCAACATGGAGATCGTCTACTGGCCTTGATAGACCTTACCCTAGGACACACGAACTGAAGAGCTGCGATATGGAGATCGTCTATGGCCTTGATAGACCTTACCCTAGGACCACACGAACTGAAGAGCTGCGATATGGAGATCGTCTACTGGCCTTGATAGACCTTACCCTAGGACACATGAACTGAAGAGCTGCAACATGGAGACCATCTACTGGCCTTGATAGACCTTACCCTAGGACACACGAACTGAAGAGCTGCAACATGGAGACCATCTACTGGCCCTGATAGACCTTACCCTAGGACACACGAACTGAAGAGCTGCGATACGGAGTCTCCTGGGAACATACTGTCCTTGGGAGATCTGACGTTGTGCCATCAGGGCACAAAGACTTTGAGTTAAAAGGAGCATTGATTGAGGAAGATCAGAAGGAAACAGGGCCTCAACTCCCCTGCACACTCTGCGGCCGACTGTGTGTCTCAAAGACAGCCAGCCACTCCCTGCTGTCCTACAACAGCCTGCTGTGTAACGATGAGAGAGATTCCTTTCAACACTGTCTTGGGAACTGGGAACGTGTCAAAAGCTTTTGGAACTCCCTGGGACAAAAACTGTTCAATGAAAAGTGTGGAAGAAGTGCACACAATGTTAAGATCTCACGTGTTCTTACTATATTCAGTGTGCATGAACATCTTACAACTGATTCTATTTTTGATTCAGTCACAATGTTTGCCAAGCTGTACATACACCGATATACAACAGATAAACGTTTACCAAATATATTTGTGTTTTAGAGGCTACTGAACGAAAACTCTGGAAGTGAACAATATAATGCATCTATTAACATTAATCTGTACAAGTTGAACACAGAATAGAGTTACTGCAAATCAGTATTTTGCAACGCTTGATAGGCTATAAAAAGGTCAAAGTGCCTGTTGTGCCACCCGTTTCCTTAACATTCACTGTCCATGTCCATATGTATATTCAACCTGTTTGATTTTGTCATTATTCGTTAACTGTTTCTGTCATCTCAGAACTATCAATGTATTATCTTTTCTTCTTATTATGTGATTTTTCGAAAATGTGTTACAATATGTATGAACAATAGGCAGTCACTCCCACGTGAGGAGCCATTCTGGCACTAACCTGCCTGCCTACCTGTCTGTCCACCCGACCAGAGACGGCAGAGATGGGACCAGGGTTGGCGGGGAAACTGATACCATCAGACAGACAATGTGCGCTCACCGTTGATTCCACAGCTGAATTCCTTTCAGTTAAGTGGCAGTCATACACAAACGTGTGCGCCGCGCACTTACGCGTGTGCACACGCACGCACACGCACACACACACACACACACACACACACACACACACACACACACACACACACACACACACACACTCGGATAGACAAGGCACACGCTCCCTCTGTCTGTCTGTCTGTCTGTCTGTCTGTCTGTCTGTCTGTCTGTCTCTCTCTCTCTGTCTCTCAAACGCGCGTCCATAACACAGAGAAACACACAATCATACACACAGACGCAGACTAACGCACGCATACGCACACATGTATTCATAGACTTCTAAAAGTTTTTCGTGACAATTAAAATCTGAGTCTGAGTCTGTCTGTCTGTCTGTCTGTCTGTCTGTCTGTCTGTCTGTCTGTCTGTCTCTGTCTCTGTCTCTCTCTCTCTCTCTCTCTCTCTCTCACACACACACACACACACACACACACTGATACACAGACACACACGCGCGCGCATGCACGCACACTGACACAGAGACGAACACACAGACACACATCAACACACAGGCACATAGACACATACATAAACACGCACATAAACACGCACACACACAGACACACGACACAACCCCACACACACACACACACACACACACACACACACACACACACACACACACACACACACACACACGTACACACACAAACACACGCATGCATGTATGCACATGCTGGCATATCAGAACATTGCAAGACAAAAACAAACGAACAAACAGACAAACCTAATCCGGACATGTGACTGCGGCATTACAGCGTGTGTTGATTTGCCTGAAGATGAACCCTCAGCACAAACAAAGCACTCTAACATAACAAAAAGTGCCCCCCCCCCAGCCCACTCCTTCCCCTCGTTCTTCTTCCGTCCACTTTTCCGTCTGTCCGTCCGTCCGTCCGTCCGTCTGTCTGTCTGTCTGTCTGTCTGTTTGTCTGTCTGTCTCTGTCTGTCTCTGTCTGTGTGTCTGCCTTTCTCTGTCTTCTGTCTCTCTTTCACTCCTCTCTCTCTCTCTCTCTCTCTCTCTCTCTCTCTCTCTCTCTCTCTCTCTCTCTCTCTCTGTAAAAAAGCTGTCGAGTCTTACTAAACAGTCACTTCATAACGTTGAGGTTCGATGAGGAATTTAATCAAATAGATCCTGACCTTCATTTTGGAAGCACAATTGAATCATGGTTCACTTTGGGTCTACATGCAGTCTTTCCACTGCATTTGGTTGCAGTTGGTTAGGTAGTTTTGGCGTAACCTTCCTGATAGACAACCTTCAGCCCTTGTTCCCACATGAAGTGGTGAATATGCATTAGAAAATTCTAAGAGAGAGAGAGAGAGAGAGAGAGAGAGAGAGAGAGAGAGAGAGAGAGAGAGAGAGAGAGAGAGAGATTCAGATTCAGATTCAGTTGATTGATACATATAATATGGCAAGGCCCCTAATGAAGGGGTGTGTGAACATTCATAGCACAACAGTTAGAAACAATGGAACTAAATTACTGAACGAAACACGAATGATTCGAAAGCAATTTCATGAAGTGAAATTTTCTCTATACTTAAAGGATTTGAACAACAACAATGAACAAATGTTAAGTGGCTGAACAGGGTAGGCTCAGTTTAAACAAAGATGGCTGCCTGTAGCATCTGAGCTTAATAAAGTTTTCTCTACAGCTCATGGGAGCTGGGCAGGATAGGACGAAGTGTAATTCGGTTTCCTTTGATTCTTTGCATAAAGGTCAAGCAAATGGCAATTTTTACATGAACCGATATCTGAAATGATGGATTGATCGCTAATGCAGATATTCCTTATCTGAATTTTGCTGTTACGTGTTTTAGGTACCTGTCTATGTCTCAGGGTAAGTAAGTTTTCAGATCATGAACGTCGCAAACGTTCCGTAAAAATCAGGTCTGTCACAGTTATAGATATGATTAGACCATTTCTGCCATCTGCAATCAACCGACCGTCGGCGGGAATGACACAGAAACTCCTAAATACTACCACCCCCTTGATTCAGCCAAACAAATCCAAATCCCTATTCAAACAGACAACAGAGGGGGATTTTGGTCACCCAGTTGCTTTTACGTTAGTATCTAAGCCATGTAACATATTGTGTACGCCTTAGGTGGAATTCTGAAGCCTTCCATTTGCATCAGTTTGAGCCAGCAGTGGATGCATCTGACAGCAGAAACAATGTAAATTGGAAATCGATCAGTTTCGCCGTAAAAAAGGTCCATTTAGAGTCCGTCTGTCTACACCTAGACACCTCTTCAGAACAAAGATATATAAGCAGATTCGCAATAGACAGCTGCCTTTTCTAATTCCCATAGCTCAGAGCCGTACTGTACTACAGGCTGAACCTGAGTATTAAACACTTTTATAAACAGCGTAAATGAAGAATGATTAAGAATATATAACTTTTTCATGTGCAAAGCAAAACATTTTTTTGGCCTTACTTGAAAGGTCTTTGCACACACCAACAAAACTCAAACGTGTTGAGAATAAGATACCTAAATATCTCTAAGCATTGACGACTGGCATAGGAATACCATCGTATACCCACCTTTCTCTTACACTTAAATATTCACCTTTACGAAATACTATGATCTTGCTTTTTTCCATATCAACTTTCAACTGTAGTGATTCAGCGGCTCGATGCGAACTATTCAATTGTGTTTGTAACCCTATAGCAGTTTCAGATATCTAAATAACATCATCGGCAAACGAAATGATAAACACTTCAAGACGTTGAGTGATAATGAAGCACCATGTTTAGCATTGCTGATTTCATCAAGTGCCAACTCATTAATAAACAAAGAAAATAAAATAGGACTGCACGCATCTCCCTGCTTCCTCTGGAACAATTGATATAGTCAGTAAATTTTGCTCCACAACGAACTCTTATCTTTCATCATTCTGATACATTTATAGAATTTACCTTTCATATCGTTTTTTTTTTTCAAGATAGTCCAGAGGAGATTTCTATCAATGGAGTCAAATGCCTTTTCGAAATCTTTGAAAGTTACGTATAACTTCCTATTGTAATAAGACTGCTTCTGCACAAGCGCAAGCAGAGAAAACATGGTCAATGGTTGAGTAACCATTTTAAAGCATGCTTGGTGATCACCTGTGATATTATTTTCCTCTACCTATACTTGCAGTCTGTTACTAATAATCATACCAAAGAGTTAACTTCTTACATAATCAACAGAGATCCCTCTGTAACTGTCGAGATGACAACATTACGCTCTTTAAAAATTGGCAAAATAACTGATTGAGTCCAGTTTTATGGGAACGTGCCATTATCAAATAGAATATAAAACAATGTCAGAAATAATTGCATTACTTGATCAGAGGAATGCTTTAAAAAAAGTTCACTAATAATGCTATCAGGGCCAGCGGCCTTGCGATTTTTGAGTTTTCTATACCCTAATAATACTTCTTCTTGTGTAACCTGGTCGGTTCATATAACTGTCATTGTTCATATCAAGTGTTTCGTTAGCTACTAACATCTGTCTCTAGTGGAGCCTGGAAATGCTTAAACCATGTATTAATAGTAATGATATTTCTAAGCTGTTTTCTTTGACAGAAATTCTCGAAATAGTATCCCAAAATTCCTTTTGATAGTTTATAGACGGTGCGAGTCTTCGAAGTAACGAACCATTGAAGTCTTTCTCCTATCTTTTTAATGAATGTTAACATTCTCGCCTTGCAGCTGAATAAGTATTTCTGTATTCTGTTCTCAATGTGCGCAACTGATACGAAGTAGCCTCGTGGCTTTTGTTTTATTAGCATCACATTCTTATATCATACACTCACAAGGTGCTTTACTATATATATATATATATATATATATATATATAATATATATGTGTGTGTGTGTGTGTGTGTGTGTGTGTGTGTGTGTGTGTGTGTGTGCGTGTATTCAATTATAAACAAAGCTTGCTCGTATGTCTTAGATTGAAGAAATAGGGGGAGATAAGCATTCATATCTGCAGTGGTAGATAATTCTGCCTAACTAACAGCATGTGCTTGAGTGGGTGAATGGGGAATAATAAATGCTTCTCAAAATGAACCTTCAGCAAGCTTAGAGTCTCCAAGGGGGAGACAATCTCCAATAGGGAGGAAACTCACTAACATATAACTCCTGGTCAGATACCGGTATTTCGAAACCTGATTGTTTCTCCGCAGTGACCGCGGAAAGTAGTAACTTGACTCCTCTGCCTTTTCGATTTTAAGAAGAATGCTATCCCAGAAAAAGGCTGGTGTGCAATACCGTAGTATGTTTGTTGAGTTTTCAAAAAACCAACCAAAGGTACCACCTAAGAAGCAAAAGGAAATCATGAAGGAACAAAACAAGCTACATTTTCTTGTGAAAAGTAGAAAATATAAAAAGATAACCTCTTAAGACACAAGTGCTGAGGGCCAGTTCTTGGAATGAATCCGCAAGGGACTAAAGAACTGGCCCTCAGCACTTGTGCCTTAAGAGGTTATCTTTTTATATTTTCTACTTTTCACAAGAAAATGTACATGTTTTGCTCTTTCATGATTTTCTTTTGCTTCTTAAGTGGCACCTTTGGTTGCTTTTTTTAAAACTCAACAAACATACTACGGTATTGCACACCAGCCTTTTTTTGGGATAGCATTCTTGTTAAAACCGAAAAGGCAGAGGAGTCAAGTTACCACTTTCCGCGGTCACTGCGGAGAAACAATCAGGTTTCGAAATACCGGTATCTGACCAGGAGTTATATGTTAGTGAGTTTCCTCCCCATTGGAGATTGTCTCCCCCTTGGAGACTCTAAGCTTGCTGAAGGCTCATTTTGAGAAGCATTTATTATTCCCCATTCACCCACTCAAGCACATGCTGTTAGTTAGGCAGAATTATCTACCACTGCATATATGAATGCTTATCTCCCCCTATTTCTTCAATCTAAGACATAAGAGCAAGCTTTGTTTATAATTGAATATTTCTTGCAGTAATTGCAACACCAAGCTGCTCTGTAAGTTGCTGGAATGATGCTCGGTACTTATCCTTGGAATTTATTAGTTTATTGTATATATATATAGGGAGGAAACTCACTAACATATAACTCCTGGTCAGATACCGATATTTCGAAACCTGATTGTTTCTCCACAGTGACCGCGGAAAGTGGTAATTTGACTCCTCTGCCTTTTCGGTTTTAAGAAGAACGCTATCCCAGAAAAGGCTGGTGTGCAATACCGTAGTATGTTTGTTGAGTTTTCAAAAAACCAACCAAAGGTACCACCTAAGAAGCAAAAGGAAATCATGAAGGAACAAAACAAGCTACATTTTCTTGTGAAAAGTAGAAAATATAAAAAGATAACCTCTTAAGACACAAGTGCTGAGGGCCAGTTCTTGGAATGAATCCGTAAGGGACTAAATTACAATAAACTAATAAATTCCAAGGATAAGTACCGCACCATTCCACAAGAAAATGTAGCTTGTTTCCATGGTCACTGAGGAGAAACAATCAGGTTTCGAAATATCGGTATCTGACCAGGAGTTATATGTTAGTGAGTTTCCTCCCCATTGGAGATTGTCTCCCCCTTGGAGACTATAAGCTTGCTGAAGGCTCATTTTGAGAAGCATTTATTTTATTTTATTTTTCCCCATTCACCCACTCAAGCACATGCTGTTAGTTAGGCAGAATTATCTACCACTGCAGATATGAATGCTAATCTTCCCCTATTTCTTCAATCTAAGACATAAGAGCAAGCTTTGTTTATAATTGAATATTTCTTGCAGTCATTGCAACACAAGCTGTTCTGTAATTTGCTGGAATGGTGCAGTACTTATCCTTGGAATTTATTAGTTTATTGTAATTTAGTCCCTTACGGATTCATTCCAAGAACTGGCCCTCAGCACTTGTGTCTTAAGAGGTTATCTTTTTATACTTTCTACTTTTCACAAGAAAATGTAGCATGTTTTGTTCCTTCATGATTTCCTTTTGCTTCTTAGGTGACACCTTTGGTTGGTTTTTTGAAAACTCAACAAACATACTACGGTATTGCACACCAGCCTTTTCTGGGATAGCATTCTTCTTAAAATCGAAAAGGCAGAGGAGTCAAATTACCACTTTCCGCGGTCACTGCGGAGAAACAATCAGGTTTCCAAATATCGGTATCTGACCAGGAGTTATATGTTAGTGAGTTTCCTCCCTATTGGAGATTGTCTCCCCCTTGGAGACTCTAAGCTTGCTGAAGGTTCATTTTGAGAAGCATTTAT
>CM065724.1:53536835-53561835 GCA_033310375.1 Conus canariensis
GTTTCACAGCTCTTTTTTAAAGCCACGCCTCACGGCAACATACTTCCAGCCAGATGGCATATTTTGAGCTGTTGCACTGCACCGCTGGCAACTGAATTAGTGAGCCCCCCCCCCCCCCCCCAAAAAAAAAAAAAAAAAAAAAAAATCAAAAAAAAATCGCAACCTTCACTATTGCTCCCCACAGGCCAAGCAGAAATGGCATTGGTCGATCTGAAACTACATTTTCTGTCACGTTAAGAATTTGCAGCAAACTTTCCTCGCTTGCTGTGTGATTGTAAAGGGAAACATCACCACGTGCCCTGCATGTAGTGCCGTTCTTAACCTCATGATGATACATATTTTGCCAGATTACCACATGTAAGACATCTGCTAAGTCGTAGCCACGAGACCCTCTTTCTTCAATTCTCTCATCCTGCTTGTTAATTCATTTATCCATCAGCTTAAAATCATGCGTAGTGTGGTCTCAAAACTTAGCGTATGTGGTGTAGCGTATATGGACTAGTCCGCACGCCTCCTTGATGAAACTGAAACTGAACACGTAAAACGAGTTCACACGCAAAAAGTTTTGAGCTGTATTTCTTACAATATCACGTCAAACAGAAAAGGGAGGAAACGTGTTGCACGCTCATTTCGGCATGATGTGTCGCAACTCGTGTGCAGCCCTCCCACAGCGCCGACAGTTGTTCAAGTGGTTGTGTCTGGGAGCTGCTATGCAGGAGACAGGAGTTCGTCGTCATGGTCGACATCATGGTGGTGGTGGTGGTGGTGGTGGTGGTGGTGTGTGTGTGTGTGTGTTTTGTGTGTGTGTGGTGTGTGTGTGTGTGTGTGTGTGTGTGGAGAGAGAGAGAGAGAGAGAGAGAGAGAGAGAGAGAGAGAGGAGAGAGAGAGTTATTGTCTGTCACCTGTTTCTTCTGTCTTGTTATCTTATCTGTTTCCCTGCCCTCACTCATCCCCTTTTTGTCTGTCTATTCTGTCTGTCGGTCTGTCTCTCCCTTTTTACTCTCTCTCCTCCATCCCCCACCCCTTCCCAATCTCTCAAACACTTGTTCGCTATTCTTACGTTCAATTTCTTTGAGGCTTGGACGGACATTGACATGCGGTCGGTGGCTTTCACTCCTGCCGGCCATACACTTGATTGCCTGCAGCAGTGGGGTCGTCAGCCAGTGCTTGGTTCACAGACACCCCTCCACCCCTGCCCGCTATGCTGGTGATTGTCGTGGGCCATGATTGTCCTGAAAGGGCCAGCACACAAAGAGCGCCACAGTATTAGAGCACGGGGCCAGGTGGAGTTGGAGGCAATGGAGTATTTCACCGTTTGTCTGTCTGTCTGTCTCCGCTCCCCCCCCCCCCCCCGCCTCCTCTCTCTCTCTTTCTTCCTCTCTCTGAACGTAACTCCCCTCTCCCTCCCTCCCCCCCTTCCGATCTGTCTGTCTGTCTGTCTGTCTGTCTCTCACACGCACACACACCTACACACACACACACACACATATATACACACACACACAAGCACGCACGCACGCATGCACGCACGCACGCACGCACGCACGCACACACACACACACACACACACACACACACACACACACACACACACACACACACACACACACACACTATTTGCTTGGAGTCATTGCCCTTACATGACCCCTTTGAGTCGGTAGGACGATAAACAACATGAGGTTTTTCATTCGTCTGTCTCGTTCTGTGTCTCTGTCTGCCCATGTCTATGTAGCTGACTCCCCTTTCTGTCCTGGTCCTACCACCTATCCATGCCCCCCCCCCCCCCCCGCCCCCCCTCTCTCTCTGTCTGACTGCCTCTGTCTCTCTCTGTCTCTCTCAGTCTCTCTGTCTCTCTCTCTCACTCTCTCTGTGTCACACACACCGAGACAGACACAGACACACACACAGACACACGCACACAGACACACATACATAGACAGACACAGACAGACAGACAGACAGACAGACACACACACACACACACACACACACACACACACACACACACACACTTTCATTTCTCTGTGTTTTCCGGCTGTAAGTCTTTCTGCCTGATTGTCAAAATTGATGTCACACTTTAAACATTCAAACCCCGTAAAGGCACCTACAGGACCAACGACACACAACACAAAACTGACAATAGAGTTCTGTATTCACTTAGATATGCAAAGGCAACATACTCACCAAGAATGGAGATGTCTATGGTCAAATAACAGAAATCCAAACAAGCAAAAGAGACCAGTTGTTGAACTCTTCATATGGACTCGCTTATCGCACTATCAGGCCACCATCAAAGATAATTGATAAAGGAGAAGTAAAGGCAACAGTGCTAACTCCAAAGATAAGTAAAATTATTGTGGAAACAGTATAGGTTTTTGTTACTTGTGAAGCTGAACAGGGCCAGGAATTTAACTGTACCTGGGCAATTCTAATCTTAATATTCTACCTACCTACCTATCTATCGATCTATGTATTTTTTTTAAGTTGGGCATTTACATACATAGTCACATTAAAAAAAATCAGCTTAGCCACGATTTTCACATTATTTTTTCTTTGTTGCAATACCCTTCAAATTATCGTTCTTTGATAGGAACTTGTGAACTGGAACTAGAGAGAAACAAAAAAAAAGGCGATTTATCCAACACATGCCTTTCGTCTCTCAACTTTTTTTTTTTTTTTTTAACTATTTCGGCTGTTTTTGAAAAAAGATCTTCCATCCCGAAATGACCCTTACGGTTGGCAACACTATAAACAGTATGACTTGTCCTTTTTGTCCCGGGGTGTGTCTGAAAGAGGATGGTCGTTTACCATACCACCCAAATGAAGGTCGGGAGATTTGAAGAACGCTTCGAGTTCTGTGCGTATTGACAGGGCTACGTGTCAATAGGTTATATGTTTTCAGCGCTACATGCTAATGGTGATACCGACTATTATCATTACGTTCATTCCTGCTATGTACCAATAGCGCTTCTAAATACTATTATCAGGACGTTCAATAGCGCTATGTGTGCCCCCCCCCCCTCTTTTTTTTTTTTTTTTTAAATCGCTACGCCTCAATAGCACCCCATTTCAACAGCGTCACGTCTCAATAGCACTTCTCGGTTAATGACACCCGTTTCCGTGCGCCTGCCTAGCCGTGCGTAAACGTGTTCTTATCATGTTTCTGCCTTTGATCATGTTGCAGTTCCTTGTCTGTGTTTCTTTCTTCTCTTCAGCGGCAAGGTTAAGTTCAATAACTTTCAGCGTTATCAAATACATGGTTATTTCATGTACTCTCTCTCTCTCTCTCTCTCTCTCTCTCTCTCTCTCTCTCTGATCATCACTGATAAAAGTACGATTTTCTTCTCACATTTCAGAATCTTGATGCACAAAATAGTTATGTCATTCTGGACCTCTGTCTGTCTGTCTGTCTGTCTGTCTGTCTGTCTAACTGTCTCTCATGGCGCTCAATATCAAATTCTGTGAATTTTTATGCATTGCCATGTCCAAAGCCGCCTCTTACTTTATCTATAAAATATTTTCTATATGTACTCACAATTTTCATTTTCTTACGTTTTCTTAGTCTTGACTTGTGTAGTCGTTGATATAAACCTTTCCTAGTATCTTCTGTACCTCCCCCTCCTCCCCTCCTTCTCCTGTCTATCACTTGGAGCAAGCTTTGGAAATGTTGGAGCAAAGAATTGGCAATGATCATTATGCATCAAATTTCAGTTGTTTCTCCTAACGTCACCCCCACCACCACCTTCCCACACCAACTCCTTCCCTCTCCACACATTCCCCGCCGCGCTCTGCAGCACATCCATCTGTTCAAATTCAGAGAGAGAGGAGAGAGAGAGAGAGAGAGAGAGAGAGAGAGAGAGAGAGAGAGAGAGAGAGAGAGAGCGTGTTGCTCTAAAGAATGAGACTGTAGTGTTGCTCTAAAGAATGAGACTGTAGTGTGTTGCTCTAAAGAATGATACTGTAGTGTTGCTCTAAAGAATGATACTGTCGTGTGTTGCTCTTAAATATGATACTGTAATTATTGCTCTGCAGTATGAAATTGTATTGTATCGCTCTGCAATATGAGACTGTATTGTATCGCTCTGCAGTATGATACTGTATTGTATTGCTCTGCACTATAATACTGTATCGTGTTGCTCTAAAGTGGGATACTGTATTGTATGCTCTGCAGCATGATACTGTATTGTATGCTATGCAGTATGATACTGTATTGTATTGCTATGCAGTATGTTACTGTATTGTATTGCTCTGCAGTATGATACGGTATTGTATTGCTGTGCAGCATGATACTGTATTGTGCTGCTATGCAGTATGATACTGTATTGTATTGCTGTGCAGCATGATACTGTATTGTATTGCTATGCAGTATGATACTGTATTGTATTCCTTTGCAATTTGATACTGTATTATATTGCTCTGCAGCATAATACTGTATTGTGTTGCTCTGCAGTATGATACTGTATTTATTGCTATGGAGCATGATACTGTATTGTATTGCTATGGAGCATGATTCTGTATTGCCATTCAGCATGATACTGTATTGCTATTCAGTATGATACTGTATTGTATTGCTATTCAGTTTGATATTGTATTGTATCGCTATTCAGCATGATACTGTATTGTATTGCTATTCAGCATGATACTGTATTGTATTGCTATTCAGCATGATACTGTATTGTATTGCTATGGAGCATGATATTGTATTGTATTGCGATGGAGCATGATACTGTATTGTATTGCTATGGAGCATGAAACTGTATTGTATTGCAATGGAGCATGATACTGTATTGTATTGCTATGGAGCATGATATTGTATTGTATTGCTCTGTACTATGATACTGTATTGTATTGCTCTGCACTATGATACTGTATTGTATTGCTATTCCGCATGATACTGTATTGTATAGCTATTCAGCATGATATTGTATTGTATTGCTATTCAGCATGATACTGTATTGTATTGCTATGCAGCATGATACTGTATTGTATTGCTCAACAGTATGATCAGATATTGTATTTATAGGATTAAACTATTGAATTGCTGTGCAGCACAATACTGCATTGCATTGCTCCGCAATATGGTAGGCTTACTGTATCGTGTTAATCCGCAGAATGGTAGGCCTACTGTACTGTATTCCTCCGCAGTATGGTAGGCCTACTGTATCGTATTGCTCCGCAGTATGGTAGGCCTACTTATTGTATTGCTCCGCAGTATGGTAGGCCTACTGTATTGTATTGTTCCACAGTATGGTAGGCCTACTGTATCGTATTGCTCCGTAGTATGGTAGGCCTACTGTATTGTATTGTTCCACAGTATGGTAGGCCTACTGTATCGTATTGTTCCACAGTATGGTATGCCTACTGTATCGTATTGTTCCACAGTATGGTAGGCCTACTGTATCGTATTGTTCCACAGTATGGTATGCCTATTGTATTGTATTGTTCCACAGTATGGTAGGCCTACTGTATCGTATTGTTCCACAGAACGGTATGCCTACTGTAACGTATTGCTCCGTAGTATGGAAGGCCTACTGTATTGTATTGTTCCACAGTATGGTAGGCCCTACTGTATCGTATTGTTCCACAGAACGGTATGCCTACTGTATCGTATTGCTCCGCAGTATGGTAGGCCTACTGTTCTGTATTGTTCCACAGTATGGTAGGCCTACTGTATCGCATTGTTCCACAGTATGGTATGCCTACTGTATCGTATTGCTCCGCAGTATGATAGGCCTACTGTATTATATTGTTCCACAGTATGGTATGCCTACTGTATTGTATTGTATTGTTCCACAGTATGGTAGGCCTACTGTATTGTATTGCTCCGCAGTATGATAGGCCTACTGTATTGTATTGTTCCACAGTATGGTAGGCCTACTGTATTGTATTCCTCAGCAGTATGATAGGCCTACTGTATTGTATTCCTCCGCAGTATGGTAGGCCTACTGTACCGTATTGCTCCGCAGTATGGTAGGCCTACTGTATTGTATTGCTCCGCAGTATGGTAGGCCTACTGTACCGTATTGCTCCGCAGTATGGTAGGCCTACTGTATTGTATTCCTCCGCAGTATGGTATGCCTACTGTACCGTATTGCACCGCAGTATGGTATGCCTACTGTATTGTATTGCTCAACAGTATGGTAGGCCTACTGTATTGTATTGCTCCGCAATATGGTAGGCCTACTGTATTTCATTGTTCCACAGTATGGTATGCCTACTGTATTGTATTGTTCCGCAGTATGGTAGGCCTACTGCATTGTATTGTTCCACAGTATGGTAGGCCTACTGTATTGTATTGCACCGCAGTGTGGTAGGCCTACTGCATTGTATTGTTCCACAGTATGGTAGGCCTTCTGTACCGTATTGCACCGCAGTATGGTATGCCTACTGTATCGTATTGCTCCGCAGTATGGTATGCCTACTGTACCGTATTGCTCCACAGTATGGTAGGCCTACTGTACCGTATTTCTCCGCAGTATGGTAGGCCTACTACACTGTATTGCTCCGCAGTATGGTAGGCCTACTGTACCGTATTGCACAGCAGTATGGTATGCCTACTGTATAGTATTGTTCCACAGTATGGTATGCCCACTGTATTGTTCTGCAGTATGGTAGGCCTACTGTATTGTATTGCTCCGCAATATGGTAGGCCTACTGTATTTCATTGTTCCACAGTATGGTATGCCTACTGTATTGTATTGTTCCGCAGTATGGTAGGCCTACTGCATTGTATTGTTCCACAGTATGGTAGGCCTACTGTATTGTATTGCACCGCAGTGTGGTAGGCCTACTGCATTGTATTGTTCCACAGTATGGTAGGCCTTCTGTACCGTATTGCACCGCAGTATGGTATGCCTACTGTATCGTATTGCTCCGCAGTATGGTATGCCTACTGTACCGTATTGCTCCACAGTATGGTAGGCCTACTGTACCGTATTTCTCCGCAGTATGGTAGGCCTACTACACTGTATTGCTCCGCAGTATGGTAGGCCTACTGTACCGTATTGCACAGCAGTATGGTATGCCTACTGTATAGTATTGTTCCACAGTATGGTATGCCCACTGTATTGTTCTGCAGTATGGTAGGCCTACTGTATTGTATTGCTCCGCAGTATGGTAGGCCTACTGCATTGTACTGTATTGTTCCACATTAAGGTATGCCTACTGTAATGTATTGTTCCACAATATGGTAGGCCTACTGTACGGTATGCACCGCAGTATAGTATGCCTACTGTATTGTATTGTTCCACAGTATGGTATGCCTACTGTTCTGTATTGTTCTGCAGTATGGTAGGCCTACTGTATTGTATTGCTACGCAGTATGGTAGGCTTATTTCATTGTACTTCTCCGCAGTATGGTAGGCCTACTGTATTGCATTGCTCCGCAGTATGGTAGGCCTACTGTATTGCATTGCTCCGCAGTATGGTAGGCCTAGTGTATTGTATTGCTCCGCAGTATGGTAGGCCTACTGTATTGCATTTGCTCCGCAGTATGGTAGGCCTACTGTATTGTATTGTTTCGCAGTATGGTAGGCCTACTGCATTGTAGTGTATGATTCCACATTAAGGTAGGCCTACTGCATTGTACTGTATTGTTTCTCAGTATGGTAGGCCTACTGTACCGTATTGCTCAGCAGTATGGTAGGCCTACTGTACCGTATTGTTCCACAGTATGGTATGCCTACTGTATCGTATTGCTCCGCAGTATGGTAGGCCTACCGTACTGTATTGCTCCGCAGTATGGTAGGCCTACTGTATTATATGGTTCCACTGTATGGTAGGCCTACTGTATTGTATTGCTCCGCAGCATGGCAGGCCTACTGTACCGTATTGCTCCGCAGTATGGTATGCCTACTGTATTGTATTGTTCCACAGTATGGTAGGCCTACTGTATTGTATTGCTCCGCAGTATGGTAAGCCTACTGTACCGTATTGCTCCGCTGTATGGTAGGCCTACTGTACCGTATTGCTGCGCAATGGTACTGCATTGTATTGGCCCGCAGCATGGTAGGCTTATTTCATTGTACTTCTCCGCAGTATGGTAGGCCTATTGTACTGTATTGCTCCGCAGTATGGTATGCCTACCGTATTGTATTGTTCCACAATATGATATGCCTACGGTATTGTTTTGCTCCGCATGTATGGTATGCCTACTGTATTGTATTGTTCCACATTTTGTTGGATCTACAAAACAATCAATCTCTTGCTCCTCAACCTCCATCCCCCTTCCCCCTATCTCAAACACAGTTACTGTATAAAGACTATGCTAGAGTATGCTGAATTTGCACCTACTCTGACTGATCTACGTGGCTGGCTGGAATATAAATGACATGACTTGCTCACGCTCAGTTTCATCCCCCCCCCCGGCCCCCCCGGCCCTCCGTTTTATCTGCAGACCCTCTCAGTGGCCTTCCTGCCATGCTGCTCATTCCGCCTCCTCCGTACACAGCCACATCCGGCTTCATCCTATGGCAGCCACTGGAGCAGGACATCACAGAGAGCTGGGAATCTCCGGTTGTTATGCGGGTAATTGCATTGAACAGACATTGCGCCGCTGCTGAGTGACTCACTACAGTGGTTGTCAGAGGTACATGTTCTGACACACCATACGCAGGACACCACCCACTATGTCCCCTGTTGACACAAACCAGTGCTCAGATGTGGAGGATGTTATCACCACCCATTCCAGGGCCGGATCAGTTATAAAGGGGGGTCAAAAAATGTCGGGGGGGGGGGGGGGTCCTCCCATTTTGCAGTTTTTGCCGGCCAGGGTGATGGGAGGGAGGAGAGGGGACAGAAACCCTGGAACCCCACCTCCACCCCCCGCCCCCTCTCAGCCGGCCCTGAATCCAGCGACAGCCCTGAGAACTTGCCGACATCGAAGGATTTGAATTGAACCTGTCACCGGCATTCATGTGAAGAAGAAATCGAAACCGAAAACTGCGACAGCATCACATGTAGGGCCGGCCATAGAATTGTTCTGTTGGTCTGTTCTTTTTCTTAAACACACACACACACACACACACACACACACACACACACACACACACACACACACCACACACACACCCACACACACACACACGCACGCACTCTCTCTCATTCACTCTTCTTCTCACACACACCCAAAACAAATCAATGTTTTATTTAGCATAAACAGATAACGAAATGCAAATATACAAATACCCCCCCCCTCTCTCTCTCTCTCTCTCTCTCTCTCTCTCTACTATGAGCATAGTGTGATAGGTTGCTGTTTAAAAATTTAAAAATTTACACCAGTCCAATATGAACGCTTTCATTGTACATACAGGCGAACGTAATCAAATAAGTGATATAAACAAAAAATGTGAATAAAACCAATGTACTTTGAAAAAAAGTCACTTTTCATCTGATATCAATGAACTACTATTATATGGAATCCATACTGTGACAAAATAAATGTATATCATGTTTTCACGAAGCACATACCATTCAAACTGTATTGGTGTGTTAGTTCGCTAACCTGTTCTTTGCTCAATTCTTCACTTGCGTTTACTATACACCTTTATGAACACACATTAAATATTTTCTTTCCTTTGTTTCTGCGTTCGCAGGCTGATACTCCTGCGGATACTGCCTGTATAGACAGGCAGTGGAGTTTTGTGTGTATGACCGTTTTTTATCCCGCCATTAAGGCAGCCATACTCCATCTTCAGGGAGATGCATGCTACATGTAACGTGCCATCCATACCAACGGCCACACTGGCCTTCTCTTCCGAAAGTTGTTGATGGGATTTTACGTGTGTGCAAGATGTTGTGCATGCGTTCACACACGGAACCTCGGTTTATAGTCTCATTCGAAGGACTGTATAGGGAATGGAGTCAGAACCAATGTTAACTCCGAGGGAAAAAAATCCCCCTGTACCGAAATTCGAACCCGCAACCCCAGGATCACGAGTCCGGCGCTCTACCAACTGAGCTATTCCGGCCCCCATTGAATACAATATTGTTATTTTTAAAAATGTGCCACTTCGTGCAGTGCCATATTCAGACGTACCTTGTTGAAGCACTCCGCTTTGTAACATGTTGCACTGCATTGTAAGACTTCATATTTTGTATCATTTTGTAGCGTGACTTGTATTGTTGACGGCATGCTCTCTCTCTCTCTCTCTCTCTCTCTCTCTCTCTCTCTCTCTCTCTCTCTCTCTCTCTCTCTGTTCTCAATTTGGAGAGGACTGTTAAACTCAGCCACCTTGTGACATGCTGTCCCCTTTCCCCATCCAACATCATTCGTTACTTCCACTCCTCATTCCTCCCCTCCCCTGTTATCATACTCTTGTTCGTCTGTCTTTTACTTCTGCATGCGTTTGTTCACTCGATATAAGACATTTCGTGTATCGGGCGTTTGTAATACCAGGAGGAGGAAACGGCAAAGAAAAGTTCTGAAATAAGTTAATATTTTCTGTCTAAACACCGCACAATTGAGAGAGGAGAGAGAGAGAGAGAGAGAGAGAGAGAGAGAGAGAGAGAGAGAGAGAGAAACAAAAACCGAACAAAGAGCAACATTAACATGAAAAGATGACTGAAACTGAAGCTCAACAGTTACTAAACAGACTTTGTCCGTCCACGTTAACATGTCCCCTGACACCCTCTGCTCCCCCATCCCTTTAAGCGCTCATTCCTGATATTACAGACCAAGATCCACACAATACACACACGAATGAAGAAAGGAGAGGGTGGGAAGAAGAACGCCTTGCCCTCGACGACACGGCACTGACACAACAACAACTGAAGCGTTATTTACAAGGGCAAAGAACTGGCCAGACTGTTGTCAAGACAGATAGGAGAACCACACCACCCGCCATGTTTCGACCGGAAATCAAAGTCACAACTTCCGGTACATTAAACCCGGAGATTCAGTCACGAGTGAATTTTATGGGCCTGAAGGGTGGCAAGCGTTTGCTTGCTCCTACACTTAATGTGCGGACACCAAGAGAGAGAGAGAGAGAGAGAGAGAGAGAGAGAGAGAGAGAGAGAGAGAGAAGGGGGGGGGGGGGGGGGCTTCGATGCTGTTTAATACGCAACACAAAGATAACTTGTGGTTCTGTTTGTTACTATCTCTGAGTCAAGTCATGATACTTAAAGCTCAGCCAGTCACGGGATCAGACCAGGGCTTTAATGAAGTAGGAAACTCCAGATGAAGTCAAGTTTTGAAAATGAAAGATTGATCAAACATAAAGCATAATAACGACCTACACTGAAGACAAAACATGTGAAATATTTGATTCGGTTGTTAAATAAAAAATTCTGGCTCTGCTATCTTTGAAAGACGACAGAGACAGCACGTGTGTCAAAATGTGGCAAGACAACATTCCAGAGACGATCGTGCGTTCATCAGCTGGCATAATTCGGTGTATCTTGCTATAAAAAGGAAATGCTAAGATCGTTAATAATGGAAAGGATTCTTGCTGGCACCCAAGCAAGATAAACCTCTCTCTCTCACCCCCACCCCCCCCCCCCCCACACACACACAAACACACACAGAGGGGAAATGGAGGGGGAGATGGGAGGGGGAGATGGGTGGGGGGCGGGGGTGGGGTGTGGAGTGGGAAGAACCACGTTCATTGCCATTGCACTGCACAGCCCATTTAGCGAAGCAGTTTTATGTGCAATGGAAAACGCGTCGCTTTCTTATTGACATGGAAACGATGTCAACCACTTTTTTTTCCCAAATCACTTGACATAAACGTGAACACTAACAGAATCAGCGAATCAGCGAATCCGTTTTTTGTTCCGTCAGAGCAAGAGACGCTGTCACCCCAGACAGAACTGGATTTAGGCCGCGAAGTGCGTGCAGTCCACACGTGCGTAGGTGTCAGTGTGTGCGGCGTTGCGGATGCGCTTTTCTTTCCGGGCTGGCCAGTTTCAACACGTTCTCCACAAGGCTTCTTGGCTGATGTACCAAAAAGCACGCACCGTCACCCGAAGATCCATCACCGAGATATTCAAGTACAATGTCATCTGTCTCACACAGTCACAGAGCAGCATGTTCATATCATCTGACTGATGGAGTACCTGCTTTGCTGAACGTTTTGTTCCTGTGTGTCTAACAGACGTCTCTGCACTGACCGATCAGTTAACGTAGACATACACACAAAATCATATTTCCTCACCGCACTACAGCCGCTGCTTGGTTGAGTCTCTGGCTCGAGCGCAAGACAAACATTTTGTTCTTTCGCTCACTTTCTCCTCCTCCTCGCCATTTTGTGGTCACACAAGGCCAGACGAGTTTCCGTGGTCACACCAGGCCAGACGAGTTTCCGTGGTCACACCAGGCCAGACGAGTTTCCGTGGTCACACCAGGCCAGACGAGTTTCGCCGTTCTGTGGTCACACCAGGCCAGACGAGTTTCCGTGGTCACACCAGGCCAGACGAGTTTCGCCATTTTGTGGTCACACCAGGCCAGACGAGTTTCCGGGAAAGCGGTATGCAAATCGACTGGTCAGATGACTCGCATGCAAATCTCATTCCGTCAGTTAGGCAGAGGAGAGTGAGAACGTTGCAGTGTGTGTGTAACCAATCAGATGAAGTTACTTTTTTTGGTGCTGGAAAACACAAACAATGGCTGATCAGAATTCGAGAAGATTTTCTTTTTGACCCTTCGCCCTCTAAGACAATATTTACCATGTTTGTACCAAAGGTTAAATTGATTTTAAACGAAAAGAGGCTGAATTAGAAAGTAGAGTATTTGAACTTTGACTTTTTGCTTCTGAATCGCCATTTTCGTTATTTGTGAATACTATGTTGGAGTCCGTAATTCGTCTAGTTTTGTACTTTTCTTTCAACTTGGGCCACAAAGCCTGCCTCACGCGCTGTCTAGTCACTCCACGTCGTTTAGTCAATGCATGTTGAGGCATTCTGTCTTCGTTACTTCAGTAAAAAGTACGAAATAAGCAGAGTCATGTTTGACAGAGACTCTGAACGCGAGGACGAATTCCCGATCGATCTTGGTGTGAAACAAGGACCACAACAAACAAAAAACATCCAGTCGTGTTTAGAGGGGATGCTAGCTGCAAAGCACATGTGTGTGACCACCTTTGCTCTGACTGGCTGATCGCCATCGCTGTGCGAGTGACTCGCCTGAAAAGTTAAGCATGTTCATTTTGCCAAACTGGGCGAACAGTCTGTTCTTGTGCTCACTCACCTAGATGGTCACACTTGTTAAATGTAAACAAACAAACACACAAACAAACAAAAAACGAGCGCGAAAGCCAGCGCTTGAACAAGACTCTCACTTGGTGTGGTATTCGCTTTACCTCAAAACCGGCCTGTAATGTATCTATGCCTGTAATATATCTATGCCAGGCTCGATGTCGAGGCCAGTATGCGGGAATGGGCCTTGGATCCCCGTTGATGCCACATTCAGATGTGTACAAAGACTTAAGTTCATCTTGAAGATCTACATATACACTGTCACTATATGTTCTGACCGGGCCTGCCACAGCTGAACAGGAGACAGCCACTGCCTTATATTTGATGCAGCGACTTCATCTTTCATCTCTGTGCCAGTCCAAACGTGTTCTATCCGTTGAGGCTAAGGATCCGATAAGGCCGTAACACAGGTAAGTTACGTCCAGCTCCCGTGTATTTGGTGACGGTTTTTATGTGAGACGCACTGTCAGGTTGTTCAGGTCATCTTCGTGACCAACCCTTACGTGTCCAGGCCGTTGCTGCTGCTCCGCTCTGTCCTAATCTCGTCGTATCCAGCCGGGGAGTTTCTTACTGTAATACTGAACGTGCATTCATTGATTCAAGACAGGATCTGCCTTTGCTGTTGATACGGAGCCTACTGGTTTGAACGGCAAGACGACGATCATACTGTAACCTCCCTCAGTTCCCAGCTGTGACACCATGCTGTCGGTCAGTAAGGCACGGCCAGGCTGACCTCAGGCTCCACAGCTGCTGGAAGATTACTGACCAGAATTTACACAGGGACATCGTAGATGTAAATGACGTCCACACACACACACACACACACACACACACACACACACACACACACACACACACAGAGAGAGAGAGAGAGAGAGAGAGAGAGAGAGAGAGAGAGAGAGAGAGAACATTCACACACGTCGACGACAGTACGCCTCATCTCACACCCCGACACGCCCCACAAACGCCTCAAGAGACAAGATCAACCCCCCTCTGCTTGCTTTCATAACAGGACGCGCGCGAAGGACGGGAACTTCTGACGGCGGAAAGATAGCCGAAGAATAGTCAGAGGAGGCTTTTGACTGGGAGGGGCTGGGGTGAGGGGGTGGGGGCTGGGGATGAGGGTTGGGGTGGGGGTGGGGAGTAAAGTTGTGGGAGGGTGTTGGCGGGCCCCTAGATGGCATAAAAGGCCTGGATGAAAGCGGGTCTGGGCCGTGATGACATAGTTGGGTGGCCCCTTTTCATAACGTGGACACTGTTGGGGGTTGGGGATGGCGTGGGAGTGGGTGGGGGGGGGGGGGGAAACATGGGGCGGGGTAGAGGTGGGATGTTAAGAGGAGTGGGGGGGGGGGGGGTCGGCTGTTGAACCTTTTTGGCTGTCGCTGCGTTCACAAAGTGGATGTCTGAAGACACGGCCCATGACATTCTCCGGTGCCTAGTTTAGATCCCCTGATTTAGGTTTCAAAGTGGGGTGACTGCACTCGGAAACTGAAACATCAAAACAAAAACACAACTATGAGCCGCTAAACGAAGGAACAAGCGAAGTACAAAGCAGACACGACTCGTTTCGACCTATTCGGTCTTCTTCAGGTTGGACAAACAACACTCAAAATAAGTGACTGTTTGCATGATCCTTCCATTGTTTACGATATAACTACATGTGACTGGCGATCAGTGGACCGATGAACGGGCATATGAATGAGTGGCTCTGAGCAATGTTGATAACTTTCATTGTCCTATGCATACTCATCGATGCGATTTCCGCATATATGTGCAGGCATGCAAGTGACTGTGTGTGTGTACTTATGATCATTTATTCGTATCTTGCTGTATGTGTGTGTGTGTGTGTGTGTGTGTGTGTGTGTGTGTGTGTGTGCGTGCGAGCGTGCGTGCGTGCGTGCGTGCGTGCGTGCGTGGTGTGTGTGTGTGTGTGTGTGTGTGTGTGTGTGTGTGTGTGTGTGTGTGTGTGTGTTAGAATACCGTTATCATTGTGTTTATAAAATCTTTACAAGAATAGTAAAGTCATCGTTTTTTATAGTTTCTTTTCTTTTCTTTCCTTTAAAAATCTTTTGTTTACTTGTTTAAATTGAGGCAGAATTGTAAATTGGCCTTAAATGTGTGGGGTGTGTGTGTGTGTGTGTGTGTGTGTGTGAGAGAGAGAGAGAGAGAGAGAGAGAGAGAGAGAGAGAGAGAGAGTGTGTGTTTATGTGTGTGTGCGTGGTGTGTGTGTGTGTGTGTGTGTGTGTGTGTGTGTGTGTGTGTGTGTGAGAGAGAGAGAGAAGAGAGAGAGAGAGAGAGTGCGTGTGCCTGTGTGTGTGTGTGTAAGAGAGAGAGAGAGAGAGAGAGAGAGAGAGAGAGAGAGAGAGTGCGTGTGCTTGTGTGTGTGTGTGTGTGTGTGTGTGTGTGTGTGTGTGTGTGTGTGTGTGTGTAAGAGAGAGAGAGAGAGAGAGAGAGAGGAGAGAGAGAGAGAGAGAGAGAGAGAGAGCTCTTTTGACGACAAGAGTACCGCGCGTAGTGGAGAAATAAGCACGATTTCCCCTGTCCTGGACAAAGTGGCGAGCCTGCAAAGATTGCGTGGCCCAAATTTGTCTCAGGAGAGAAACAAAGAGAGTGCTACCGGGGCGAAGCGTCCACTAAGGGCAATTATAATTAGCTCTTCTAATTATTTCCTTTAGTTCTTTGTGTGTCGAGTATTGACTTGTTTGTAGGGTGGCTGTATCGATCAAAGGTCGTTCAGAGAAATGAAGAACAAGGTTCTAGTCCTAACTCACAGCAGCTGTGGTTTAAGATTAAAGCTCCTTTGAGTTAGGAACACTACCACTGGTTGGTGTAAGCATAGCATTGAATAGATAGACTGTTTACAGACTTTTTTCCGGCTTTGTAGGCTTAACTGTTTTAGTGGTGCTAAAATAAATCAGAGAAAATGATGGCAATAGAAAGTTTTATTCCCATTGAGAAACTGATAAGTTTCGGAGGGAAACTAGGAAATGCAGGAGATGAACTGCGTCAGTTCATAGAAACTCAGCAAAAGACGGAGAGAGAAGGCAGGGCTGAGAGGAGGAAGTCTAAATAAAGGACAGGTCGAGGCTGTAAAAGAATTCTAGAGGCAGAAACTGCTGCGTCGAAAGCTAAAGCCGATGATTTCAGTCGGGCATAGCAAATACTTAGTGGCGCAAGCGTTTCAGTGCAATGTAGTGTATGCGTGACTGTAAGCGGAGCTGGTTGCCGGCTACGGGCAAAAAAGTAAGATGAAAAAGCTTCATGTAGAAACAGACTGTTTCACGAGCGGCCACACTACTTAGAGCTGGCGGAGTTTCCATATTGGCGTTGATATTTGTTTGGTTTGTGTGTGTGTGTGTGTGTGTGTGTGTGTGTGTGTGTGTGTGTGTGTGTGTGTGTGTGTGTGTGTTCATTTTTCTTCATTATTTTTTGTTTACAAGATAGAATTGCGTGTGTTCTCCTGTATAAGTAAGCTTAAGAGAGGCCTAGATTAGAGTTGGTTTAAATGAGAAAATGATGAGATGTTCGGCTCCTTGAATGTGTTTTAGCCAATGCAGGGCATTGTCTTCAAAGTGGGGGGAATTGTCAAGGGAGCAAAACCTCTCACGAACGGCTTTCAGTGCTTTTGACAAGAATACTACCCATAGTGGAGAAGCAGTTAATTGTCCTATTAGCAGTAGCGTCCTCACCTAGCGCATATGGTCGAGATGGGTCAAGGAAGTGAAAGTGGCCCCTGAAGTCGTCGGGAATTTTCGATGTCCATTTGGTGCGAATGGTTGTTTGCTAAGCTGTTTTGTAGGGATGTGTGTAGATGCTGATGTGTGGAAGAATGTACCTAGAGGGGAATTAATTGTGCATGTGACCAAGGTGGTAGAGAAGCAACATGGACAAAGGCATGTCCAAAAGGATATCCTTTGTGTCCATCCTTATATAAACTGAATGGAGAATGAGAGAAGGCGAGAAGAGAACACCATGATAGAGGGAAGAGGAGAACAACACCAAGATAGAGAGAAGAACAGAGGAGAGAGAGAGCGAGAAGAGGGAGATGGACAGAGTGGGGTTGAAAAAAAACGTGGTCTTGTTGACAGAAGTGGCAGCTAGGTCTCGGGCATAATAGACAAGCTGAGAAACAGAGACTGCGTTCAAAACCCAGAGGTGGGTGAAAAAGACGAATAAGAAGATTTCTACGTCGAGTCCACGAGACGACCATGAGATCCAGTCCTGGAACCTGGTGCCAGACAACCAAAGGCGTTACCATCACCCAAAGCCGAAGAAGATTTGAAGTGACTTGTTCGAGAACTCTCTCTCTCTCTCTCTCTCTCTCTCTCTCTCTCTTCTGTGTGTGTGTGTGTGTGTGTGTGTGTGTGTGTGTGTGTGTGTGTGTGTGTAAACCTGGCCATATAAAAAGCCTTTTTAGTATAAAAAGCCGGGATTAGGAAATATTGATATCTTATGTCTTGATTATTCTTTTTTGTATAATTGGATTTTTCATGTGTAATTATAAGTAGCGTAGAAACTGTATTTCTTGTTCGTGTTAGGAGAGAAGCGAATGCGTGACATCCCATTCCCAGAGAGGTGAATGGCTGGTGGGTGCATGAGTGCGCATATGCGTGTATGAGTGCAGAAATAACCTTGATGTGTTAAGCCTGACTAATACATGAGCTTAGTTCACTTAAGCAATACCATCACGATTTCCCCCGTCCTAGACAAAGAAACAGAGAAAGAGAGTGATGTGTGTGTGTGTGTGTGTGTGTGTGTGTGTGTGTGAGAGAGAGAGAGAGAGAGAGAGAGAGAGAGAGACAGAGAGAGAGACAGAGAGAGAGAGTTCACGTGGTTGTCACAATGTCGCTCTTCTCGCCATCACTTTGATCTGATATCATCGGCATTACTTAGAAAGCAAATCGTATACACAGATAGCAGACTGACACATTTATAAACAACATTAAATCTTAACACTTTGCCCAGAGGCACAGTAGCATCGGCCCTTTGCCTTGTTAGACATCGTAGATGTTGGAGAAGATAGCCTCCTGGGTCAGTGTCATGATCCGTCATTTGCATAGCCCTCAGCCGCCAGAGCCTCTCCGTCACCTCAGGCACCTTGGATTGTTACCTTGCTGACGATTGTCATTATCTTAGGTAGTGAGAGACATGGCGCAGTTAGAGCGGCTCCTTCCGGCAATCATAATCATTATGGTCGCATTTACATACATCCTGACTTTCCTATGAATCTTAGAGGATTAGAGTCAAAATCTTACATCTAATTCGTTCGTTAGCAGATAATGTAGACACTGATGATGAATGCAAAGTCTCGGGTAGTGACAGATGTTGATCCACTAGTACTGGATATATTAAGGCGTTCAGTTCCAAGATTAATAGGAGACATACCGCATATACATGACATCAACACCTGTATGCAAATATTTCATTCATTTTGACGTTGATGAGAGAAAAGTACAAAAATTCGAGAGTGCATAAATTCATTTTTCTCGTACAGTTTAGCACACACATTTATAAACATAATGAGAGAGAGAGAGAGAGAGAGAGAGAGAGAGAGAGGGAGAGAGAGAGGGAGAGAGAGAGAGAGAGGAGAGAGAGGGGAGAGAGAGAGAGAGAGAGAGAGAGAGAGAGAGAGAGGAGAGAGAGGGAGAGAGAGAGAGGGAGAGAGGGAGAGAGAGAGGGAGAGAGAGAGAGAGAGAGAGAGAGAGAGGAGAGAGAGAGAGGAGAGAGGGAGAGACAGAGAGGGAGAGAGAGACAGAATGAAAGAGAGAGGTGGTGAAATGAGCAGGGGTGGCGGATGGAGTTGTGTGGTCAGAGTAAGAAAAGCATTTGGTTTATGTTAGAATCTGGATGAATCAGAGGTCGAAGTATTAATGAGATTATCTGAAAAAAAAACCGTCTGGTTGACTGTACGTGGTCAAGCAGAACGACGACCAAAAAAAAAAAAAAAAAAAAAAAAAAAAAAAAAATTGGAAGATTTGAAACGCACAGAACGTTTATCAATGCGCCTTGTGTAACGCCTTTTTTTGTTGTTAGATATAAACTAACATTTGAAGCACATTAAAAAAACTGAGGAGAAGAATTTCCAGTATGATGGCCTGTCGTTTTTGATACACAATCTTTAAAACTGATAATTTGATTTGTTCGTTATGCAGCCACGCAGAAGAAAATGAAGTTCATTTTCATAAATGCTGCCATCCACTCGCAGACATTCAGGAAATTTTCTAAAGGCCGAAATATTATAAACACCATCTTTGTTTAAAGGGAATTTATGATTCATCTGTGACTGACTGAAGTCGAGCGGAATTGTTCTTGTATAAAACTTTTAGGGCTTCGAAAATTGCAATTTTGTTTTGTTTTGTTGTAAAGTGTGGCGACTACAGGCGGAAATCCAAACGTGTTTGAAATTTTTGTGATAATTCACCGCCAAAAGACGTAGACAAACGAATCACAAGACAAACACAACAGTTTCGACCTCTGAGGTCTTCTTCAGGCAAGGTACAAAACACCCAGGACAACGAATATGAACGAGCAATCACTTCTCTTCATCCAATTCGGTTATTTTCGTTGTCCTGAGTGTTTTGTATCTTGCCTGAAGAAGACCTAAGAGGTCGAAACGTGTCGTGTTTTGTCTTGTGATTCATTTGTCTATGTTTTTTGGCGGTGCGCTATCACTAACATTTCAAATTTGTTTTGTTTGTTTTTGAGTGTGTATCTTCAGTTTGCTCACTAATGCTTGCATATTTTTCTTCATGAGTGATGCATAAGACATAATGGTTACACTCTCTACATGAGGGCAAATACTTTAAAAAAAAAAAAAAAGATCTGCCTCTCTTTGTCTTGGTCTCTGTCTGTCTGTTTTTTTTTTTCTGTCTGTCTGTCTGTCTCTCACTCTCCAGTCGAAACGTCACATCATAACTCCCCCTTCTCCCTCCCCTGTCTTTCTTTGAAACTTCACTAACCACTCCTTTCTCTCTAATCCGTATGAGAGAGAGAGAGAGAGAGAGAGGAGAGAGAGAGGAGAGAGAGAGAGAGAGAGAGAGAGAGAGAGGATGGAAGGAGAAAGGAGAGAGACGGGATCTGTAGAAAAGAGAGACAAAGGAGGTTTGGGTGGAGGTCATGTGGTTGCAGTAGAAAGGAAAGGAGTCGGCTGAAAAGCGGGGGGTGGGTGGGTGTGGGGGTGTTAAACCTGCTCTGTTAGGGCGTATGCTCTGTTAGGGCGTATGGACTGTTAGGGCGTATCGCTTTTCGCTGTTAACCTTGGGGCAAAGCGCACGACAGGTTTTCCGCCAGGTAAAAACGGCTTCTGTGATTGGTTCATGAAGACAGTGACTGGGAGGAACAGGGGGAGCACAGGAAGGAATGAGGAGAAAGGGGGGGGGGGGGGGGAGAGAGAGAGAGAGAGAGAGAGAGAGAGAGAGACAGAGATCTTGTCGCGGCAGTGCGTGTTCCCCCTGTCCCCATCCATTTCACGTGAAGGCGTTCAAGTCCGGGCTTGTAGTTATAGCCCAGCCGACTACCAACGTCTGCGGCCTACATTGAAATACAGAAAAGGCGAGAATGGACAGAAAGGTGCAGATAAGTTCAGGTTGCCCTGTCCCGTCATTATCCATCTCTGGAGTGAAACCTTGACAGTAAAACTTCTGACGGCTCTTTCTACTGATCAGAGGGTGTTATTACGTTTAGTGCCAGAGTAACAGAAAAGTCATAGCAGAACATAATCAGAAACGGTTTCCCTTCAGCTCCTAAAGGTATCATCTAACATCTTTGGCTCCAAGACAAAACGGATGTAAACGGGCAGAAGGTGAATTAGAAACAAAATTATTCAAACTTCCTGTTTGTTTTTCCATCTTTCTCTTTTCTTTACATGTGTATATATCGTCGTCGGCATTCTTTCCGTCTTCGGGAGACGATGGTGTAGCATCCGTATGTTGGGTTTATCTGTACTTCCGCGTGTGGTTGTACAGTCCGACTCGCGAGTGGCAATCTCTGCTGCATTTGCTGCACGTGAACAATGATGTCTGCTCCGGCTGTCGTTGCCTTACCTCCTCTGGCTCTCTTTTGAGCGAGGGTTGTGTTCCTCGCCTCCTCTGCTTTCTGTGCGCCCCGTCTGACAGCAAGGCGCCAGGCTGGGCGGTCTTCTGCACAGCTTTCCCACGCACTGACGTTGATGCTGCACAGTGTCATGTCCTCCTTGCAAACATCTTTGTAGCGACTTTCCTCGACATTTAACAGGCACAAAACAGCAATGGAGATAAAGGAAGACATCACTGCACCATTTTCGATATTGAATAATTAAATGAAGCTGAGAAAACAGGGTGCACAAGTCGGATATTGGAGGAATTTGATGCTTAATCTGAGGGGTGCGGGTTCGAATCCTGGCGGTATCTGATGGATGATGTGAGGAGCGGCTGTGCTGCTATGCTCCAGGTTAACGTCATGTACAGAACTGTGGGTGGCTGAGCTCTCTTTTGTGTGTTGTCTGTTGGTCAGATACGCAGGTTAAGGATCCTACATTCCATGTAAGCATTTAGTGGACAATGCGTGTGCACGTGTGTGTGTGTGTGTGTGTGTGTGTGCGCGCACACACACACACACACACACACACACACACACACACACACACACACACACACACACACACACACACTACCCACCATGCTTCAGGCTACATGGAAAGGAGATAAGCTCTGTTAAGCATTCTTCATCCCTACTAAAATATCGTGATCAACACTCAGATGTCAGCATCATCGCTGTTCATGTTTTGGTGGCAACACCTCCAAGACTTTTTTTTCTTCTTTTCTCTCTCTCTCTCTCTCTCTTTTTTTTTTTGTTGAAATAAAACCATTTGGGTGTCTGTGGTAGGTCGGTCCATGACGTGCCTTTCTGCTGCCTTTTTTTCATAAAAAATGTGCATCACATGTTCTTCTTCATCGGCCATTTTTAGTGCATTACATGTCCCTCTGAATCGTCGCCTCCCCTCCCTGCCTCCTCCTCCCCTTCTCTTTTCATCTCATTTTCGTCTTTTCTCTCTCTCTCTCTCTCTCTCTCTCTCTCTCTCTCTCTCTCTCTCTTCTCTCTCTCTCTCTCTCTCTCTCTCTCTCTCTCTCTCCCCGTCTTTTTGGATTGCTCGTTTTGGTGCACTGACAGAATCGGTTCATTACAACATAACATGTTGAATTTTTTGTCAATGGACAATATCAATCAAGTACTTAGGTTACCTGTGCCCGGATTTCTTAATTTGTTTGTTTGTTAATAGACGATGGATTTATCAGGCATAAGAACAGTCTATCAACCAGTTGATAACAGGACGGTAAGAAACAAAAATATAAGTGAAGGGATACAAGTGGTTTTCTTTGTCGAATTCAATTCGACAGATACATTGTTCTGTATTTGAATGTTCTTCCAAAGTTTTCAACCCTGGAGTTTATATGATTGTTGATTTGATCTTTCCTTGAAGTTCATGTGATGACTGTTTGCCCATTGTTTTGCACTCCATATTCCCTGACTGGGTGAAAGAAATAAACATTGTTTGCTTCACCGTCACCTCCAAACTAAAAAAAAGAGAATAAAAGATAACATCGAAAATGCGCCCAGAACACAGAACGTGTGGTAGTGCCCTAGGCTGGCTACTAAGTCAAGTCTTCTGCGTTTGCTGAATCACAATAGCCATCACCATCATCCAGCAAGTCATTCGTCATTCGGCGGCAGTGCGGTGTCTCCTATCACGGGTACCCTGACGGAAGCTTAACAGTTACATTCTGTTCTCTTAATTTCACCTCTACATTTTGACAGGTTCCTAACACAATACATCATAAAGTATGTGGTTGTTTTCTTTTAAGAAAATAATTGAACAACCTTGACATGTGTGTACGTGTGTCTGATTTCATCATAAAGTGTGTAGTTGTTGTTGTTTTTTTTTTTTTTTTTTTTTTTTAAATAATTGAACAACCTTGACATGTGTGTACACGTGTCTGATTTTTTCGCTGGAATGTTTGTGAATCTGTTGCACGCGAATGCTAACAGGTATCCTGTTTTTGTTGTTGTTGATCTGTTATATATATATATATATATATATATATATATATATACATACATACATATATACAATGCTGTTAAGAAGAGTATGCTGTAGTGTTTATAGGCTTGGTAATTGAATTTACTTCTACACGCCTGCTTGCTGATGTTGTTGTTATTGTAGTTGGATTATAATATATTTGTATGTATCTCTCTCTCTTCTCTCCTCTCTCTCTCTCTCTCTCTCTCTCTCTCTCTCTCTCTCTCTCTCTGTCTGTCTCTCTGTGTCTCTCTGTAATCAGAATATCTTTAATGGAATCTCAAACACGGGAGAAATGTTCACACTATTGATCTGTTAGCGATGCCATCCACCGGAGCACACCAGCTTAAATATTGAAATAACATGCACATCACGCAGCGGCGCTGTCAGTGCTTAGACATCAGTCTCCTGACCATCCACTGCTGCCAAGACACTAGCCAGTCAGTGATGTCTTGCCTGCCTTCATTCACAAAGACACTAGCCAGTCAGTGATGTCTTGCCTGCTTCATTCACAAAGACACTAGCCAGTCAGTGATGTCTTGCCTGCCTTCATTCACAAAGACACTAGCCAGTCAGTGATGTCTCGCTGCTTCATTCACAAAGACACTAGCCAGTCAGTGATGTCTCGCCTGCCTTCATTCACAAAGACACTAGCCAGTCAGTGATGTCTTGCCTGCCTTCATTCACAAAGACACAGCCAGTCAGTGATGTCTGCCTTCATTCACAAAGACACTAGCCAGTCAGTGATGTCTCGCCTGCCTTCATTCACAAAGACACTAGCCAGTCAGTGATGTCTTGCCTGCCTTCATTCACAAAGACACCAGCCAGTCAGTGATGTCTGCCTTCATTCACAAAGACACTAGCCAGTCAGTGATGTCTTGCCTGCCTTCATTCACAAAGAATTAGCCAGTCAGTGATGTCTTGCCTGCCTTCATTCACAAAGACACTAGCCAGTCAGTGATGTCTTGCCTGCCTTCATTCACAAGATATTAGCCAGTCAGTGATGTCTTGCCTGCTTCATTCACAAAGACACCAGCCAGTCAGTGATGTCTTGCTGCCTTCATTCACAAGACACCAGCCAGTCAGTGATGTCTGCTTCATTCACAAAGACACAGCCAGTCAGTGATGTCTGCCTTCATTCACAAAGACACTAGCCAGTCAGTGATGTCTGCCTTCATTCACAAAGACACCAGCCAGTCAGTGATGTCTGCCTTCATTCACAAAGACACTAGCCAGTCAGGATGTCTGCCTTCATTCACAAAGACACTAGCCAGTCAGTGATGTCTGCCTTCATTCACAAGACACCAGCCAGTCATGAGTCTGCCTTCATTCACAAAGACACTAGCCAGTCAGTGATGTCTGCCTTCATTCACAAAGACACTAGCCAGTCAGTGATGTCTCGCTGCTTCTTCACAAAGACATACCAGTCAGTGATGTCTGCTTCATTCACAAGACACTACAGTCATGATGTCGCCTTCATCACAAAGACACTAGCCAGTCAGTGATGTCTCGCCTGCCTTCATTCACAAAGACACTAGCCCGTCAGTGATGTCTTGCCTGCCTTCATTCACAAAGACACAGCCAGTCAGTGATGTCTCGCTGCTTCATTCACAAGACACTAGCAGTCAGTGATGTCTTGCCTGCCTTCATTCAAAGACGCTAGCAGTCATGAGTCTCGCCTGCCTTCATTCACAAAGACACTAGCCAGTCAGTGATGTCTCGCCTGCCTTCATCACAAAGACACTAGCCAGTCAG
>CM065724.1:53571835-53574335 GCA_033310375.1 Conus canariensis
AACACCTCAAGGCCATCCTGCTCCTATGTCTTTTACTGGTCGAAAGAGTAAGCTCTTAAAGAACCGCGGTAAAGTACATGATCAAAGAACTGAGAACTGTACCCCCTCTAGCCTATCTTTGAGATATATATATATATATATATATATATATATATGATATATATATATATATATTTAAAAATAATGCTCTCTTGTTGTCCTGAGCTCCGCACCTTGTAGAATAGACTGAAGTAAAAACCGGAGACGGTAAAATACAAGAATAAAAACAACAGTCGCTTCATGTCTCAGACTTGTATTTTAAACACATTTTCGCTGTTTGCAGCTTCATCAGGCCAAGGTACAATTATTTATAGGCCAAGGTACAATTATTTATAGGCCAAGGTACATCATTGTAAATTGGCCTGATGAAGCTGTTAACAGCGAACATTTGTTTGAAATACAAGTCTAAGACAGGAAGCGACTGTTGTTTTTATTCTTGTACATATATGGTAATGGTAGTGACGACAATGACGAAGACGAGGACTACCATCACAATGATGATAGTTCTGATGATGATAATGATGATGATGGTTCTGATGATGATTATGATGATAATGATGATGATACTGAGGATGCTTCTGCTAACAATGATGAAGACGAAGATAATTATGACAATGAAGATGGTAAAGCCCATGACGACGACAATGATGATGATAATAATCATGATGCCACTGAGGATGATAACGATGACGATGACAATGATGATGACAATATAATGTTGCTGCCACTTATTGTGATGATGATGACGACGATGAAAAAGACGACGACAATAATGAAAATGGTGGTGTTACTGTTGAAGAAGATGAAGATGATGATAATGATGTTAATGACGATGGTGATGATGATGTTGACAATAACGTATCTGACGAATATGATGATAACTATTCGGACGCCATCGGTGATGACGATAATAGCAACGATAACGCTGGCACTAGTGGCGCTGCTGCTGCTGCTGACGACGACGGCGATGATGATGACGGATTATAAGAGAATGAAGCGAGCCTCACATGGGGAAGAAAATGATTAATTGGAGTTACTTCGAGGATGACATTTGTGGCTGTGCTGGGTGGGACGTCAAATCGCTACCACAGTGACAGGTGGGCATTTAACTAGCGCCATCATCGTCCTCCTCGACTGAATTTCAATCGATCATCGTCTTTCCCAGGTAAGCCTCGCTTAATACTGTAATTAGTTATCTTCTGCTGTCATAGCGACTTCAACAGGGTACATGAGCAAGTTTAAGAGATCGCCTTTTTTTCTTTTTAAGAAACAAAGTTATACCCGTTTATCAACAAAAGATCATCCATTTACGTATATGTTTTCATACGTCATTGCGTATGCGTATTTGTTTGTTACTTATGTCATCAGTCCTGAAGACGGTCTATGACCAAAACGTTGAAGAATTTTGTTCTTTTTTGAGTATCCTCAAAGACTGTTTATCAAAATATGTCCAGCGTTGACTGTACCACGTTTGTCTTAAGCCCAGAGTTTACAGTAAAACCTGGTGACTGTGCTCTGATTTGACCCACCGGCTGCTTGCATAATGTTTTTAAAACAGACCACTTTAGAGAACTATTGATGGGCTGCCCGTTCTGGTGCTGCGAGCAGAGAAGCAGCATGTGGCTTTGCTTGCCGTGTCCGACACAGTGTTGATTCAGTGGCAGAACGTGTTTCTGGATGTATGTTTATGATTTCTGGCTTATAGAATAAACTGTTTTTTCCCTTTCCTCTTGAGGTCCGTTTCCAAAACATACCCTTTCAGACACCAGACAATGCACAGTTGGTCCACATTGAAAGTCTCCAGCTGAAGAGGTGACACACGAGTACCAGCTCTGTTCTGTTTCAACACCATGCTTTATACAACAGTACATTCATCGTCTGTACAGGTCACATCATCCACCAGTGAGTTGTACGGCGACTGTCCTCTTTGCCCTGAGACCAATGACAACAGCACAACTGTCCTCAGAGTCAGAGGTTTTAGGTCTGTGTTGTAGAGCAATGACAACAGCACAACTGTCTCAAGTCTCAGAGGTTTTAGGTCTGTGTTGTAGAGCAATGACAACAGCACAACTGTCCTCAGAGTCAGAGGTTTCAGGTCTGTGTTGTAGAGCAATGACAACAGCACAACTGTCCTCGAGTCAGAGGTTTTAGGTCTGTGTTGTAGACCAATGACAACAGCGCAACTGTCCTCAGAGTCAGAGGTTTTAGGTCTGTGTTGTAGACCAATGACAACAGCACAACTGTCCTGAGTCAAACGTTTTAGGTCTGTGTTGTAGAGCAACGACAACAGCACAACTGTCCTCAGAGTCAAACGTTTTAAGTCTGTGTTGTAGAGCAATGACAACAGTACAACTGTCCTCAGAGTCAAACGTTTTAGGTCTGTATTGTAGAGCAATGACAACAGTACAACTGTCCTCAGAGTCAAACGTTTTAGGTCTGTGGTGTCCAAGTCTGAGCACTG
>CM065724.1:53579335-53609335 GCA_033310375.1 Conus canariensis
TCCATTTGCTGTAGACAGCCAGCAAGGCTTCTGTGCCTATTGGTATTACACACACACACACACACACACACACACACACACACACACACACACACACACACACACACACACAATCTGCCTATCTATCTATCTATTTATGTGCTCAACAAATGAGAAGTTTTGAAAATCAAAGGCAGGCAAACGATTCCTTTGCCATTAAGACAATAACTTATCAAAGAGTTCAAAGCCAGAGGGAGAGAGAGAGAGAGAGAGAGAGAGAGAGAGAGAGAGAGAGAGAGAGAGAGAGAGAGAGAGAGAGAGAGAGAGGATTAATGGGAATGATTTGGTGTGTTGTTGTTGTTCTTCAGTTTAACGTCCTTCCACTATAAGTGATTCAGACAATATTATAGTGTAGAGTGAGCTTGATGTAAAGAATGAGAGAGATGCATTTTTTAGGGAGTGTAAGTTTTAAAGTAGTACGTAAGGAATGTAATCATAACCCTCCACCGCACCCTATTCATCAGAACGTTTAACTTAAACTAAAATTGTAACTGTAACAATCACAAATGCTAAAGATAAATATTAAGTGAACAGTCTAGTAAACATTTAGAAATAGATTCAAGAGTAGCAAAATTGTTTAATATACTAGATAGTGATAAAGGAGTCGATCCATCAACAAAACCCTCAATACCTGATTTATTAAAAAGCTCTTTTGTTTTGGGACAATGAATCAGTAAATGATTGACACTTATAGAATCCCCACACATACATTTAATATCTTTGCAATATTTTGTTTTAAACGAGTTTAAACGAAGCCTATGGATTAGACTTTCAATCTCCCTGGATGAGAAAATAAATCTTTTGTATGATGTTATCCCATTGTTTTTGCCATTACCTTTGATGCAGTTGTTATAATAATATATGTCCGAGTTCCTCAGTGTTTTTGTTGCATTATCATGAGTCCTCTGTGTGTGTGTGTGTGTGTGTGTGTGTGTGTGTGTGTGTGTGTGTGTGTGTGTGTGTGTGTGTGTGTGCGTGCGTGAACGCGTGCGTGCGTGCGTGCGTGAATACATGTGTGTGCATGCGTGTGTATGCACATGAGTGCGTAAATGAGCGCGCGCGCGCGTGTGTGTATGTGTGTGTGTGTGTGTGTGTGTGTGTGTGTGTGTGTGTGTGTGTGTGTGTGGGTGTGTGCGCCGAATTGGATGAAGATAAGTGATTGCTTGTTTATTTTCGTTATCCTGATTGTTGTGTATCTTTCCTGAAAAAATCTTAGAAGTCGAAACGCGTCGTGTTTTTCTTGTGATTCGTTTGTCTACATTTTCGGCAGAGACCTATGAATAGTTTTCAAAAAAAAAATTCTTTAAATGTACTGCGCTTGGGACGTCACGGGGCAGAATCCTCATTGGAGCCGTTACAATTACCATTGAGGGGGTTGTCAGCCAGTCACAGCCTACTCCCAGAGTTGTTGAGTGCCATTGTGATCTCAAACGGGACACACCATCAATAGAAAAGTAACTTTTACTGCCTTGTAGTATGGTCTCAGGGCTCCCAACACAGAACAACAGTCATCGTCCTCATCTCAGCGATCATCACAAATTCAGAGAAAAACAAAGGAGGCTCTTCATGCTCTGCTCTCATGCTGACCCCAACTTTACTTTCTGTCTCAGACCTAAGCTTGCGTGGAGTTCGTAATAAAGTCTTCACTGAGGTGGTTGGATTCATGGGCACTGAAGATGTTGTTGTGGTCTACGACACTCTTGAGGGCAACGCTCAGTCCATCGCACCCCGCAACTTAACCGTTGTTGTAGCGAGTAGGTGGGGCATGAGAGAATCTAGGAGGCTTAGTAGGTGATGGGCTATGAATTACCTTACCCAGACCATCCACATACTAGAACTTGTCACCAAAAGAGCACACTTTGGTGGAAATGAAAAAAGAAATTGCCTTAATGGAAATAATCTTAATGATCAACAAACATTGCACAGAACATCATCCAGTAGTCAGTGACCCAGGAGTGTCAGGACTTTCTGCAGGAGTGCCAAAGACGATATCTGAGGTACTGGCATGAAGCAGAGATTGCCTCTGGAGGTAGTCATACCTGCTACTGTCTTCTAGTGCCTGTCCATGTTGTTTTCACATTTCATACGAAAAGGAAGAACATGAGCAACTTCATTAGAAGATGAATTCGTTTGACTTTTTGTCGCGTTCATTGAGAATGAAATAAAGTGGAGTGATTTACATTTGCACCATTGATATACACGGTTCTGGGATAATTTCAATAATTAAAAATGAACAATGGCAAGCAAAGAAAAAATCTGTCAGCTGCACTAATAAACCATAATATGCAAACAAAAAAGAAAGAAAGGAAGAAATAAAGAGCTCAGCTCACAGACTACAGAAACAAAACACACAAAGGAAGTAATGAATATTTCAGCTGTCTTCACCCGGCAGATCGGTCCTCTAGTGCTCATCCCGCCTACTCCCTTCTCACGAGATTTCACGAGACAGCCCTTCAGCTGGTGTGGGTTACTTCGCGACTGGGTGTGAACACGAAACATGACCGAGATGATTCAGTTTAGTAATCGCCTGGATTTGCGCCAGACTTCCGCAGTCTGATGTCACGTGTTTTGTTCCAGGTTTCGCCGGGGAGAAGGGAGAAGCAACATGATCCCGGTGGCAATTCTCCTCCTCCCTCTTCTCACCTGGGCTAGAAGGGGAGTGGAGAAAGAGCTGGGAGAGGGAGAGAAGAAGGTGGGGAAAGGGGCTGAATGAGACGTTTTTCATAAGATTGCATGTACAAGGCGCTGTTCTTTAATCTGTTTGGTGCCACTGTAACAGCAACAAGTGCCAGGGCAATGATGGGGATGGTAGAGGACCAGTGCCTTGGCCTTTTACAAGGTGGAGTTCCACGGCGCATATTGAAGGCATTCACCACTTCCTGCTGACCTGACTGACTCTGTGTCTACCTCCTGTTTGACTGCCTGCTCCAGGTCGGTGATTATGCTGTCATGCTGTTACCTTTGAAGGTCAGTCTAATGCCTGCACTTAGCTTTGTCAGCGATTGAAAAGAAGCTGACACACGTGTTTATTTGCTAGGGCAGCCCGGTCAAATGAACAATCCTCTTGCTTGGAAGTGGCTGGTGACCTGTGCGAGTGAATGGGACTCCGACAAACGTGAATGGTGGACAAAAAAACAAAAACAAAACAAAAACATAACAAACAAACAAACAAAAAAAGAGTCTGAATACCTATCATTTCCACACTACATCTTTGGCCAGAGCATGACGCCGCATCGACGTTAGAGTTTTACACCAATTCATGTTACTGCAGGACTGTTAAAATCTTGGTAAGAGAGAAAGCCCATCGTAGATTTAAACAACTTCCATTTTCCTTTCCTGTATTTTGCTCAAAGCAGCGGAAGATTTACTTCTTTGAGGGTGAAGGTGCAAGCATTTACAGACATGGGCAAAAAAAGCTGGGCCTGGAAAATATTGAATCCTGACGCTTCTGATGGTGAAAGTTTAAGATGTTAAAGTCTCGTGACAATTTGCACTTTCTGTAAATATAGGGATCATAATGATGCCAGTGCATCTGTTGTTTGCTCTTTTCTATATTTGTTGTCGTTGTTGTTTCTTACGTTCAGATTTAACGTCTATACCCACCTATGGTGACCTGAAGGATGAGGATATCCATCACAGGAAAATTAAAACAGAGGACCCACCTTACACTACACTACATCAACTGAACGATAGCACATGAAGAAGAGTTGTGAAATTGGTCATTTCGGTGTTGGGCGCTGGCGGGATTTGAACTCGCGACGCTTGGTAGCGACTCGGCGCTCTAACCAATCAGGCCAAGCAGGTACGCTTTTGATCTTTACTGCTTCCTCCACTTTTGTATGCTCTCAGTGGCTGCCTATTCTCTAACGCCTCCCTCTCTCCTCTACATCAACACAACCAGTTTCATGTGGCAGGCTCAGAGCAAGCAGTTCACTGGGAACTACCAATGCCAGGTCTCTTTGTAAGGACTCCCAAGTCTTCATAAGGCAGTGCACCAGCGGAGACACTGTACTCCTGCCGAGTCACTTTAGTCGAGTCCAGTACCGTCCATTCTGATCCAGCGTACTGATGATACCACCTAAAAGCCCGCACCACCTCCCCCTCAACTTGCTTCAGACAATGCTTGCTTTGTCGCTGAGACTGCTTGAGTGAGCGTGCCTTTCCAGAGGGCCCTACATCGTCAGTCCCCAGAAACGTGCCGATCATGGTGACATTGACACGATTTCACGAAAACTATGGATTTGGAGTGGAAATGAAGACTGAGGTCACCACAAAATTACCTGTAAAGGACCACAGAATTTGAGACCTTTTTTTCGCTGCCTAATTTTCTGTGCCACATCAGTGGCATTGCACCCACGCCACTCATTTGGCTCCAAGTCACCTCCCACCCCCCTCCACAGCCATAGCCCGGCCTGTACGACCGTAGCCCCAGCAGATGCAATCCATAGGGAACAGTCAATATCAAGTAGTCAAGGGACAAGCTACCGAAAGAGACACTGCACTGCTGCTGAGTCACTTCGGTGGTGTTCAGTGGTGCCTGTTCTGATCCAAAAATCAGGATGTCACCTAATAAATCCTCTTTTAACGATGGTAATTGCTTAGTCCAGAGCCAGCATGAGTGAGCTCTCCCTCCAGAGAGCGCCACTACGATTGTCCAGCTACAATCCCCATGAATTTGCTGATACCAGTACCCCATCAGAATCAAACCAAGGCCATGGACGTCGAGATGCAATCAAAACTGAGATCATCATGACAACAGGACATGAAAGGCCACACAATTTGAGATTTTTTTTAATGCTGATCAAAGAGGATGAGGATGATGAAGATGATGCCATGGATTTCCAATGCAGGCTTAGATGGCATGGCAGAGCTGTACTATGCAGAAAACTTCGTAATATATCCTGGTGTCAAACAGGCTCGAGAGATACAGATACCCGCAGTGTTGGTCAGCAAATTTGAGCAAAACTCAGAGAAACGCATCCATTCAATGGATGAAAATCGACTGTGTGGTTCCAGTCTTCCCTATAGTAATCTGAAGTCTAGGTAGGAGTCAGCTAGGGCAGAAAATCCTACATATAAATGGCTGTGATGAGAATCGAATCCATGATCTCCGGAAGTCCACGACGCTAACCACTTTGCCACAGCAGCTGGTCAGATGTGTTTATATTGATAAGAAATTTGAACCATGAACAGGTGAAGGCTGTACAATATTCCTGTTTATGGTCTTGACATTGTTTGCTATGTCAGTCAAGCGCCTTGGACATTGCTAGCCACCAGGAATCCATCAATAAATCTACAACCTCCTACTCATTCCTGACTGTCTGTATGATCGCCTGAGATTTTGCAGACCAGAAGATGCATTCGATTTCTCTTGTTCAGTGGACCTTAGCCAAATGGCTAGAAGGATATAGAGGACTTTTTCCTGTGGGTCAGTCTCACAGTGGGCATGTCAAACAGTGGATCCATAAGTGGGTAGTATGTCTGCAGGGGTCGGAGTGACACAATGAATAACCCTCTGGCATGATCTCTCAGGATCATTTGCAGTACTCGAGCAATATTGCTGTAAGGAGGACATGCATAGAAAACACCATTTTTCCACAAACACTTTGAAAGCATCGACGGCACAAGCTGAAGTAAGGTCTGACAGAAATTGATCTTTCCATTTGTCATTTAACCTGGAGGTAAAGAAGTCAATAGTAGAGTCAGTCCCAGCCACTTCCACTCAGACTGGAAAACACTGATAAACAAAAAGAAATAAGTAGGTAGAGAAATTCGTCTTTTTCTTGTTCAAAGGTTTCATTTTACCTTGACATTTTTCAAATATTTCAAAAGTCTCATGTGAAACAACTCATTTTACAGTCCCCAGAGAAAGAGGCACAACAAGCGCTCAAATGTCAAGCTGCCGACTTGACTGATGACTTAACATGCATCCGATACTATCATGGAAGAAAAACAACAACAAAAATTCTCTTTGGGACTTAAAAAAAAAGCCGACTCCCTAATAAGGTCTCCTCTACCATGGTGCGATGTTGGCGCCATTGGAGAAACTCCTTAGGACGCTCCTTTCAGCCGGAAAAAAAGTGTCTAAAGAAGCGTGATTTGTGTTCACGTCTGATGTCTCTCATACAATGTGCTAACACACACGCGCCCGTAAAAAACACATACACATTTTCTAACGAACGTATGCGCGAATGAATATGCAGAAATACACGTACACGCATGAGGTAGCGCACTATGACGCACGCACGCAGCCATTCATACATACATACACAGACACACACACACACATACATACATGCACGCGTGCTTTTAGTTTTTCAGCAACTTTTTTCCTCTCCACACTTTCGTTTTGTTCCATTTACTACTCTTCGCTGGCTGCTTTGGGGGTGCTGTTGGATTCTTTTTTGAACCCTTGGTAGTTGAACACCACAGAATTATGGACTGTGGTGTGTCTCTATTTGACACCAAGAGCACAGACACAATCAGCCGTGTCTCCCTGATGAGTCCGATCCAGCGGATGAAAGGCCTAGGAGCAGGCAATACAAATAGATCTGCCTTCGAAGGGGAGTACGATGGTTCCCTCAGGCAGCTAGTGAAGGGTTTCTCCTATTCATAATATATTCCCCCCATTTTCTTCATCTTCTTTTTTTTTTTTTAAATTCAAATCTTTGCCAGGTCATTACTATAATGACTGAAGAATTGTTAGCCTGCACTTGTTTTCTCCCACTACTTAATTGTTCAGCATTATATATATATATATATAATAAATTCCAAGGATAAGTACCGAGCACCATTCCAGCAACTTACAGAGCAGCTTGGTGTTGCAATGACTGCAAGAAATATTCAATTATAAACAAAGCTTGCTCTTATGTCTTAGATTGAAGAAATAGGGGGAGATAAGCATTCATATCTGCAGTGGTAGATAATTCTGCCTCACTGACAGTATGTGCTTGAGTGGGTGAATGGAAAAATAAAATAAATGCTTCTCAAAATGAGCCTTCTGCAAGCTTATAGTCTCCAAGGGGGTGACAATCTCCAATGGGGAGGAAACTCACTAACATATAACTCCTGGTCAGATACCGATATTTGGAAACCTGATTGTTTCTCCTCAGTGACCGCGGAAAGTGGTAATTTGACTCCTCTGCCTTTTCGGTTTTAAGAAGAATGCTATCCCAGAAAAAGGCTGGTGTGCAACACCGTAGTATGTGTGTTGAGTTTTCAAAAAACCAACCAAAGGTGCCACCCAAGAAGCAAAAGAAAATCATGAAAGAGCAAAACAAGCTACATTTTCTTGTGAAAAGTAGAAAATATAAAAAGATAACCTCTTAAGACACAAGTGCTGAGGGCCAGTTCTTGGAATGAATCTGCAAGGGACTAAATGACAATAAACTAATAAATTCCAAGGATAAGTACCGAGCACCATTCCAGCAACTTACAGAGCAGCTTGGTGTTGCAATGACTGCAAGAAATATTCAGTTATAAACAAAGCTTGCTCTTATGTCTATGTTAGTGAGTTTCCTCCCCATTGGAGATTGCCTCCCCCTTGGAGACTATAAGCTTGCACGACAAAAAAGCAGAAGAGTACACAAAACAAAGTGTGAAGTAACGCAGTTTTAATGCACGACACAAAACAGGACAAGAAATTTTCGGCAATATGCCTTCCTCAGCGACAAAAAAACACAGACATAAACATGCACAATACTCCCCTTGTGAAGCCAAAGTGGTGAATGAAGTTGACAGAGGGACAGTGGGAGAGAGGGCGAGTAGAGTTCGAGGAATAGGGCACGAGGAAAGAGGGTAGAGTAAAGTGAGGAGGAGGAAAAGGAGAGAGAGAGAGAGAGAGAGAGAGAGAGAGAGAGAGAGAGAGAGAGAGAGAGAGAGAGGAGGGGGGGAGGGGAGAAAGAGAGGGGAGAGACAGAGAGAGAATGGAAGTAGAGGAAGAGTGGAGAATGAGAGAGAGAAGAGGAGAGGAAGGAGAGTGAGTGGAGGGGGAGGGTGTGATGGTATGTAGTGGTGTGTGTTGCATATGAATGAAATGAACAAGAGAAAAACACAATAAATAAAATACAATATGCTCAAAATAGCATTTTAAATGACAGGGGGGGGGGGGGGGGGGGGGAGAGAGAGCGGGTCAGCCGCCTAAAGCACCCGACCCAAGTCTGACCCAAGGGTAGGTTGCCCTACTCAAGCACCAAGGGGTGAGAGGGAAAACGGGAGAACCCGAGAAAAAACCCACTAGCCAGACGCAGCTAAGAGCTGCAAGGCTCACCCCCCCCCCCAAAAAAAAAAAAAAAAAAAAAAAGCACTTGCCCGCGGGCACACACACACACACACACACACACACACACACACACACACACACACACACACACACACAACCACACACACACATACATACAAGTGCGCGCGCGCGTGAACAACCACGCACGCACACATACACACGCCAATAAGCACACACACACAACCACACATATACCTTTGTTTCTTTTGCTATAAGCTTGCAGAAGGCTCATTTTGAGAAGCATTTATTTTATTTTTTCCATTCACCCACTCAAGCACATACTGTTAGTTAGGCAGAATTATCTGTCACTGCAGATATGAATGCTTATCTCCCCCTATTTCTTCAATCCAAGATATAAGAGCAAGCTTTGTTTATAATTGAATATATACATTTTATATATATATATATATATATATATATATATTTATATTTATATATACACGCACACACACACACACACACACACACACACACACACACACACACACACACACACACGCGCGCGCGCGCGCGCGCGGCGCGCGCGCAAATACACACACACATGTGAACAGAGAGAGAGAGAGAGAGAGAGAGAGAGAGAGAGAGAGACAGACAGACAGACAGACAGACAGACAGACAGACGTGATAAATGGGATGGTTGAGTGGTTCAGGGACCGCAACTAACTAGGTGAGGAGTAGCCTTTAAACGAGATAGTTGCGCGAGAGACGAGCAGTCTGGTTATGAGTGGTACACTGTAAAAGAGATCGTAGACTGACAGAGTAGTTGGTGAAAAGGAGATGGTTGACTGAGAAAGGACTTACAAACAGGAGTAGTCTGTAGAAGATGTGCTTGACTGAGAGAGTAGTGTGTAAAAGAGAGAGAAGAGGAGTATGTAATAAAGATAGTAGACTGAGAGAAAAGTAGTCTGTAAAAGGGATGGTTGACTGAGAGAGCAGTATGTAAAAGAGACTGAGGAAGGAGTAATCTGTAAAACAGAGCGTTGACATAGAAACTAGTCCGTGAAAGAGAGCGTTGACAGAGAGGGATAGTATGTAAAAGAGATAATAGACTGAAAGACGGGTAACATATAAAAGAAATAACTGACTTAGAAAGGAGCAGTCTGTGAAAGAGATGGCTGACTGAGAGAGGAATGGTGTGTGAAAGGAACGGTAGACCGTGAGAACAGCGTGTGAAAGATATGGTCGACTGACAAAGGAGTAGTATGCTAAAGAGATGGTGACTGGTAAATGAGTAGTCTGTAAAAGAAATGGTTAACTAGAACAGGAGTAGTACGTAAAAAAAGATGGCTGGCTGGGAGGGGAGAAGTATGTGAGAGATGACTGACTGGGAGAAGAGTACTGGGTAAATGAGATGATTGACTGGGAGAAGAGTACTGGGTAAATGAGATGATTGACTGGGAGAAGAGTACTGGGTAAATGAGATGACTGACTGGGAGAAGAGTACTGGGTAAATGAGATGACTGACTGGGAGAAGAGTACTGGGTAAATGAGATGACTGACTGGGAGAAGAGTACTGGGTAAATGAGATGATTGACTGGGAGAAGAGTACTGGGTAAATGAGATGATTGACTGGGAGAAGAGTACTGGGTAAATGAGATGATTGACTGGGAGAAGAGTACTGGGTAAATGAGATGATTGACTGGGAGAAGAGTACTGGGTAAATGAGATGATTGACTGGGAGAAGAGTACTGGGTAAATGAGATGACTGACTGGGAGAAGAGTACTGGGTAAATGAGATGACTGACTGGGAGAAGAGTACTGGGTAAATGAGATGACTGACTGGGAGAAGAGTACTGGGTAAATGAGATGACTGACTGGGAGAAGAGTACTGGGTAAATGAGATGATTGACTGGGAGAAGAGTACTGGGTAAATGAGATGATTGACTGGGAGAAGAGTAACTGGGTAAATGAGATGATTGACTGGGAGAAGAGTACTGGGTAAATGAGATGATTGACTGGGAGAAGAGTACTGGGTAAATGAGATGACTGACTGGGAGAAGAGTACTGGGTAAATGAGATGATTGACTGGGAGAAGAGTACTGGGTAAATGAGATGATTGACTGGGAGAAGAGTACTGGGTAAATGAGATGACTGACTGGGAGAAGAGTACTGGGTAAATGAAATGACTGACAGCGAGAAGAGTAGTACTGGGTAAATGAGATGATTGACTGGGAGAAGAGTACTGGGTAAATGAGATGATTGACTGGGAGAAGAGTACTGGGTAAATGAGATGATTGACTGGGAGAAGAATACTGGGTTAAATGAGATGACTGACTGGGAGAAGAATACTGGGTAAATGAGATGATTGACTGGGAGAAGAGTACTGGGTAAATGAGATGACTGACTGGGAGAAGAGTACTGGGTAAAGGGAGATGATGACTGGGAGAAGAGTACTGGGTAAATGAGATGATTGACTGGGAGAAGAGTACTGGGTAAATGAGATGATTGACTGGGAGAAGATACTGGGTAAATGAGATGACTGACTGGGAGAAGAATACTGGGTAAATGAGATGATTGACTGGGAGAAGAGTACTGGGTCAATTAGATTACTGATTGGGAAAGGAGTAGTATATAGATGGCTGACTGTTATGTAAAAGAGACAGTGGACAGAGAGAGGAGTAACATGTAAAAGAGATAATTGACCGAGAAAGGAATAGTCAGTAAAATAGATAATTGACAGAGAGGAGTAGACTGTAACAGAGATGGTTGACTCAAAGATCAGTAATATCTAAAAGAGACAGTTGACTAGGAGATGAATGGTATGTAAAAGAGATGGTTGACTGTGAGATCAGTGACATGTAAAAGCGATGATGTAAATGGAGTGGTAGATTGGGAGAGGATTAGTATGTAAAAGATATAACTGAGCGTAGTATGTAAAAGAGATGAATGACTAGGAGAGGAGTAGTATGTAAAAGAGATGGCTGACTGACTGAAAGAGTAGCATATAAAAGAGATGGTTGACCGAGAGAGGAGTAGTTTGTAAATGAGATTGCGGACTGGGAGAGGAGTAGTATATCAGAGATTGCCGATGGGAGAGGAGAAGTGTGTAAACAAGATGGCTGGTTGAAAAATAAGAAATATGCGAAAGAGTTGGCTGACTGGGAGAAGAATAGTACACAAAATGGTAGAGAGGCAACATGCAAAAGAGAAGGCTGGCTGGGGGAGAAGTTGTATGTAAACTGGGAGAAATGTAGTATGTCAAAGTGCTGACTGACCAGGCGAGGAGTGGTATGTAAATTGGGAGAATAGTGGTAGGTCAAAGAGATGCCTTACTGGAAAAAGACTGGTTCATAAAATGGTGGGGAGGAGTGTGCAAAAAGAGATGGTTAGCTGAGAGACAAGCAATATGTCAAAGCGAGGGCTGACTGAGATAGCTCACTGAGACAGGAGTATATTCAAACGAGGCAGAAAAGGAGCAACGGGCAAGGAAAAGGGTGAGTGAAATGGGGCTCACGTTCCTTTAGCACCAGTGAGTTCACTGGAAAGCACTCAGGCGTGTCTAAGGAGATTTCATGTAGCAAACGACAACAGTAGCTGCACAGAGTTGTGAAATTAGAGCTGGCAGAAACGCAGTGACGTTAATGAGCCATTCAACACCCCGCCTACCTCCCTAACACCGCTCTCATTTCAATGACTCTCGGCTTTCCCAGAGGCGGCTCAGTCTACTCTTAAAATTGAAATTAAAAAAGCGCACATGTTCGTTTAATTATTTATTCAATTCCATTTCTGTCGTTGTCTGCTGTCCGGCTTGTTCGAACATGTTACAATAATACTGCGAGTATATTGGCATGGTTGTCTTTTTCTCCCGTTTTTTTTCATTGAGTACGTTTTGAATGAGAAAGATGTGCCAATAAAACTCATTGGAAGTAGCGTGGAGATAAGATACAGTTCTGCATGTCATTTACTTGTTCTGTAAAGGCTAGTATGAAGCAAAATGTGTGCATGTCATGAGTTTGAGTTTAAAGAATAATGTTAAGATACAGCAAGCTCCTGTATGCCACTTAGGTTGATTTGTGAAAACAAGAATGAAGCTAAGTCATTTTTGTACAGTTTAATTCACAGAGGCAAACGTCAAAATGAGCAAACTTCTGTATTTATAGCAATCCGTTTCACAAAGTCTTGTATACAGCTAGAAATTTCTCGTCTCTTGTTCAGTGTGAATTATGAAATTAGAGTAAGTTTTTATATGTCAAGTGATTTGATATCTAAAGACTGTTGTTTCTGCATATTTGGCAATATATATTAGGCAAAATCTGGTCTGTAATATAATTTGATTTATAAAGTTTAACATTCCTACTATAAAAATATTTTTGTAACTATCCTCTCATTCTTCTTCTTCCTCCTCTTCTTCCGTTATTATCGTTATTATCATTACTACTATTACTATTAGCATTATTCTTAGTATCATTATGAAATGAAAATGTTACCATTATTTTTTCAACCCCCGTTGTCTTCCCTTCAACCTCAGTTCCATTCCATAGTCTTAGTCGTTCACCAAAGACCGACTAGATCAGAGAGATAGGTCCTTTGTCTTCTGTCTTTGGATGTTATTTGTCTTAAATAAATGTTAGCGAACCGCCCAGAGAACGTGGACAAACGAGTCACAAGACGAAACACAACGCGTTTCGACCTCTTAGGTCTTCGTCGGGTGAGACATAAACAAATAAAACAACGAAAATTCACTTAGCTTTGATCGCTTCAGATCACTTCACAGGGTTCAGCGCAAGGAAGAAGGCCACTGATTTCCGCCTGCAGTCGTCTCGCTTTGTAACTAGTTATTTGTCTTGCCTGAAGTAGACCAAAATCTGTCAAAATTTGTTTCTTTCTTCGTTTCACGGCGATTGAATTCTGTTTTTGCTCTTTTATAAAGTTAAGCATAAAGACACAGTAATTTCACGTAAGTTATGCATGATTTATGAAAATGTAATATAAAAACAGAGTAAGGCGTGTATGCGATTTGGTGTTTAAAGACCAGTATTAAAGATACAGGTAGTTTGGGTACCTGCTTGGCTCTATCAGTGACAGCACCGAGTTCGCATTTCAATTTTGCGAGTTCGAACCAGACTGAGACCCAGCATAGTAATTGCCATCATCGCTTCACATCTGAATGTTTTGTCATTCTCGTGGTGTAGTCTAGTGTTAGATCGGCCTCCCTGCCTCACTCACCTGGACGGTTATTCCCCTTTGCCATGGCGGCTGTTGACGTTAAACCTGCACGTAACTACCTTCCTGAGGATAGGATGTAAAAAAGCTGGAAAGCTTATTCTTTAACCCTCAATAAAGATAATTTTGACTTGACTTGACTTGACCTGACCTGACCGCAATTTTATGAATATCACGCAGACTGAACTGTACATATCATATAAAGATGAATTATATTCTTGCATTATGCAGTCTGATTTATAAAGGCCAGTATTGAGACAAAGTAAGCACCTGCATGCCATGTAATTTGCTTTGTTAAAGCAGCATCAGAATTAAAGATTTTACTGGTAGTTGACCTTAGTTTCCGACGTTAGTATGTCGGTTTTCGTGAAAGACCCACCCAAATCTTGTATTGTTTTCTGACAGGCTGACTTGATGTCAATATTTGAAAAGCGTAACAATTTGTTGAGTTATATATCTGTTATCTTCTTAACCCCCCCCCAAAAAAAAAAAAAAAAAAAAAAAAAAGAAAAAAAAGGAAAAATCTTGAGTGCTTTTGTACACAAGTAAACAAGATATATTTAGTTAAAATATTGGTTACTTATCACCACGCTGAAAACACACACACACACACACACACACACACACACACACACACACACACACACACACACACACACACACACACCACTGAAACACGAATGAATATTAATTAAAAGAGACATTTGCATGGAAAGTGATACTCTGTTTAATTTCTAGTGGACTATTGTTTGTTTGGTATAAGATTCAGAAAGACAAAGTTCTCTCTCCTTCTCTCTCTCTCTCTCTCTCTCTCTCTCTCTCTCTCTCTCTCTCTCTCTCTCCTCTTCGCTTGGGCTTTAACTAATTTCTGATTTTAATTTAGTCTTTGGACTCTTTAAAAAAAGACTATTTTTCTTCCTCTCTTTTGTTTCCTTTTATCCTTTGTGCATCTTTTTTTCTTATTCTCTCTGCACTATTTTTCTTTTTTTTCTCTTTTATTTCTTATTCCCTTCTTTCCACCTCTCTTTGTTGCTTTGTAACACGTCTCGGCTAACAGAGAAGATAACAGACTCTGAAACCAGGCCTTTGTCTCATTTCACCAGGTGAGTGTCACTTGACAGCCCCCCCTCCCCCTCCCCTCCCGCCAGCCCACCTTCCACCATTTACCCACCCTCCATCACACCCTGTCCCTACACCCCCTACCCATCATACCCGTATCTTACTCCGCTTGAAACCTCGGCTTCCTTGAACAGCTGAGGGGAGACAGAGTGTAATGATATGGGTAGATGACCTTGTGAGTTGGAAAGGGGCTGGGGGTGGGGGTGGGATGGCATCTACCCGGGGTACTTTGTTAAAGGATTGATTTCCTGCTACCTCTTCCCCACAAGCATAGGCCTGTGAGACAGGGGGTCTTAATCGGGTCATCTAGCAGTGAATTTTTTCTTCTTCTTCTTCTTCTTCTTCTTCTTCTCTAGTTCTTCTTCTTCTTCTTCTCTTCAGTGAGGGGTTGGGGAAGGGGTGTTCGAGAAGTGGCGAAGGATGGATGGATGGGGAGCATATGCTTGCCAGTTGTGGACGCGAAATGTAATGTAGAATATTGATACAGGACTTTCTTCTCGTGATGCGCTGGAAGCGTAGGTAAGGAAGAAGATGGGTGACCGAGTGGTGGCGGCGGTGGTGGTAGTATGTGTGTGTGTGTGTGTGTGTGTGTGTGTGTGTGTGTGTGTGTGTGTGTGTGTGTGTGTGTGTGTGCGTGCGTGCGTGCATGCGTGTGTTGTGTGTGTGTGTGTGTGTGTGTGTGTGTGTGTGTGTGTGTGTGTGTGTGTGTGAGGCTACGTGATATGCTGTTAGCATATTAGCCGACTGATAACCACTCGATGCAGCGTATATTTGGCGTGTTGTTGTTTTGTATTGCTTCCTGAAGGTCTGAAGTAAAACAAAAATAGGTACTGCCCTTGCAACTTCACCAGGTAGAACTGGAATGATTGCAGTTATCATTGAGAGGTATGTCAGGCACTCCAAGCCTACTCCCAGAGTTGCTCAGTGCCATTGTGAGCTCAAATGGGACACACCATAAAAAAGAGCAGCCTTTAGTACACTGCCTCGTAGTATAGTCTCAGGGCCCCCAACACAGAACAAGTCATCATCCTCATCTCGACGATCATCACAAATTCAGAGAAAAATGAAGGAGTCTTAGATTCTGTGGCTCTTTATGCCCTGCTCTCATGCTGAACCAAGCTTTGATTTTTCTTTAACCTACGACTATGTGGAGTTTGTAACAATGTCTTCACTGAGGTGATGGTGGTGGTTGTAGTGGTGGTGGTGGTGGTGATGGATGTGGTGACAAAGTCTTCACTGAGGTGATGGTGGTGGTTGTAGTTGTGGTGGAGGTGGTGGTGGTGGTGATAGATGTGATGACAAAGTCTTCACTGAGGTGATGGTGGTGGTTGTAGTGGTGGTGGTGGTAGTGATGGATGTGGTGATGGAGTCATGGGCATTGTCCTTTGATATGCTGTGGCAGTCTGCAACACTCTCAAGGCCAACGTTCAGCTCAGTTGGACAGAACCTGCAACTTAACTGTTACGGTAGCAAGTTGGTGGGGTAGGAGCGACTCTGGGATGCTTAGAAGTTGATGCGGCGGCCATGGTTGATATCACACAAACGGGCCATACGCTGGCGCTTGTCACAACTGAGCACGAATAGGGTGAGCTGAAAAAAAACAAAACTTGCCTGAACAGAAATAACCTCAAACATCTCCAGACTTTGCACAGAACATTGTCCAGCAGTCAGTGACCAAGAGTGTCAGGATTATCCACAAGAGTTCCAGAGATGTCATCTGAGGTATTGACATGAAGCAGCGATTACCTCTGGAGGTAATCATACCTGCTATTGTCTTCTAATGCTTGTTCATGTTAAGTTCACAGTTCATGCCAAAAGGGAGAACATGAGCAACTTCATGAGAAGATTTCGTTTGACTTTTTGTCACGTTCACTGAAAATGAAATAAAGTGAAGTAATTAACATTTGCGCGACAAATAATGCGCGATTGCTTTAGTTTCTGTTTCATCACCAAGAAACAAAGAAAAGCTCATCTCTCAGCTGTGCTGATTTAACCACATATTATTCAAACAAACAAACACTGCATTCATGATCCATACTATGCAAATGAACAGAGAAACAAAGGAAGAAATTAACAGTTCAGCATCACAAACTACAGAAACCAAACACACAAAGGAAGTAATGAATCTTTCAGCTGTCTTCACCCGGCAGATCGGTCCTCTAGTGCTCATCCCGTCTACTTCCTTCTCACGAGATTTCACGAGACAGCCCTTCAGCTGGTGTGGGTTACTTCGCGACTGGGTGTGAACACGAAACATGACCGAGATGATTCAGTTTAGTAATCGCCTGGATTTGCGCCAGACTTCCGCAGTCTGATGTCACGTGTTTTGTTCCAGGTTTCGCCGGGGAGAAGGGAGAAGCAACATGATCCCGGTGACAGTTCTCCTCCCTCTTCTCACCTGGGCTAGAAGGGGAGTGGAAAACGGAGAGAGAGAGAGAGAGAGAGAGAGAGAGAGAGAGAGAGAGAGAGAGAGAGAGAGAGAGAGTACAGAATTAGTATCATGGCCTCTTACTAGGTGGAGTTCCATAGTGCACATTGAAGGCATTTACCACTTTCTGTTGACCTGATGTCTACTTTCTGTTTACGGACTCACTGTCTGTTCGCTCCATTTCACTGGTGATGGTGTCAAACTGATAACTTTCAAGGTTGGCCTAATGCTCTTGCACTAACACACATAGTTTCAGTTTATCAACGAGGCGTCACTGCGTGCAGACTAGTCCATATACACTACACCACATCCGCTAAGTTTCGAGACCACACTACGCATGATTTTAAGCTGATGGATAAATGAATGAACAACTAAGATGAGAGAATTGAAGAAGAGGGTCTCGTGGCTACGACTTAGCAGATGTCTGACCTACGCATTAGCCCAATGCGCTGGTCAGACCTTGAGCACCTAATATTGGTTGTCTTTTTTTTGTATGTGTGTGTAATGAATGTACACATGTGTGTGTATGGATGTGTGGGCACAAGCCCATGTGTGTACGTGTGCACATGTGTGTGTGTGTGTGTTTGTGTGTGTGCACATGCGTGTGTGCGCGCTTGTGTGTGTATGTGTGTGTGCACGTGTGTGTGTGTGCACGTGTGTGTGTGTGTGTGTGTGTGTGTGTGTGTGTGTGTGTGTGTGTGTGTGTGTATGTGCACACGTGTGTGCCTGCAAGAATGTGCGCGCGTGTGTGTGTGCATAAGTGCGTGTGCATGTGTGTGTTGTGTGTGTGTGTGTGTGTGTGTGTGTGTGTGTGTGTGTGTGTGTGTGTGGTGTGTGTGTGTGTGTGTGTGTGATTTATGGTTTTGTGTGAGCACACACACGTATCTGCATTATATTATATTATATTACATTACATTACATTACATTACATTATATTATATTATATTATATTATATTATATTTATATTATATTATATTATATTATATTATATTATATTATATTATATTATATTATATTATATTATATCATATTATATATATACAAATAGAGAGAGAGAGAGAGAGAGAGAGAGAGAGAGAAGAGAGAGAGAGAGAGAGAGAGAGATTGTATATACTGTGAATGGGCCCAACTTTTAGAGTTAAACCTGGAGGAGCCATGATAATATGATATAGTATGTTGTGAGTGTGTGTGTGTGTGTGTGTGGGGGGGGGGGGTGAGGAGAGGGGGGGGGGGTGTTTGTTGGTTGTGCGTGTGTGTGTGGTTGGGTGGGTGGGAGTGTGCATATACATGACTGTTTGTGTTGCAGATGCTGACGAAGCCTAAATAAAAGGCGAAAGCTTTTAAAAGAAACATGAAGAGTGTGTGGTTGGTGTGCCTGCGTTTATTTTTGTACTCTCTCTCTATATATATTTATCTATATGTACATATATGTGTGTATATGTGTGTGTCTTTGTATGTGGGCGTGTACGTATGTGCGTGTGTGTATGCATTTGTGCATTCATGTGTATGTGTGTATGCGTGCACGCGTGTGGGTGTGCACGTGCACATACACGCATATGTGTGTGTGTGTGTGTGTGTGTGTGTGTGTGTGTGTGTGTGTACGCGTGCGCACGTGTGTGTGCATGTGCGTGTGCGCGTATGTGTGTGTGTGTGTGTGTGTGTGTGTGTGTGTGTGTGTGTGTGTGTGTGTGTGTATGTGTGTGTATGTGTGTGCGTGAATGTTCAGAAGATGACTTAGGATCGAGAACAAGAACAAGACCATCAAATACAACAAATACGTGCACACACGCACCACACAAACACACACACACACACACACACACACACACACACACACACACACACACACACACACACACACAAAACAGTAAGAACAACACCTCCTCCCCCTCACACACACACCCACGTACACACACTGAGTTGGTTTTGCCTTCTGGATTTGAGTTATTTTTCTGATTCCATTCACTCAAGAATGCATGATTTGGTTTGTCCTATGCAGCAAAAATACTGACTGATTGAGTAAGATTTGGTGAGTTAAAGGGCATCATTTCATTTTGGTAGATGTTTCATGTATTTTTCGTACAATTTTTGGTATATATAAAATTCTGTAATTGAGAGAGAGAGAGAGGAGAAGAGAGAGAGAGAGAGAGAGAGAGAGAGAGAGAGAGAGAGAAGAGAGAGTGTGTACATGTGTTTGCGTGTGTCTGTGTGTATGTACTCTATATGCTTTTGATCTCTCAGCTGCTTTTCATGAATTTAGTGCGAGTAGAAGATTACCTTTTTTTTATCAGGATAATATGATCAGCTAGTTCTTTTTCTTCCTTTTTTCCTCAGGAAAATATTATTATCTAGACTCGACGGATTCTATCTTTGGTTTTACACAAGGTGGGGAGAACGTTGACATTCTGAGTGAGAATGATGGTTAACTAATCCAGACATTCTGAGTGAGAATGATGGTTAACTAATCCAGACATTCTGAGTGAGAATGATGGTTAACTAATCCAGACATTCTGAGTGAGAATGATGGTTAACTAATCCAGACATTCTGAGTGAGAATGATGGTTAACTAATCCAGACATTCTGAGTGAGAATGATGGTTAACTAATCCAGTATGTCACTGTCCATACTCTCAGCCCATCCCAACTCTTGCCAGACACTAATTTGTCCTAACAGTTACGTGCTCTACTTTTCATAATAGGCCACTCTTTTTTCTATGTCAGCAACTGAGATGGGAACTTGAAGATCAAACATGGCCATATGGAATTTGATAAAGAATTGATATATTTAAAAAATGATAATAAATGAACATATAAATCTATCAGCAAAATATCTTGTCAACTATCAATGACAGCTTCTTGGCAACTTGAGAAAAAGATTTCCAGTGTGGTGTCAAAATCTTTGATTGTATTTTCTTATCATCTGGATTTTTTTTCTCTTGTCCTCCACCTCCAATCTTTTCCCACCTTTCTTTTTTAAATTGTCTTAACAGTGGGGCTTTCTACCTCTATCTTTTTCCCATTGTCATCACTTTTTCTTTCTTTCTGAAACTGACTCACACTCACCATGCACAGTCTGTTTTTTTCATAGATGGACATTCGCTTGCTGATTTCAATGTTTTAGCATTTGATACAAAGTGTCTGGGTTTATAAATGTACTAATGTGTTATGCTCTGACACTTTCGTTCTGCTATGTTTACAACCTAGTATATTCTATATTTTTAATACACATAAATTGTGGGCTGGAGTGGAGGGGGGGGGGGGGGGGGCGACTTGGCTGTACAGTGGGTGACAAGACAAGATGCTACATACGTGTCCACTTGACAGGGCAGCCCAGTTCTCTCACTTGGAAGTGGCTGGTGACCTGCATGAGAGAATGGAACTCTGAACACTGTGAATAGTGGAAAAATGAGTCACGATACTGATAATCTCCACACTACATCTGTGGCCAGAGCATGACTCCGCATCGATGTTAGAGTTGCACACCAATTCATGTTACTGCAGGACTGTTCAAATTTTGGTAGGAAAGAAAGTCCATCGGAGATTTGAACAACACCCGTTTTCCTTACCAATGTTTTACTCAAAGCCGCGGAATGTTTACCTCTTTCAGGATGAAGGTGCAAGCAGTTACAGACACGGACAAAAAACTGCCGGGCCTGGGTAATATTGAATCTTGGAGCATCTGGTGGTGAAAGTGTCAACGTATTAAAACCTCAAACTAATTCGTGGTTTCTGTAAATACCGGAATCCTAATAATGCCACTGCGTCTCTTGTTTGCTGCTTTTCTATTGTTGTTGTTGTTTTGTTTTGTTAAGACCAGCTTGAACGTGAACAACTGCCTACAGTGATTCGAAAGACGGGGGATATCCTCACAGCAACATTAGGAAAGAGGACCTGTCTCACACCACCATACACCCACCTCTCAGTGGCCGCTCATTCCCACCGCCTCTGTCTCTCCTGTACATAAACACAAGCAGTTTCACCCTGTGGCAGGATCAAAGATAGCAGTCCACGGGGAACTACCAATACCAGGCTTCTCTGTAAGGACCCTTAGCCATGGAGACCCTGCACTGTTGTTGAGACTCGCCAGTGGTGGTGTTTATTGTGCTTGTACTGAATTTGCTGTTTTTGTACCATCATGGATCTTCTACTCATCACTGGCTGAATACAACATCCTCTCCTCCACGGTCCGAGCACCATAACAAGCACATCATCCAAGCAATCTCATGCCCCAGTCCCGCAGCACTGGTAATCTACCGAGCATCTCATCAAGTATATAAAGCACCTACCGAGATTGTCGAGATCTCTACCGAGTCACTTCAGTCGAGTTTAGTACTCCTACCGAGTCACTTCAGTCGAGTTTAGTACTCCTACCGAGTCACTTAGTCGAGTTTAGTACTCCTACCGAGTCACTTAAGTCGAGTTTAGTACTCCTACCGAGTCACTTCAGTCGAGTTCAGTACTCCTAACCACACATCACCGAACCCTCCCAAGCCCAATTGACGGAAATCCTTGCTTAGTTGCTGAGCCCGCATGAGTGAGCATCCCTCTTAGAGGACCACCACGTACACACACCGTCCAGTCCCCAGCAGCTTGCCGACAGTGGTGACAGCGACCAGGACGACACGACATCCCTCTATAGAGGGACCACCACGTACACACACCGTCAGTCCCCAGCAGCTTGCCGACAGTGGTGACAGCGACAGGACGACACGACATCCCTCTATAGAGGGACCACCACGTACACACACCGTCAGTCCCCAGCAGCTTGCCGACAGTGGTGACAGCGACACGACAAAACTGAGGTCACTGGGAAACGTCAGTAAAGAACAAGAGACACTGAGACTTAAAACATAGTTTCTGCCTGTGTCACCTTCCTTGCCACTTCAGTGGCATTGAAACCCATGCTGCCTATTCCGTACCCTCCCCCGGCCCGTTCACAGCCACAGCCAGAGCACCGGGAGAAGTCTATGTCAAATCATCATGAGGCAACCCACCAGAGGAGACACTGCACTGCTGCCGAGTCACTTTGATGGTGTTCGGTGATGCCTGTTCTGATCCTACATTCGCAGGATATCATCTATTAAGTCCCCTACTGATCACAATAATTAGTCAGTCGCGGAGCCAGCGTGAGTGAGCCCTCCAGCTCCCCTCGGAGGGCGCCATTGCATCCAATACCGGTGACCCCGATAGAACCAAACCAAGGGCATAGGCGTGGAATGGTAACGAAACTGAAGTCACCATGGTAACAGGGCATAAAGGGCCATAGGATTTGAGGCCATTTCTATGGTGATCGATGAGGATGAAGATCATGCTTCGGCTTTTTCTTCTGGTCTGAGACTGCGTGACGGGGCTGTACTCTCACTGTCATAGACATCACAGTGTCATCCAGGCTTGAGAGATACAGACGCCTGCAGCATTGGTCAGAAATGTGAGCGACATTCTTAGAGACGCATCTAATAAGTGAATGAAACTCGAACTGTGTGGTTCCAGTCCTATTTGAACCCGTAGCAAACCGCTCTGGTAGAAGCCGGTGGGGCAGAAAAATCCCACAAATAAAAGGCTCTGATGGAAATCACCCCCGCGACCTCCAAGCTGGGAGTGTGCGACGCTAACCACTTCGCCACGGCAGCTGGCAACCGGGTACAAAATCAACCGACAGCAGTATCTGCTGGGTCATCAATTGAAACTTAGCGACTTCCCTGGCTGGAGTGTGGAGCCAGCCGTTAGTTCTTAGCTGTCACATTTCCCTTTCCTTTGAGTGAATCCTTTCCACGCCGCTCTTTCCCATCACCCCGCGCAAAGCCACATCCAGCTTCATCTTATCACAGCTTCGGCACCAGCGGCCCATAGGGAGCAGTCAGTATCTATTGGGTATAGGGGGAGCCATCAGAGGAGACTTTGCCTCTTTACAGCGATGTTCATCTGGAGTCTGCCCTTACCGACCTCTTAGACAAGAACATGCCACGAAAGTGACCCTGAAACAGGAATGTGAAGAGCTAAAGCAGTCGATTTTCTTCTAGGTTCACGATAATTGGTGAGGATAAAGATGATAAAAATATATGAAGTTCCAAGTGGTTATAATGATAATAATAATGATGATGATGATTATTATTATCATTATCATTATTACTATCTCATCATCATCTCATCATCATCATCATCATCATCATCATCGTCATATCATCATCATTATTATCATTATTATTATTTCTATTATCATTATTATTATCATGATCATCATGATCATCATTATCATTATCATCATCATCATTATTATTATTAAGGGTACTTACATAGCGCCTATCCTCGGTTAGACACTAAGCTGCAAGTACTTTACAGTTCACGCGCGCTTTGTTTACACAACCAGCTGCCTGCCTGGAAGAGCCGACTGAAGAACTGCCAGCCGGCGCTTCATGCAGTCTTTCCAGCGTCATTCAGTATGGCCGTCCCTCAATTGTTGTCATTCGTATGTTCATTCTGTCGGCAAATGCTTTGAGTAGCGTGTCATCCGTACCAACGGCCGGACGGGTCTGCTCTTCGGGAAGTTGGCGATGAAATTCTACGTGTGTGCAAAATGTCATGCGAGCGTTCACACACGGAACCTCGTTTTATAATGTCATTCGAAGGACTGTTTAGGAAGTGGAGTCAGAACGAATGTTAACTTCGATGGAAATCCTACCACCACTGCCTCCCCCTCCCCGCTCCCCTCTGTACCTGTACCAAGGCCCGGCGGAGTTTCGAACCCGCAAATACAAGCAGGACCGGAAGTAACGCTCATTTTCATGATTAAGCTATGTAACCAGATCAGTCACTTCCATGATTAGTTTCTCAAAATCACATTCTTAAATACGAATCATTTGCCTGGGCAATCTTATTCTAAAAAGAAAAGTGTAAAACATTGGTCTGTCATGTCGTATTGAGCCAGGATGAAACATGATAAACGCCAATACTACCAACATTTTTTTTAATCCTCATCACCCAATTTGAATGGAGGAAAAAAAAAAGCTAAGATGTTGTGGCCCTCCATGTTCCGCCTTCATAGTCATCTAAGTTGACAGGTAAGAGGTGGCACCAAGCTATCTTCAAATCGCCAGGAAGTTGATAGAATATGGCGTATCACAAAGGAAGACACATATGTACGCATAGTTCCAAGAAAAGAGGCAGATAATAACACACACACACACACACACACACACACACACACACACACACACACAAGAGAGAGAGAGAGAGAGAGAGAGAGAGAGAGAGAGAGAAGTGTGGTGTGGTGTGTGTGTGGTGTGTGTGTGTGTGTGTGTGTGTGTGTGTGTGTGTGTGTGTGTGAGTGAGTGTGCGCGCGCGCGTTCTTGCTTTGCGCACGCATGACGCGCGCAAATGTGAGCGTCTTTGTATGCGAGTGTGTGTGTGTGTGTGTGTGTGTGTGTGTGTGTGTGTGTGTGTGTGTGTGTGTGTGTGTGTGTGTGTGTGAGAGAGAGAGAGAGAGAGAGAGAGAGAGAGGGAGGGAGAGAGAGATATGCATTAATAATGCTTCAACATTTATGGATGTGACTTTGTGCATACGTACCTACATGTATTTGTATGCGTTTTTCCGTGTGTGTGTGTGTGTGTGTGTGTGTGTGTGTGTGTGTGTGTGTGTGTGTGTGTGTGTGTGTGTGTGTGTGTGTGTGTGTGTGCGTGCGTGTGTGTGTATGTGTGTGTGCATGTGTGTGTGTGTTGTGTGTGTGTGTGTGTGTGTGTGTGTGTGTGTGTGTGTGTGTGTGTGTGTGTGTGTGTGTGTGTGTGAGAGAGAGAGAGAGAGAGAGAGAGAGAGAGAGAGAGAGAGAGAGCCCTTTCTGTGTGTGAAGCCACAGGTATGGAAAATAATACAGGAATGCTTGTTTGAAGTATGGTAGTACCTAAAGAGGGAGTAGTTTGCTCACATAAAGAAGCATTATACTTCAATTGATTTCGGGTAATCCCATGATGATCCTGATGATGGTAAAGATTATGGAAATGTCATCAACATCTCATCATCAACATCTAACGGTTGATCTCATCATCAACATCTAAGGGTTGATCTCATCATCAACATCTAAGGGTTGATCACTCAGCTCTTACCAAGATCCCAAACTATTTTCTCACATTACCTGAAAGCGGTGTGGTGTTCCACGAGAACTCACTGCGATCACAAAGGGTGACAGATACGATTCTGTTCAGTAATCACCTGGATTCGTCCCAGGTTGTTGAAAGTGTGAAGTCCCGTGTTTGGTTTAGGTTTCACTCGGGGGAAAAGCAGGGGCAACACGATCGCAGCGATTTCTCTGCTCCTCCATCTTCTCACCTTGGCTTGAAGAATGGGAGGAGGATGGATTGGGAGTTGAGGGCTAAAGACAGGGAAAAGGGGAGGGGAGTGAGTAAAATGTTTTCAATGAAGATGTGTAAGATGAGGTACTGATTTTATATCAGGAAAGGCTCGCGTCATGTCATCAAATATGTTTGTTAAAAATCACTCGAGGTTGTAGCCCTATGGATCCTGATAACTTTCTCTGCCTACCACATTTGAAATGGAACGGCTTTTCCTATCAGTACAAAAGAAGTCTACATAACCTAGCGAATCACGAAGCATGAGGAGACTAGCGGAAACGGAAGTGGTGGATTTTGTCTCACTGAAAGATGGATTAGTGATCCGCCATACTATTCCACGTGCAAAATACTTCACGAAGCACAACTCTAGAGCAGATGCAATGAGGACAGCAACAAGAACGCTCTTCAACGACAGGGAGGTCAATCTACATCTTATCAGTTGCGCTGCCTCTTCCAGGACCCTCAGACCAAGAACGGAATGCTCTTGCCACTCCCTGGCTACCTTGCCGCAGAGCACACAGCCATCCAATGATTTCCATCACACTGCAACATCCAAGCTGACCAACTGGCGAAAGGAGGACAGCTGTTGCAAGAGGACCAAGATATCACCAGAGAAAGGATGAAAAAATAGCGAGGGAGAGCTAGAAGAGAGGGCTTCAGCAGCATTCTGACTACAGCCGTAGAGATTGCTACAGCCTCCTGCCCACATAAGAACAAGGGATCGTTGTGACTCCAAGACCAGGACACTGCCGACTCAGACATCACAGATTCCACATTGGTGATTTTGCAGTGTGCTCCGGCAGCACATCTCTCACACTATGGGGGAATGCTTCCTCCAGACCATATCACCACAGCCTTAGAGCGGCAACGTGGCATGCAGACGTTTCAACAAGGGTCAAACTCTTTGGCAGCCTTGACTCTCCAGCTTGCGACATCATTCATCGGCCCTTCTGGAGTTTCTGTCTGAGCGAATGACGACACAGAAGAAGCCAATCACGAAGCCCGACATGCGCATTAATTCTTCTTGTTCTTGTGCTTGTCCTTGTTTGTGTTCTTGTTCTTCTTGTTCTTGTTGTCCTTCTTCTTCTTCTTCTTCTTCTTCTTCTTTCTTCTTCTTCTTCTTCTTCTTCTTCTTCTTCTTCCGTCCGTGGGGAACTTGTGAGTTGACTTCAACGCGGTGACAACCCCAATATGGTCGTTTGCGGTCTGCTGACCTATAAGCAACATGACCTTACCTTACCTTACCTCCGTGGGGAGTCCTTGGGGCAGTACAATAAAGAACAGTTCACCAGGTTCTTCAGTTCTGTCGGTTGTGCGCCAAGGTCTGTTTTCCCTGTGCACTCTGCAATGCCGTCAGTCCAATGTCTTGTCTTTCCCTCCGTCTCCGCCTTCAACAGTGAAGCATATCAGTCGTTATGAATAACACTGAAAACAAAGACCATTGCTGTAATAAGCTTATGTCTAGTTTAGCGTCTTTCCGTTGTTAAACCCACTTTATTTTTGATACAAACAAGATTAATCCTCTCTGTAAGGGTTGGAGGTGAAAAAAGAAATCCTCTCTCATTATTGTCAAGCATTATTATTATTATTATTATTATTATTATTATTATTATTATTATTATTATCCCGTACAACAGAAACAGAAATGATTGCGGGTAGTAGCAGTAGGCTTTGCAGTAATGGAATATGGGCTGGTACACATATATGGGGGCGCTTCCATGGAGGTGCTGCTGTGTCGCGTCTGGTGGTCACACAGTGCCAGGGAGCAGTTATGTCTCTTGATGTCTCAATGGAATGCCCTGTGGGTGCCTGCGCCTTATACAAACACAGCGCAAGCGTGCAAAGATGGTGCAGGACTGCTCCCGGCTGGTTGGCTCGGCAGTTGAGGACATTGCTTGTCTTGGTCCCACAAGCACCTTCGGGTCTACCTCTTTCTTCTTCACTCTTTCTCTGTGCCTTTCCTCTTCATATTTCACCCTCCGCTTGTGTCAGGGGGATTTTTATTCTTAGGTCGCTCATTCACACTCTCCCCACCTTCCAACCCTCCCCCACCCCCTTTCCCCTCAATTTCAACACGGATACACTCAGTCTTGTTCCATCGCAATAGCAGCACCAGAAGTCCAGCAGGAATTTTTCTTCGTCAAGCTGCGATATGGCCACCAACTGGAGAAGACCTACACAGCTGCTTCAGAAGTGGATGTTATGCTTATTTCTTGGGGGTGGGGGTGGGGGGTGGGAATAGCAAATAAAACAGCCGAGACAGAAAGAGAACATAAAACGCCGAGTGATGAAAAGTCTAGAGGTACCATATTTATCCCCTACACCGCTCATCGTCCTGTCAGTTGTGACCTCCGAAGGCTTGGGCGACAGACCCGATGAGTCTTCTGCGGTTCATCCTAATCCTTAAGCAGACATGTCAAACACAGTGACTGCTGGAAACGTTAACGTTTGTGTACTTATGTTTCAACACTGTCAACACACACACACACACACACACACACACACACACACACACACACACACACACACACACACACACCTACCTGACATCAGAGTACGCTGGAGAAAGAATCGTTCGATTGATCCGATTACGAGTTGTCAGTCACTGTCTAGTGGCGAGAGAGAGAGAGAGAGAGAGAGAGAGAGAGAGAGAGAGAGAGAGAGAGAGAGAGAGAGAGAGAGAGAGAGAGAGAAGATTTTATTCGTACAGGCCATAGCCCCTCAGAAGGGGGGTGGACATGAAAAATACATACGGGCTCATGAATAGTGTATTATTAAGTTAAATACAAACCTCTTCTGTCAAACGCTTTGTTCAAATATAGCACGAATTGCTTAACAATACTCTCATTTCTTGACGACATTAACATAACAAGTTTAAATAAGCATGGCTGCTTGAAATATTGATGAGGAATAACTTGTTCTCTGAGATCACGAAGTTGTGGGCAGATGAGCACAACATGACATTCGTCTTCTTTTGACGCGCCACATAAAGGACAAAACAGACGACGATTCGTTGACTGTCTGTGGCGAGAATAATGAACAGAGATGCCAGAAGTACCAACACGAAATTTTATCATCGTACGCTTCCATCCTCTAATAATAGGCATTGGCATGAAGCTTTGTACACTATGTAAGCCATTTATCATTCTATAAAATCAAATCTATCACTATTCCTAGCGTGGAAGTCCCAGTCTTGCCGTCTACAGTCAATCTTAATACACGTACAAAGGCAAGTCTTGCCATATACAGTCAATCAATCTTAATACACGTACAAAGGCAAGTCTTGCCATATACAGTCAATCAATTTTAATACACGTACAAAGGCCAGTCTTGCCATCTACAGTCAATCAATCTTAATACACGTACAAAGGCCAGTCTTGCCATCTACAGTCAATCAATCTTCATACACGTACAAAGGCTTTCACATCTCCAGCACCTTGACTCAGCCATACAACACCAAATCCATATTCATTAGCTTCTTTCGAACATTGGACGCTCAGTTTTTCTGACCCCTACAATCCAGTTCTAACAACATTCTGTATGCCTTGTAGGGTAGTCTTTCAACATTCATTTAAGTTCATTTTAACCAGTATTGGATACATTTGCCAGCAGACAGCAAATATACAGGATATTGATTTGTCTCATCATAGACAAAATCATTAGGTGTCAGTGGCGAAACTCTGAGAATTTTTTTTCAAGGCATACAAACGAAGCTTTTCACAATAAATAGCAGCAGCCTCCAGTCCCCAATATCAGCTCCATATTGAACCATAGGTTGGATTTGAACATCAAATAATTTCAAGAACAATTTGAGATAATAATTTTGTAACAGGAATAACTTCTTCATGATGCATAATAACGCACTCTTGGCCCTGCATGCAAGATTTTTACATGCAAAAGTAAAGCTTAAACGAGTGGAAAAATATATACCTAAATATTTATAAACATTTACCACTGGCATTACAATTCCGTTATATGTCCAACGTTCTCTTACAGATAGATATCCTCCCTTTCTGAATACTATTATATCGCTTTTGGTCATATTTACATTCAATTGAAGGGAATCAGCAGCTCGTTGTAAACAATTCAACTGATTTTGCAAACCAACAACAGTTTCTGCAATTAAAACTACAGGGTCGAACTTTAATTAAGGACCACTTATACACAGTCTCACAAAACATAGAAAGAAAAACCGACAAACGACAGAAACTTTATAAATGTTTAATTTCATTATCAGTGAACAACATTTTGTCACTTTCATCGAAAAAATCATTCTTTCTGATTAGACAGGGGAGCCTGAATGAGACTACCCCCAAAATGACATTCACAAAAAGAGTGTTTCTTTACAGTCTGATCAAAACCGAGTGTGCCCCCCTCGTGCTGCCACACAATCCACACAGCGCTGCCTCATGGTGTTGACTGTTCTTGTAATGAGTGCCTGGGGGAGGTTTGCCCACTCCTGCTGCAGGTAGTGCAGCAGCTCCTGTCGATTTGCCGGAACAGGGTGATTTTCTTGAACTCTCCTCCCAAGCTCGCCCCAGATGTTCTCAATAGGGTTCATGTCCGGGCTGTTTGCCGGCCATGGCATCCTGGTGATGCCAGCTTGCACCACAAAAGTGTTCACGGC
>CM065724.1:53614335-53651835 GCA_033310375.1 Conus canariensis
TGTGCGCGCGCACACACACACACACACACACACAGACACACACACGCACGCACACGCACGCACACACACGCACGCACGCACACGCACGCACACACACATACACACACACACACACACACACACACACACACACACACCGAGCCAGACGTTTTCAAGCAGTCATACATCATCACAACAGACGATGAAATCTCTGACAGGTGTAGACTTTCACTGCTCTACCCCACCCCGTCCCTTCACTCCCCCCTCCCCCCTCCCCATTATCTCTTCCTTCCCCACCCTTTAAATCACCACAACAGCGGATTAAGGAAGCAATTAAACAGGAATCATTTAATCCCTAGGAGATGGCGCCCCACCCGATATCAAGCCATTAGCAACCCGAGGTGGCTACCCGAGAACTTGAAAGCCCTCCTGGCAGCGCACACCGCATTCAGCACGGGGGACCCTTTTGCTTCCCTTCCCTTGAACACTCAGTTCTCCCTCCCCACCGTGTGTTCAAAGGAACAAAGACTCCCCACAAAAGGAGAGCATTGCGCTGACTTCTTCAACAAGCCACACTCTTTCGCTCTCTGTAACTACTAGCCTTCTCTGCTGAAGGTGGGTAGTTAAAGTAATGTTCTCCTCTTTGTCGCGTACGTCACTCTTTCACAGACACGCAGACAGATAGAAACACACACACACACACACACACACACACACACACACACACACACACACACACACACATACACACACACAAGCACACATACACTCTGGAACATGTAGGCGCCTACCCCACCCCCTTGCCACACACACACACACACACACACAACATGCAGTGTACGCAGCCGCAGACGCAAACCAACATGCATGCACAATATGTGTTCGCACATACACATGCACACTCACCAACGCACGTACATGTGCACACACACACACACACACACACACACACACACACACACACACACACACACACACACACACAGAGGGTTGTTGTTGTTGATGTTGTTTTTGTTGTTGATTTTTCAGACATTCAGTATTGTAACGCATCAGGTCACTGCCACTCAGCAACACAACACATACGAAATAACAAATACACAGGCATATGCGCTGGCGCGCGCACGCGCGCACACACACACACACACACACACACACACACACTCACGCACACACGTGCTCACGCGCACTCTTTCAAACACACACACACACACACACACACACACACGTGCGCACACACAAGCACTTACACAAACATGCAAACACACACATATAAATTCGCGCGCGCGTGCACACACACACACACACACACACACACACACACACACACACACACACACACACACACACACACACGCATGTTTACACAGACGGGCATACAGATCGATAGTCACGTACGTACACACATACATACACACGCGCATACGTACACACACATATACACATGCACGCACATACTCATATACACCCATACACATACAAACACACGCACACACGCACGCACGCATACAGGCACTCACAGACACAGACACGCACGGACGCACGCACTCATACACGCACGCAGTCACACACACACACACACACACACACACACACACACACACACACACACACACACACACACACACACACATTCCTTTTTTCATGATCACTCAGGCATTCATCAACGTAACACATGAAATGACTGCCATGAACGCACTTTCACATGAACCAGCTGACACAGTAGGCAAGAAAGCCGATGAACAGGCGTATCTCCCAGGTACCAAGACTTAACCCGGCATTAACCCATTGACTACGCACGGTGATAACAGGAGAATTATTGAGTCATTGAAGCATAGCTTTCATCACCTCACCTTTTATGCTGCATTCCGTTCCCTAAATTGTTGTAGTTCCACCCAAGATCCGGTCTTCACAGAGAAAAAATATCAAAGCAAAACAAACAAACAAACAAATTTGAAAAATTATTTACAAAGCTCCGCCGAAAAACTTTTGCAAACGAATCACAAGACAAAACACGAAGCGTTTCGACTTCTTAGGTCTTCTTCAGGCAAGATACACGACATTCAGGGCAACGAAAACGAACGAGCAGTCACTTATCTTTCACAAAGATTTTTATGAATGATTGATGTCATTTCTTTAGCTCTGTTGCGGTTTTCATATTGATATTTATCTGCATAATGCATTTTGTAAAGTGGACAGCAGTGTGCTGATCCGCCTTGAGCCGGTGGTTTACACTACAAACAGTTTAGCCGTTTGCGAACGGGTTTTCCTTCAACATTATGTCAATTTTTACATTAGAGACAACGCCAAAATTTAACTCAAAACTTTCGAAGCGTTTTTGAGTTATTGAGCGGACAGACCAACACATACGCACACAGTCTGACACAGATATGGATATACACAGTACCTTATTTTACGGAGCGGTCCCCCCCCCCCCCACCCCCAACTTCCCCCCAAGGAAAATTATTTGAGGCGACAAAACATGTGGCAGAAGCAGAGAAAACGAGTACTATATAAAGATATAAAAAAACAAACAGGGTAATGAAATTTGTAGAGGGAAAAAAGTGATGACTGGCCAATACACGTAACAAAAGCAAGGATGGAAATAATGACAACGGGTCAATATGCGTAAAAAGTGTGTGTGTGTGTGTGTGTGTGTGTGTGTGTGTGTGTGTGTGTGTGTGTGTGTGTGTGTGTGTGTGTGGATACTGATGACTGGTCAATACATGTCACAAAAGTAAGAGGAAGTACTGATGATTATTCAGTATCTGTAACAAAAGTAAGGGGATATACAAATAATTGATCGATAACATGTAACAAAAGTAAGAGGCAAACACTAATGAGTGGTTGATTCATGACACAAAAGTGAGGAAGAAATACACATGACTGGTCGACACGTGTAACGAAAGTAAGATGAAATACAAAGATGGTCTAATGTAACAAATAAGGAAATTAATGACTGGTTATACATGTAACAGAAGCAAAGGGGAAATATAATGACTGGTTGATACATGTAACAGAAGCGGTGGGAAATACTAATGACTGGTCGATACATGTAACAGATAAGGTGGGAAATACTAATGACTGGTCATACATGTAACGAGTAAGGTGGAAATACTAATGACTGGTCAATACATGTAACAGAAGGTGGGAAATACTAATGACTGGTTCAATACATGTAACAGAAGGTGGGAAATACTAATGACTGGTTGATACATGTAACAGAAGGTGGGAAATACTAATGACTGGTCAATACATGTAACAGAAGGTGGGAAATACAATGACTGGTTGATACATGTAACAGAAGGTGGGAAATACTAATGACTGGTTGATACATGTAACGAAGAAGGTGGGAAATACTAATGACTGGTTGATACATGTAACAGAAGTAAGGTGGGAAATACTAATGACTGGTCGATACATGTAACAGAAGTAAGGTGGGAAATACTAATGACGGTCGATACATGTAACAAAGTAAGGTGGGAAATACTAATGACGGTCGATACATGTAACAGAAGGTGGGAAATACTAATGACTGGTTGATACATGTAACAGAAGTAAGGTGGGAAATACTAATGACTGGTCGATACATGTAACAAAATAAGGTGGGAAATACTAATGACTGGTCGATAGATGTAACAGAAGTAAGGTGGGAAATACTAATGACCGGTCCATACATGTCACAAAAGTAAGGTGGGAAATACTAATGACTGGTCGGTACATGTAACAGAAGTAATGTGGGAAATACTAATGACCGGTCGATACATGTAACAGAAGTAAGGTGGGAAATACTAATGACTGGTTGATACATGTAACAGAAGTAAGGTGGGAAATACTAATGACTGGTCGATAAATGTAACAAAAGTAAGGTGGGAAATATTAATGACTGGTCGATACATGTAACAGAAGCAAGGTGGGAAATACTAATGACTGGTCGATACATGTAACAGAAGTAAGGTGGGAAATATTAATGACTGGTCGATACATGTAACAGAAGCAAGGTGGGAAATACTAATGACTGGTCGATACATGTAACAGAAGTAAGGCGCATACATGCAACAAAAGCCGTGGAAAATGGTGGTGACTGGTTGATGAAGTCAACAAAACAGCGGAGACCAGTGCAAGCTGAACGATGTCAAACGGGGTAAAATTAGGGGAAAAAAAGATATCTGAACAATGCAGTCAGTACAAATTTGAGAAAATTATACCGACTTTACCATACATGAAGTATGAAAGTGGGTGAAAATAGTGCTGGGTTAACGATGAGTGGTGATCTGTGGGGAAATAGTGCAGGACAACAGACATAAGATGTAGGAATGTGGTGAAAATAGTGCAGGACAACAGACATAAGATGTAGGAATGTGGTGAAAATAGTGCAGGACAACAGACATAAGATGTAGGAATGTGGTGAAAATAGTGCAGGACAACAGACATAAGATGTAGGAATGTGGTGAAAATAGTGCAGGACAACAGACATAAGATGTAGGAATGTGGTGAAACATAGTGCAGGACAACAGACATAAGATGTAGGAATGTGGTGAAAATAGTGCAGGACAACAGACATAAGATGTAGGAATGTGGTGAAAATAGTGCAGGACAACAGACATAAGATGTAGGAATGTGGTGAAACATAGTGCAGGACAACAGACATAAGATGTAGGAATGTGGTGAAAATAGTGCAGGACAACAGACATAAGATGTAGGAATGTGGTGAAACATAGTGCTGGGTTAACGATGAGTGTTATAGTGCAGGACAACAGACATAAGATGTGGGAATGTGGTGAAAATAGTGCCGGGTTAACGATGAGTGTTATAGTGCAGGACAACAGACATAAGATGTAGGAATGTGGTGAAAATAGTGCAGGACAACAGACATAAGATGTAGGAATGTGGTGAAAATAGTGCAGGACAACAGACATAAGATGTAGGAATGTGGTGAAACATAGTGCTGCATAAACGATTCGTAAAGTGTTAACGTAGTGGCGGGGAGTGGGGTGGGGGTAAGGGAGAATTGTTCTGGGTTAAAAATACATGTAGTAAAAAAAGTAGGGGGGATGTTGTGCTGGTTGTACAATACATGCAGTGTAAAAGTAGAGAGAATATATGTCGTGTAAAAGTAACAGGATATTGCTCTGACTGAGCAAAACATGTCGTGTGAAAGTAACGAAAAACAGTGCTGGGTGAATAATACATATTGCATAAAAGTAAAGCTGGCAGGCTGAATGATACATACAGTAGGAATGTAGGGAACAGTATGATGATGTAATGATGCATGTCAAATACAACTAGTGGAAAAGAGTGCTGGTTCAATGATATGATTATGTAATAGAAAAGCAGATGAAAAAATGTATCGTCTGAAAGGGTGTAAAATATAAGGGAAATAAAACCGTATGAAAAGTACACAATATAAGGGAAATAAAACCGTATGAAAAGTACACGTAATGTAAAAGAAACAGAAAAAAAATGCCTTGTAACAATACATGTAGTATGATGTAGTGGGAATTAGTGGCTGGTAAACAAGACATATACTATAAAAGTAGAGGGAAGTTTGCTGGCGGAACGTTACAGATATTAAAAGTAGAAGAACCTACTGCTGGCTGAAAAATATACATTGTATAAAAGAAATTGAACGTTCTGCTGGCTAACCAATATTTGTTATAATGTACCAATACTTGTATATTTCGGGGGAAATAACGCTGGCTATCTGATTCACGCAGTATCAAAGGAGAGGCAAATAGTGATGACCGACCTAAGTAATGATAAAAAAAGTTGAGGACTGTAGTACTGACTTAACATACAGGTATAATGTGGGGAAAAATAGTCTTGACTGCATTAAACACGACAGTATGAAAGTGGTGGATGTAGCACTGGATGACTGGTACATGCAGTATCAAAGCAGGGGAAATAATGCCAACTGTACAGCTCGTCTGTTACAAACGTTAGTACCAGAAAATGCACATGCAGGGACTGCAACGATACATGAAGTATGAAAGTAGCGGAAACACTGACGATACATGAAGTATGAAAGTAGCGGAAACACTGACGATACATGAAGTATGAAAGTAGCGGAAACACTGACGATACATAAAGTATGAAAGTAGCGGAAACACGTCGAAACGACATACATAAGAGTATGAAAGTAGCGGAAACACTGACGGAACAAATGTCGTCCCAAGCTGTTGGAGCAGACGGAGTCTTGGCAACATGATCTGGGGGATGAATGGGGGTGAGGGTGGGGAATGGGGGCGTGGTTGTTCACTCCGACGGAACCAGAACGAAGCGCAGGTGTCAGGTAGAACTCAGAAGCTCACTCATCCGGAAGTCGACGAGAATGAACCGCCATCCATCTTTTTGACACCCGTGTTTTTTTTCTTTCTCCTGATCGGTTAGGAGTTAGCTGGTTAGGTGGCAGTGGGCCCACACGTGGTTTAGACGTGCTGACTGGAAGACAGGTCAAATTTTATTACACACCTGGTTTAGATGTGCAGACTGGAAGACAGGGCAAATCTTATTACACACGTGGTTTAGACGTGCTGACTGGATGACAGGTCAAATCTTATTACCTGAGCCCTCTTGGCATTTCTCTGGGTTTCTTTTGTTTTTCTTTGGTCTCCCCTTCCGGCGAAGTCCTTTTTCACAAAACAAACAATAATCTCAAAAATCTTTCCACGTACATAGAATATGAAATTGCAAACTGTTACCGTAAATGAGATAGACCACCAAAAAAGAAAAGAAAAGAAACGGTCAAATTTTACGATTCAAGGGATATTCTGAGGGTGCAAAACAAACCAACAATAACCGCTCTTTTCTACACGACATATATTTGTAAAAAGTATTCCAAAGTGTGGGAATACAATATAAACATTAACATTGATTTGATAAATCCGTGGACCATGCCAGAAAACCATCATCCTTACAACAGCGATGCGTCTTTGTCCTGATCCCTTTTTCTGCAGTTAAAGTTTGTGAACACAACATGCCAGTCTTTGTGTTGTCATCTAGGAATACCCTATACACTGACCAGAGTGGACATTATTAGCCTGTGCGCCCATATGGCCTCTTGAGCCTCTTTTGTGGCAGTTATGTTGGTTTTATCATTGCTTCCGCCAGGGTGTTTGCGTTTGCACTGACCTAAGTTGGTTGTTCATTCGTCCCTTAGAAGAATTACGCATAAGCACTGAATCTACTTCACCTTCGTCACACTATGGAGCGTGGCACACGGGACGAAGTCATGAAACTTTAGAGAGAATTTGTGACGTAGATCCGCTAGGATCACACGGCAGTTCCTGGACTATTCCACACGATCAGAATTTCAGGGAGAATAACTCCATCACTCCATCAACGGTCATTTAGTAGATGAAGGCAAGAATCGACTATATTTTCAATGAATCTGTTACTAGTAATTGTTATACAGTCCTTTTCCCAAAATGGAGAATGAGCATTAAAATCGCCACACAGTAACCATTTTTTAAAAATCTTACAATGTGTTTACCGCATCTTTATTCTTGTTGCTTGGCCCTTTAGGCAAGTTCACAGACACTGTGTTTAAAATCAAATGATCATTGACTTTCAGATTCGCGCAAAAGAGTGTGCATCAGGCATAGATGTATTACTTGGTACTGGAGAAGCACAAAAGCTGTACCCTAATTTTTCATGAATATATATGGCAGTCTTAATCTTTTCTGAATGACGTACATTCTCATGCACGTGTGGATAGTACTAATTTTCGAGTTTGGGTAAACTGCGTTGAATTGCATTTAAAAGATTGTAAAACAAGTTTGCTGAAGCAAGGTGAATAGTAAGACATTGAGAATTTGTTGTCATCGATCTGCAGTTCCACTGCAGTTCCACCGTTTCCGCCACCTTGCGTGACGTGTGTCAAAACTTGATAAGCTCAGCAACGACCTTTCTGCGAATGGGTTATGTTTATCCACTAAGAAGACTAATGCTGTTCTTTATAATGGGGTGGATCCTCCCGTACTGCCAACGTTACGAATCAATGACGAAGTTCTAAAATACAAACACGTCATACATTTTGGGGCATATACTTTACATCAAAATTGACGTGGAATTATCATATTGAATATCTACTAACGAAAACCAGGAAAAATTTCATTAAAAAAAACAATAAGCAAACAACATTGGAGCCAAGATATTAAAGTATTTAAACAACTTTCACTTTGTCTTGTACGCTCCAAGCTGACGTATGGCCAAAAGGTGTTTTTAGTGCTCCAAAATATTTATTAAAAAAAATGCAGAGTATAGATTATAAGGCATTCAGACTTGCCCTGGGTGTACCCTTCCATGCATCAACTAAGGGTACATATAGGTAAGTAGTTCTACCTTCGGATGAGTATCGACAACTTGCTTTCGCAAAACACGTTCTACGAAGCTCAGTAAACAATCATAATGTTAAAAATGAAGTTACAGATTTTCCAAAACGGGCAAAAATACTGCTTCCCTTTCTACGATTGGAACGTACACTTCTGAGTTATTCTACGATCATAAATGGATTTTAAGAAAATGGTAAAGTCAGAAACTAAATTTCTCCCTTGCCCACCATGGGATTTAAAGTAGCAAATTTGATATCAATCATTCTTCCTTACGAAAAAAATGACAATGATAATATCCTTGGTGCATCAGAGTGTGTGTGTGTGTGTGTGTGTGTGTGTGTGTGTGTGTGTGTGTGTGTGTGTGTGTGTGTGTGTGTGATTCATTTAACGTCTTGGTGCATCAGTAAAACATCATATAAGCAATCATTACCCTGTTCATGTGAAAGTGTACACGGATGAATCTGTTGAACAACCAGGAAGCTGGAGCTGCTTTCACTATTCCTTCTTTAAAAGTGGAACTTGGATCGTTTTGAGTTAGAAAATACAGACCCATATTCACTGCCATTCTTATGGCTCTTTATTATCTACTTGATTTCCCTCAACATACATGTCAAATCCTTTTCTGTGTTGATTCAAAGTCAGTTTTATATGCTCTAAACAAATCAAACTCTACAACATCTTATCGTTGAAATCAAATGTTTAATACAACTCCTGCTTTTGAAAGGTAGTAGTGTTCCATTCTGCTGGATTCCATCACAATGTGGAATCCGTTGTAACGAAAGAGTTGATAGACTGGCGAAAAGTGAAGCAAAACGTGTTAACTATGCATATAGTTTAAACAATCCTCTGTCTCCTTTAGAGGGATGTAGATGATTACAGAATACGTGTTAGATGCACTTTAGAAAGAAGAGGATTCTGGATACTTTCTGTCCAACCCAAAAATCAGCCGCCACGGTATGATACTATCTTAAAAACTTGAAATGGTTTATATCATGTTAGATGATTGACCTCTTTGATTTACAGACTTAAACTAAACGCTTTTAAAACAAATTTACGAATGACATAAAATGCATTTGTGGTGGAAATATATAAAATACGCATATACTTCTAAAATAACAGTTGACACATTTTTTGCCTGCTTTATCTGAATCTTTCCTGGATAAAGTTTTAAATAATTCCTCACTAATATATGACATTGGTTTAGCATCAACCCAAAGTCTGATTTATACCTACCTGTAATGAGATGCAGATGTTGTATATTTGTAGTTGATATTGCTTGGGTTATTTTAATTGTTGCGTTTTTTTTTTAATTGTTCCTTCTTGTCTAAGAACACAGAATGTGAATAGACATTAAATTGAAGACTGCACACACACACACACACACACACACACACACACACACACACACACACACACACACACACACACACACTTCAACATCCCATCAATCCGTTCATTACGACTCTACCTCGTAGGGTAAGCATCGTTGTCCTCTCAACACGGACGTCAGAATGGAGATGATAATAAAAAAAATTACGCAGTGACTTTCTCCCCTAGTTTTGATCAGCCAAAACCAGATACACGTGACATGAATTCTGCCTGCGGCACTGTGGAGGAAGAAGGGGAGTGGGGGTGGTATTTTGTCCTCAATCATTTGCAATGCAAAGCCCAGTGGTGTCGACTAATCAGTCCACCGTACTGTCGATTCTGTGTCGTCTTGACGACCGCAATCTCTAAACAGATAGTGGGGCAGAAGGAATGACAGGAAATGGTGGAGATGATGGAGAGATGAATGTGACATGTGATCGAATGGGAAGACGTGATTCATACAATGTTGTCATAATGTCAACTCTTTACAGAATCCAACTAGTGACACATCTTTCTCTAACAGCTTATAATGTGATTCCATGATAAATCTTGCATCTCTACGCTCCTATTGATGTTTCGTTTACTAGATTTTACAAAGTAATTTCATATTCAAACTTTTCCTAAAACTTGTCTTTATAGAACGCAGATTTTAGCGTATTTTCATGCAAGTTCATATTAACAATCTTTTTCCAGTCTCTAATCTTCATTAGATTCAGCTAGAAACACGTTTGTTCAGAAGGCTGAAATGTGATTTACAGTTCAGATTTGTTATAATCTTCAGTCTTTATAGACTCTTCCTTTATGCAGATTTGTTATAATCTTCAGTGTTTATAGACTCTTCCTTTATTCAGATTTGTTATAATCTTCAGTGTTTATAGACTCTTCCTTTCACTGTATTCTTGGAAGTTATGTCATTTATTATGAAACGTTTTAGAAAATTCCAGTCTTCATTCATCACCACACACACACACACACACACACACACACACACACACACACACACACACACACACACACATAAACACACACACACACACACACACACATAAACACACACACACACACACACCACACACACACACACACAGACGCACAAACAAACACACACGCGCGCGCGTGCGCACGCACACACACACGCACACGCACACACACACACACACACACACACACACACAAACAAACACACACGCGCGCGCGTGCGCACGCACACACACACGCACACGCACACGAACACACACGCACGCACGCACACACACTCACCTTCAGTTTACATTTCAAATCCATTCTCATTGCCAAAAGTTCACTTCTGGTGCTGAATGGCTTAAAAGGTGCGTGAGAGAGAGAACCACGCCGCAAAACTGCTTGGTGTTCTCCTCTTATTTTGTCCCATGTTCCGGTTCCTTGGGAGAGTTATTATCTCTCTTGCGAAGGGAAGTTTGGTGGCAGGCCAGTATGGGATCCATGGTGACAGGAATCAGTGCCCAAACAGACTTCCAGACAATGCTTAGACACAGGCACTGAATTACTTTCCAGGCAGACGAAGAATAATTTTCTAAGCATTTTCTCCCTTCTCTATCCCACCTCCGCCTTCATTGCCTCCGCCTCCCACCTGCCGTTGGGATAGAGCATGAGTGAAATGCACGTGACAACAGTCTGTCAAATTCAGGAATAGACAGGAGTGAACGTTATTATAGGGTTTCGCGGGGTGCTGCCCTCTATTTTGTTGGCACTGTCGCTTCCCCTCTCCAACCTCTTCCTAACTCTCTCCTACACTGCGTTTCCAGCCCTGATGCGGCTGGGCTATAAGCAACATTACGTTACACTTCATCTCATGATCACCATCACACACGAGTTCGCGCTATATTGTCCCTAAATGACGTCGCCATCGTCTACCAGGCCTTCATAAAGGCTTCAGACGAAACGTCGGCCAGAATAAAGAAATAAATCTAAAAGTATTTGGAGAGTTCTATGGATCTTTTAATGGTGCTAATCTATCTATCTATCTATCTATCTATCTATCTAATCATATGACTCTTACGTAAGACTATGCACACGCGCGCGCGCGTTCACGCGCACAACCGTACCCAGGTGTGCGCGCGTGCACACACACACACACACACACACACACACACACACACACACACACACACGTTAACAGACAGCGACAGCTGCGATCGTGTGACAGACAAGTCCGCTCCGCCAAAACTGACATGGGCGCCCATTGGAGCGTTTTCACACCTTTCATCCGTCACATCTTCTGCACACACTGCGCATGCCCTTCGCGTGCAAGACCGGAACTGACGATGGCCTCCAGCCGATTTTCACTTTACCGTGAACATATTTATCGTCTCTCTGCGAATTTTGTTACTTGTATGAAAAACTTGTCCGTGACAACTTGACATTTTTGTTGCTGAAAAATTGCCTGAAAACTAAACAAAGGAGCAAACACACTTTGCCTTAGCTTTGTCTTTTCTGCGTCTGTGTGTTTTCCGCTTGAACAGTCTCTCATTCACCTTCAGTTCTCATCAGCTTAGGGAGAGTGGAGTGAGGGTCGGAGGAGGAATGACAATAGTGCTCCTGTGTCATCCAAGTGAATGTCTTCATGGTGGTGTCGTGTGCAGTGCTGCCTGGATTTCCGTGCTGCGTGGACTTCTTGTATTATGTCGTATTGCATTGTGTGTATTGCACTGAGTTGTACAGCTCTGTTTTGTATTGTGTGTATTGCACTGAGTTGTACAGCTCTGTTTTGTATTGTGTGTATTACGCTAAGTTGTACAGCTCTATTTTGTATTGTGTGTATTACATTGAGTTGTACAGCTCTATTTTGTATTGTGTGTATTACACTGAGTTGTACAGCTCTGTTTTGTATTGTGTGTATTACGCTAACTTGTACAGCTCTATTTTGTATTGTGTGTATTACACTGAGTTGTACAGCTCTATTTTGTATTGTGTGTATTACACTGAGTTGCACAACTCTATTTTGTATTGTGTGTATTACACTGAGTTGTACAGCTCTATTTCGTATTGTGTGTATTACACTGAGTTGTACGGCTCTATTTTGTATTGCACCGTGTTGTATTGCGTTATTTGGAATTGCTTGGTGTTACTCTATGATATATTGTAGTCAATTTTACACCAGCTGTTTCATATGCATTACCAGCATATGTTTTATTGCAAGACATTGAGTTATATTGTTTTATCAAACAGATACAACTACCGCATTTTTATGGGAGATGGGGGTGGGTACACATGCACACACATAACATACAAGTACACACACACACACACACACACACACACACACACACACACACACACACACACACACACACACACTGCCACATTTCTACCTAATAACACGACCATCCTAATCAACAACAATCATAATATTTTGTCCCAATTTTTAATCTAATACCCCATAAAGTTCCTAAACTGGAAAGCGCTAAATTCACGTCCCGCCATTTCATATTTTCACTCATTAAGCATTTTCCTTTTCGCATCGATCCCGCCTCCGATGTATACTTAGAGAGAGAGAGAGAGAGAGAGAGAGAGAGAGAGAGAGAGAGAGAGAGAGAGACAGACAGACAGACAGACAGACAGACAGACAGACAGACAGACAAGCAGACAGACAGACTGAGATGACCGGAAAATTGTTTTAACGACGAATGCAATAACAACAATTTGAAAAAAAAAAATGACGTTGCGAAGTGCAAACACACACACACACACACACACACACACACACACACACACACACACACACACGCACGCACGCACGCACGCACGCACGCACGCACGCACACACACACACACACACACACACACACACACACACACACATCATTAAAGCCGAGGTAGGGATGGATAAGGAGGGATAGGAGGAGAGGGGCGGGGGCATGAATTTCCAACCATTCCACATGAAATAGGAAAAGCGTCAGGCGGCGCTATGCATTAGCACGCGTGCATAATCTCCCGTTAATTCCCTTTCTGGGCTGGTGGACTGCTCTCCCCGCCCGGTACCCTGGTCTTGACGTGTCTGGACTGGCAATGGTCGTTTTCATCACACTTTGGGTTCGCTGGGTCAAGTTAGCGTTAGTTTGTAGATATGTGGATTGTTTTTGCTTAAACTCTTTAACTGTATCTCTCTCTCTCTCTCTCCTCTCCTCTCTCTCTCTTTCTCTCTCTCTGTGTGTGTGTGTGTGTGTGTGTGTGTGTGTGTGTGTGTGTGTGTGTCCATCTCTCTCTGCATCTATCTCCATCTCTCTCTCTCTCTCTGCCTCTATCTGTCCGTCCGTCTGTCTGTCTGTCTGTCTGTCTCTCTCTGTCTCAGAGTCTGTCTTTATCTCTTTGTTTGTCTATCTTTCCCCCTCTCCCCGCCACCCTCCGATCCCTCTCCCTCCCTCCCGGCACTCTTCTCGAAAGAAGCAACAGCAAAACAGGCTTACACACACACACACACACACACACACACACACACACACACACACACACACACACACACACACACAACACACACACACACACACACACACACACACACACACACACACACACACACACACGAGCGCACGCGCACACACACCACCACCACCACCATAAACAACAACAACAACGACAACAGCCCGTTGAAGAATTGATTTTGCACATTGGCTTTTTAAATATATAACAATCTAGTTTGCCATGTGTAGAACACAAGAACAAACATCTGTAGCTGTGCCCCGCAATCCAGGTATTGTCTGACAATTTGAAGAAATGCATTTTGAAATGGGAGCCACATGGGTATGGGAACTACAGCCAAACAGAAACCACAGACACAGACAAAATACAATACACATTTTAAACCATGGGGATGACACGTTTTCTCACTCGCATAAAACCAGTATTTGTCAAAAATCTGTACCAAGCAACCAACGTAAGATATCAGGAAAGCATAATATCGCACAAAGCAACCCCGGCCCAGTGTTCCGATGTAGGCGAGGCAAAGCAAGACAACAATCATCAGCCTGCTGGCCAACACGGCACTGCTTAAGCATGAGGTGCAGTGCTTCATTCTTTCAGTCTAAACTTCAGCCATGAGACCCTCTTTCCAAAGTTTTTTTTTTTTTAAACTTAATTACTTATAGTCATCCAATTATTAAACCTGCGCACCATGGTCTCATGGGTTAGCAGATAGGGCGTAGAGCATGTGGATTGGTGCGCACGCATTGACGCCTCCCTTGATTAGAGTGAAACTGAAATCTCAGGGGACTTTTATTTTATCTTTCTTTACTGTCTGTCATTTTTTTTTCTGGCTTTATGATACATTAGCCGGTCTTTGTTCTATAAAACATTTACACTTATTTTTCTTTCATCGCAGTTTTTAACGTGCCAGTTTGTTGTTGTTGGTGTTGTTGTTGTGTTGCTGTTGTGATCTGCCGACTAGGTAGCGAGACAGTGAATCCTCTCCAGAGTGGACACTAGCTGTTCATGCTGAAGTGTGTGTTACCCACTGTGGCCTGTGTTACGTATTTTCATGGTGCCTTCAAGGTTTTCATTTTTTTAAAACTCCTGTTGTAAACTGGGTGTCATAAATTGGGGGAACTCTTCGCGTTCTCTCAACGGCCTGGTTGTATGTACCTTTCGGATGTCAAAGGTCACTGCTTTGAATGATTAGTTCCCAAATGTTGAATTCTATGGAGAGAGAGAGAGAGAGAGAGAGAGAGAGAGAGAGAGAGAGAGAGAGAGAGAGAGAGAGAGAGAGAAACTCAGAACTCAGAAATTTTTTTATGAGATCAAGGATTAAGATTTTAGGCAAATTCAATTTTTCCAGTCTGTCCTAGAACTGTTCTGGTCGACGTCTGGAGCGTCTTCCGCCAGAATGGTCTTGGACAGGAAGTCATCGCCAGGCATAGGTCTGAACTAGGCGTGCAATGACAGACTTCCCCGGAAAAAAAGTTGTAGGGGAAGATAACGCTTGTGTTTCCATTGCAAATAGAGTTACCTTTTCTCAATTCATGATTAAACAAATAGCTCTAGAGATTTAAATATTTCGTTTGATGCGCACAATAGGATAACGACCAAGTCTGCATGAGAGGTGTACTGCTTGACATCCCTGCTTTGGCATTCTCTGTGTCCGATGAACTGTTAAACTGGTTGATGGGCTGGAAATTGCTTGGCGCATGCCCACCAGCGGCATCTGTGCCATGAAAACGGCGGGGTTACGCTTTCTGAACACGTGTTTTAACACAGATTACCTCCCTTTCTAGATTTCCAAATACCCTCTATTGTGCATAAAGCTTTCACCTACCTGAATTTTGTCCGGAATGTTCCTCGTGTCCCTGTTGGTGGTGACCAGTTCATCAAAGTGGTCTTGTTTCGTTTTAAGTAATATAAAGAAACAAATAAATATTAAGTAATTGAATAGATATATAAATAAATGAATTAACAAATAAACCAGACTCATTCATATAACCTATTTTTTCTGTTGTATATTTTCTAACTGTTGTCAGAGCATGTTCTATTTTCATTACAACAATGATGCGTGGTTTCAACCTTTCGGTGCCAGAGTGACTGTAATGCCGCAACGAGCTTCCGCATCGATAGGTCGGTTTCTACCCCAATTCAAGGGATGCTACTCTTGGACAAATAGATCCGGAAAGACGTCGGCAGAAGAATATGTTCCTGACTGACTTGAATACAGCTTTCTTCCTTGGTTGTTACTGGCTGGTTTATACAGAACGATTTCCTTAGTTTATCAAATTCACGACCAGTTTGGTTTATAATTGATCAGTTGAAAACCATTCACAAACTGTGACTTAAATCGCTGGCGATGGAAATACTGAATGCCATTCAAGCTGGTAGCGAAAGGGTTAAGAGGTAAGAAATAATCTGGTTGCAGCTCTTTTCGTATTCCTTTTGTATTAAATGCCAACATAAAGAACATAAGTAAATCCGTCGGGATTTGTTGTTACTTTGTCGCTGTTGTTGCTGTTATTGTTGTTGTCATCTTGTGGTCCTAACTTAACGTTTTCGTGGAACATAGCTGAAGAGCAAGGCCACATTGAAAGACTTGGTACCGCCTAACATCTTCATTTATGAGTAATAAAGTTTTTGAGACTTGGGTCTTGGATCTCTTACAACGAAGCGGGGCATGGTTGTAGAATGGTCCTGCAGTAGAAAGCATAGTGCTTATTGGAATCTGTGCAGGTCAGTACAGCGACGATTTTTTTTAATTTGAAGGGTTTCTATGATTTTTGAAGGACCGGTGTTTAATTGTGATATGATCATTATTGAGTCACCTGGGAAGTTTTAGACAACCACGCACAGGTGACCTGACATCATCATCATCATCACTACCACCACCAGCACCACCGCCACCATCTCCACCACCACCACCACCACCACCATCATCATCATCACTACCACCACCACCACCACCATCACCTCCACCACCACCTCCATCATAACCACCGCTACCACTACCACCACCACCACTATCATCCTCATCCTCATCATCCTCATCATTCAGTTTCATTACAAAACGCGAGGTCCGTGGTTCTTGCGAAGCCCCAGGCGCCGTTATATCATGAAAACACTCCGCAACGCAGCGCTTTCCTTAGAGGCTGTGGATCTTTGTCACTGGTGTAGACACAATCCAGGGGGTATAGACGTTATTATATCATGAAAATACTCCGCAACGCAGCGCTTTCCTTAGAGGCTGTGGATCTTTGTCACTGGTGTAGACAGAATCCAGGCGGTATAGACGTTATTATATCATGAAAACACTCCGCAACGCAGCGCTTTCCTTAGAGGCTGTGGATCTTTGTCACTGGTGTAGACAGAATCCAGGCGGTGTGAGCGAGGCTTTGTGGTTGTGGCTGAACCGTCTGTGGGCTGTTTGCCACAGAGAGTGGAAGTTGTGGAATCCCATTCGCAGCTTGTCGATTGAAGAGATCAAGATTGAAATCCGGTGTGGAATGACATTTGTCCCATTCTTTTGAGAGAGAGAGAGAGAGAGAGAGAGAGAGAGAGAGAGAGTCCAACATACAGAGAGACAGGGAAATATCACCCAAGTAGGCCAAGTTTAAAAAAAAAGCCAGGTGCGTTTTACGCAGAAGGGGTGGTTCACACAATGCACTAGTCCCACCCCCACCTTACCAGACACACACACACCCTGTCTCCCTTCTGCCCTCCCTTTCTCCCAGCCAACCCCTCTAGAATTTTATTTGCAGGAAAGAATGAACAAAAAGCTGAGATAGGAAGTATAGCGGGCGAGGCGGTTGACGAGGTTGGAAGGGAGGGCGCAGGGTGAGGAAGGGGGGAGAGATAGATAGAGAGAGAGAGAGAGAGAGAGAGAGAGAGAGGGAGAGAGAGAGAGAGAGAGAGAGAGAGAGAGAGAGAGAGAGAGAGAGACGGGAAGGAACTGGGAACGCACGGACATGGCGCTATTGTGGGAGGTTTATGGGGCTCCGCTCTCGTCATTCTCGGCGTAGAGCTAGACAAAGAAGGCAGTGTACAGGCAGAAAAAAAAGAAGGAAAAAAAAGAACGAAAGAAAGGAAGAAAGAAAGAAAGAACAGAGGCAGAAAAAAAGGAAAGAAGGAAAAAAAGTAGAAGAAAGGATAGCCCATTTACAATGGTTTGGCTATGAGACTAACAATGCCCTTCCTTGACTGAAGACACAGCTGGCGAGTAATTATAAGCCGCTTTATTCATCCATTTATTTGTTTATCATGTCTATATTCATCTCTTTACCTTTTTAATTAATTTATTTACTTATTCATTTCATTTCTTCTTTGAGAGAGGGATGGAGGTGGGGAGGAGGTGAGGGATAAAGAAGGGAGGAGATGTTTAAGACGGGGGGGGGGGGGGTGAAGGAGGAGGGGTCGAAGTCACCGCACATTTTACATTTGCAGCAAATGTTACGTTTGCGGACATTGCTTGTTTTCCTTAAGTTATCAAGATACAGTTGATTTGGGTAAACCATGTACTGAGTTGACTTCAACTGGGGGAAGTGTACTGATCCGTCTCAACATTCTCTTTCACCACGTCCAGTAAGAAAATGTACCGATGCCAGAGGTGTTCATCGAGTACATACCAGTGTCTTTTTTTTCCTCTTCTAAAAGGGTGTACTAAGAAGGGCTTACTTTCTGACTTCTACAGCATTTTAGAGCTGATTTTTAAGACTAACGTATGCATGATTATACATCTCAGACTGAGAATTCAAGGTATGCATACTGTTGCAAAGTTCACTACAAACCGAAGGGTGTTGTTGGTAGTTTGTTGGATAACTGCAAAGTTAGCAAATGTAGGGGGGAAATGTTGTCATTGTGGTAGTGTACAAAGAAGTAGTGGTAGGCCAGACTCACAGCTGAATGAGGTTACACAGAGAACACACCTTCCATAAGTGTGACTGTGAGCCAGCCAGTGAACCAGAACACTGGTGCAAAAAGTGTTGGATCGGGTTGCACACGAAAGGCAACAGATGGCGCTGACTAAAGAACAACAAAGGTAATGCACAGTGCTGAGAGGCCATGAAGACTCCAGTTCTCCAACCACTCTGATCCCAAGGTATGTCACCTCTGTTTGTTTGTCTATGTACAGGAGAGAGAGAGAGAGAGAGAGAGAGAGAGAGAGAGAGAGAGAGAGAGAGAGAGAGCTGTTGCCCACAATACTCGCAATGTGGTAATGTGACTAAAGAAGCAATGGAAGCTTTGTTGACGTGACTAAAGAAGCCAATGAGTACTCTGTTACAAACAAAATCATTACTGCAACCGACGGGTATTACTTTTGGTCATGTTCCATCAGTTGTGGGGGTGAAGGGGACTGAAATGGCATACTGACAAGGGACAGTATGAATAGAATAGAATAGAATAGAAAAGAATAGAATACATCTTATTGTCATGAAACCTCAGGGTTTTTGAGACACAATATGGTTATCACAGAAGAACCATCTAGAAATAGTATGTGTACTTGTTCAAAAAGTGTCCTGTCTGCCGCCAGCGTGAAACGCCGTTTTTGTGCTGCATTCGTAATGGTGCCGTGAATGTAAAAGTGGCTTTGTGCCCACTGTCATTAATGGGAGGTAGTGTGTATGCCCCCCCCCCTCCCTCTCCTTCTCCCTCATTCACTTTCAATTGTTCTCTCTCTCATTTTCAGTTGTTCTCTCCCCTCACTCATTCATTTTTCAATACTCTCTCTCTCTCTCTCTCTCTCTCTCTCTCTCTCTCTCTCTCTCTCTCTCTCTCTCTCTGTGTGCCAGATTGAATGACGTACTCGTTACATTACTGTTACAATATACCTCCATACTCTGGGAGATAATAAATAATTCAGTCCACAGACTTTATTCAGTTGTTTGCATGTATGCGATTATTGATTGTCAGTCCCAAGACTCCCAATACAATTATACAGAAAACTTGACCAGAACTCTAATACTTTGTCAGTATTCAAGATTGATAAACATTAGTTTACGCTCTAATGCATGTTTCACTGTATATTTCCCAAACATTCTCGTTCATTTGCTTTCTAAATAAGAGACTACATCAACAGAAATCTAAACTTTCTTGAATTCGTCTTACTGTGCAAAAGGAACAGTCTCTTTAGATTCTCGGTTAAAACAGAATTCGATATTTTGTTCTGAATAAGTCTTAAGTGCAACCTTATACGTATTAGTAAAGCTTTTGCTGCTTACAGCACGGCCAGAGATGCACATGTAGCAAAATTTAGTTTGCTCTTATCATATTTCAACTGGGAAAATGATACTTGAAAATGAGCAACAAAAAACAAACAAACGAACAAAAAAGACTGAAAACAGGCTACAGAGTCACTTATCACAAGCCAAAATACAAATTACACACATTAAAGGTCTTGGAGTAACTCCAAATAATACAAATGGCACACATTATAGGTTTCAGAGTAGCTCCAAATAATACAAATGGCAACATTGTAGGTTTCAGAGTAGCTCCAAATAATACAAATGGCAACATTGTAGGTTTCAGAGTAGCTCCAAATAATACAAATGGCAACATTGTAGGTTTCAGAGTAGCTCCAAATAATACAAATGGCACACATTATAGGTCGCTTAATAACGCTAAATAAAGCAAATGGCACACATTATAGGTCTCGGAGCAACGCTAGATGATACAAATGGCACATTTTGTAGGTCGCACAGTAACTCTAAATAAGACAAATGGCATACATTATAGGCCGCATACTAACGCAAAATAATACAAATTGCATACATCATAGGTCTCGGAGTAAGGCTAAATAAAGCAAATGGCACACAGTGTAGGTCTCGGAGTAAGGCTAAATAAAGCAAATGGCACACACTATAGGTCGCACAGTAACTCTAAATAAGACAAATGGCATACATTATAGGCCGCATACTAACGCTAAATAATACAAATGGCACACATATAGGTCGCATGATAACGCTAGATAAAGCAAATGACACACATTCTGGGTCGCATACTAACCCTAAATAATACAAATGGCACACATCATAGGTCGCAGAGTAACTCTGAATAATACATATTGCATACATAATAGGTCGCAGGGTAACGCTAAATAATACAAATGACACACATTATAGATCGCAGAGTAATTCCGAATAATACATATGGCACATATTATATGTGGCATAATAACGCTAAATAATATGTTTGGCGCAGATTATACGTCGCGAAGTAACGGTAAATAATACATTGGCATGGCACACAGTATAGGTAGCAGAGTAATCTAAATAATACAAATGGCACACATTATAGGTCGCAGAGTAACTCTATATGATACAAATGGCACGCATTATAGGTCGCAGAGTAACTCTATATGATACAAATGGCACACATTATAGGTCGCAGAGTAACTCTATATGATACAAATGGCACATTATAGGTCCAGATAACCTATTGATACAAATGGCACACATTATAGGTCACGAATGATAACTCTAATTAATACAAATGGCACACATTATAGGTCACGAAGTAACTCTAAATAATACAACGTACAGACAGAAGTATGGATCTCCGACAATATCGTTCTTCAGAAAGAGCACTGATTACCCAGTACACAATACAAAACAGACAAGTAAATTTTCGACAAAGACCTCTTCTCCTGACGTCTGAAAAATGCTTCTTTGTCGAAAATTCACTTCGTTTGTATTGTTATTGAATAAATGTAGCTTTGCATTTTGCTTAGAGTTTATTTGTTTCATTTTCCCCTAAAATATAGACTAAAAATCAAATGTCCTAGGAAACGAAATCCCGCCTGTGTTCGGTTGGGGAAAAAAATGATATTTTGAATAATAAGAAAACGAACATGAAATTCTTTTGAAGAAATAAAAACATATTTCATACCTTGAAAATAAAACACGTTCAGATGAGAGATTCATAAAAAGTCGGACTTTTTCTATCTGTACCAAACAGTGCTTGTGAATTGCCGGGACAATAATGATGTTTATGAACTTGTTTAGATGATCCATTCAGTCAGTTATCCATTAAAATATTTCTGCATGCAGTGATATGAGACATAAACACTTTACAGCAGACTCCATGAAAACCCTGTTCAGAGATGTCCCACCTGACGTGATCTTTGAATTTATGACAGAGATTAACATTTTTCATCTGATCTAAGATTTTATGGAAGAAAGATTTTTTAACGAAGTTTCTGGTGCCTTTTTAGAAGTTGTATTTTAAAGAGATGGTGTATTTTGTGACTTGTGAGCCCTCTGCGGTCGGCTGGGCTATAAGCAACATTACCTTGCCTTCTGCATGCACCTGTACAATGCATTTAAAGAAAAAAGCAGGCGGAGGTGCAACAGAATCTTTAAGCTAAAATTGGATGATGTATTTGTGCTATTCTCGGGTTTTTAGAAACGTCAGTACTCCATTCTCTGGGCCTGTGTAATTGATGCGTCTTTATTGCTAATGTATGTTGATCCACATCCTCCCTCCCTTCCCACCCTCCCTCCTTCCTTTCAGAAAGAACTGTACTCCTAAAGAATAACACATCCTCTCTCTCTCACTCATTCTCAATCTCTCTCTCTCTCTCTCTCTCTCTCTCTCTCTCTCTCTCTCTCTCTCTGTGCATAGCAGTTCAGCAATCCAGCATGCATATCTGAAAATATATCATAGTCTTCCGTTCGGTTCAGTTCAATGTTTGTATTTAAGGTCTCTTCATCACAGATAATACCAGACGGCAAATGCCTTAAACAAGTGTCACTTGTCAGTCGTTCTCACTGACTGCTCTGCATCCTGCTGACAGAACCAAGCTACCAATAGTGACAACCTCAGGGTAAACGAGGGCTCGCTTGGTAGAGTGCCGGACTCGTCATCCTGATGAACTTGGGGTTGCAGATTTGAACCTCCGCTGGGCCATTTCGGCACAGTGAGATTTTTCCTCGGAGTAAACAGTAGTTCCGACTTCAGTTCCCGAAAATTCTTTCCAATGAGACTATAAACCGATGTTCCGTGTATGACCGCATGCAAGAGATCTTGCAAACACGGAAAATCCCGTTACCAATGTTCGGAGGAGAAGACCAGGTTGGCCGTTGGTATGGATGACCTGTTACACATAGCATGCACCCTGAAAACTTGAAGAATGAAGGAAGAAAACTGAGTGACTGATACTGACTGATGACACGGGAAAAGACTGAATGAAGAGCCAGCAGGCAGCTCTCCAGTCAGCTCTACCCAAGCAGGCAGCCTGTTGTGTTATCGAGAGCGTGGATTGTAACGCGCTTAGAGAGTCGTCTCTCCCCAAAGACAGACGCTACCTAAAAACTCTTACCGAGAACTCTTCCCGAATAACCAGCATCCTGCTTGAGAAGAAAGGTTGCCCTAGCAGTTTCCTCTTTCCCTCTTCTTTACACACACACACACACACACACACACACACACACACACACACACACACACACACACACACAACATACACACACACACACACACACACACACACACACACACACACACACACACACACACACACACACACACACCTTTCTTTACTGTCGACTGGCGATGTTCTGTCTTTGTGGCTCATTCTCCTGTCTTCAGACAGTATGCACACTTCCCTCTCTAAATACAATTCACAGCATGCCGACTTGGTTTTTGTTGCAATGTGAAAAAAGTAGGGAGAAATGTACACTTTGCCCACTGAGAACATCAGCAGCGTCTATAGGTCCATTCGGCTTTTTCATACCATTTTTCCGCCACCGGTATATTTCTCATTAATTCTTGTTTAACGTGGGGTGGAAAACTAAGCGAAATAGCTGGCATCCTCGACATTGCTTAGAGTTACCCGCCGTAAGGATATCAAAAGAGAAGATATCATAGTACAGAGTGCTGTAATAAGTGTTGTTGAATATGTTCCTTTTTAACCTTAGGGGAGGTGGTTTCCAATAAAGCTTTTGACACGGATAAGAAATTTTCCTTGTATGGTGACATCCCTGAAATGGATCTGTGTGCTCATCTGGCAGATAGAACAGGAAATCTAACCGAACATCTCATTGCCTGGCGACTACAATACACTCTTTGATATTTGGACTGAAATCAACAAAAGCAATTCATTGCCCTCTCACTCCTTCCCCTCCTCCCCTGCCCTCTCAGCGCCAACCCAACCACACACACACACACACACACACACACACACACACACACACACACACACACACACACACACACACACACACACACACACACATTAATCCTCCAATACTTCTTTCAGAATCTTAACTCTTCGTACAGAACCACCTGCTCCGCCTTTGCCGTGCGTTCCTCTCAAGGCTGAAACGTACATCAGTAACAGTCTGCAACGGAAAGACTCTGACAGGGGAAAGGCTCCAACAAGGTAGATTCAACAAATAGGCCCTGACAAGGTAGATTCAACGGAAAGGCTCTTGACAAAGTAGATTCAACGGAAAGACTGTGACAGGGAAAGGCTGTGACAAGGCAGATTCAACGAATAGGCCCTGACAAGGTAGATTCAACGAATAGGCCCTGACAAGGTAGATTCAACGAATAGGCCCTGATAAGGTAGATTCAACGAATAGGCCCTGACAAGGTAGATTCAACAAATAGGCCCTGACAAGGTAGATTCAACGAATAGGCCCTGATAAGGTAGATTCAACGAATAGGCCCTGACAAGGTAGATTCAACGAATAGGCCCTGACAAGATAGATTCAACGAATAGGCCCTGACAAGGTAGATTCAACGGAAAGGCCCTGACAAAGTAGATTCAACGGAAAGGCTGTGACAGGGAAAAGGGCAGATTCAACGGAAAGGCTGTGAAAGGGGAAAGGCTCTGACAAGGTAGATTCAACGGAAAGGCTCTGACAAAGTAGATTCAACGGAAAGGCTCTGACAAAGTAGATTCAACGGAAAGGCTCTGACAAAGTAGATTCAACGGAAAGGCTCTGACAAAGTAGATTCAACGGAAAGGCTCTGACAAAGTAGATTCAACGGAAAGGCTGTGACAGGGGAAAGGCTGTTGCAAGGCAGATTCAACGGAAAGGTTGTGAAAGGGGAAAGGCTCTGACAAGTAGATTCAACGGAAAGGCTCTGACAAAGTAGATTCAACGGAAAGGCTCGGTGACAAAGTAGATTCAACGGAAAGGCTGTGACGGGAAAGGCTGTGGCAAGGCAGCGGAAAGGTTGTGACAAGGGAAAGGCTGTGGGAAGGCAGATTTAACAGAAAGGCTGTGGCAAGGCACATTCAACAGAAAGGCTGTGGCAAGGCAGATTCAACGGAAAGGCTGTGGCAAGGCACATTCAACAGAAAGTCTGTGGCAAAGCAGATTCAACGGAAAGGCTGTGGCAAGGCACATTCAACAGAAAGGCTGTGGCAAGGCACATTCAACAGAAAGTCTGTGACAAGGCAGATTCAACGGAAAGGCAGATTTGTAACGTTAGTGCGTCATTCGCACCCATCTGATTCTCAGTATGTGCCTAGAAATTAATTTTGCAACAACTGCAGCAAGAACAATACAAATGGTAATAAAAATAATGACCATAATGGTGATTATGATAAACTCACGTCAACAATTAATTCATGAAACCTGATTTGTGATACGAATGGTTATCGAACCGTCAATGATAATAATAACAACAACAATAGATAGAATAGTAATAATGAGAATAATTATGATAATGTTGACCATGATGAAAGCCACAGCATCACGCAATCCAAGAAATCTGATTTGGCAAGGCTGTTATACTGTCAGATCAAAGCAACAATAGAAATAACAACAAGATCGACAACGACGACGACGATGACGACCACGACGATAATGATGACGACGATGATGACAACAATACTACTACTGCTGCTATTAAAAACGATGATGATGATGATGATGATGATGATGATGATGATGATGATGATGATGATGATAGTGGTCATGACGAAAAAGAAAACAAACAAAAGCGAAACAACTAAACAAACAAAATCGACAACTCAAGAAAGCTCAATTGTCTATAGGCAGGCCTAATTTCAAGAGCGACGCATTTGCTTATACCTAGAGGACATCTTATGATTTCCAGCTACATGACTGCAGAGGTGTCACTGAGAATCATAACAACAAAGGTGTCACTGAGAATCATAACAACAAACGTGTCATTGAGAATCATAAAAACAAAGGTGCCACTGAGAATCATAACAACAAAGGTGTCACTGAGAATCATAACAACAAAGGTGTCACTGAGAATCATGACAACAAAGGTGTCACTGAGAATCAAAACAACAAAGGTGCCACTGAGAATCATAACAACAAAGATGTCACTGAGAATCATAACAACAAAGGTGCCACTGAGAACCATAAAAACAAAGGTGCCACTGAGAATCATAACAACAAAGGTGTCATTGAGAATCATAACAACAAAGGTGTCAGTGAGAATCAGAACAACAAAGGTGTCACTGAGAATCATGACAACAAAGGTGTCACTGAGAATCATAACAACAAAGGTGCCACTGAGAATCATGACAACAAAGGTGTCACTGAGAATCATGACAACAAAGGTGTCACTGAGAATCATAACAACAAAGGTGCCACTGAGAATCATAACAACAAAGGTGCCACTGAGAATCATAACAACAAAGGTGCCACTGAGAATCAGAACAACAAAGGTGTCACTGAGAATCATAACAACAAAGGTGCCACTGAGAATCAGAACAACAAAGGTGTCACTGAGAATCATAAAAACAAAGGTGCCACTGAGAATCATGACAACAAAGGTGACACTGAGAATCATGACAACAAAGGTGCCACTGAGAATCATGACAACAAAGGTGTCACTGAGAATCATAACAACAAAGGTGTCACTGAGAATCATGACAACAAAGGTGTCACTGAGAATAGAACAACAAAGGTGCCACTGAGAATCATAACTACAAAAATCTAGTCTACAGTAACAATAGCTTGCATCAGCCGGAAAACAGCCTAAGATCAGTCACATCTGCCCCAAGACTGATACAAGGTCAGCGCTGATCATTTTACCCGCTGACTATCTCTCTCTCTCTCTCTCTCTCTCTCTCTCTCTCTCTCTCTCTCTCTCTCTCTCTAGTTCTGATAAAAGATATGGAATGTTCACACACACACACACACACACACACACACACACACACACACACACACACACACACACAACACAGAGAGAGAGAGAGAGAGAGCAAGCTCATAACACACACACACACACGCACACACACATACACACACACACACACACACACACACACACACACACACACACACACACACACACAACACACGGGCGCGCATGAGCGAGAGAGAGAGAAAGGGAGAGAGAGAGAGAGAGAGAGAGAGAGAGAGAGAGAGAGAGAGAGAGAGAGACAGACAGACAGACAGACAGACAGAGAGAGAGAGACAGACAGACAAACAGATAGACAGAGATTTACACACACACACACACACACACACACACACACACACACACACATACACACACGCACGCACGCACGCACGCATGCACACACATACATACACACACACACTAGAGAGAGGAGAGAGAGAGCAAGCTCATCACACACACACACACACACACACACACACACACACACACATACACACACACACACACACGCGCGCGCGCATGAGCAAGAGAGAAAGAAAGGGAGAGTGAGAGAGAGAGAGAGAGAGAGAGAGAGAGAGAGAGAGAGAGAGAGACGGACAGACAGATAGAGATTCACACACACGCACGCACGTACACACACACACACACACACACACACACACACACACACACACACACACACACACACACACACACACACACACACAGGGAGACAGAGACAGGGCCGAGGGAGGAAAGAGGGAAGGAATGCATGGTGAAAAGAAATCGTCCTCACAAACTAAACCGAGTGGACAGATCAATTCAACCAGCTGTGACGTCCCGAATCACCGTCCAAAGATGCCACCCCACGCCCCAATGGTCAGACCACACTTGTCGCCGTAAACCACCAGTCTGCCCGTTACCCCCCCCCCCCCCTCCCCGTGTGTTCCCAAACCCAACCCATGTCCCACGCCCCCACCTTCCTGTCCCTCCTGCTCATAAATCATTAGAACTGGGACCACAAACGTGAGGTAGAATTAATTAATCTGGGCATCGATTGCTTCCTGTTTCACACCGTTCACAACGTCCCCAAAAGGAAGTCATTTCCTCCATGCGAAACAAAGCATTATAAGGGGCGTGTTTCAGGGTGCTACCTGCCAATACGGAGGTCATGCTTTCACCCGCGTTTGTTGGTTTGTTTGTCTGTCTGTTAGCAAAATTACGAACGACCCCTCCTTCCCTACCCTTCTGCACCGACTTAAGTAAATTTGGTGGACAGAAGCCATGTTGTGCAGGTCCAGGTCCAGTGGCGGATCCAGGAGTTTTCATCAACTTTTCTTTTTATTTAACAGTGTGAGACACCATTTTTCATGACACTTTTTTCTTCGTGCATTTCTCAAGGAATGAAAATCTCGATGAACAACGAATGGGTTGTGAAATGTTTTGATATCTGAAATTATAGGATTTGGTGCGGATCAGGATTACAGATCGGATCCGGTGAAATGTCCGATGTTGCCCGAGATTTGGATTCTAACAAATGTCATTTTTTTCTTTCTGTGAACTTTGGCATGGACAAAGGACAATGTTCAGACCACTGAACTTTGGCATGGACAAAGGACAATGTTCAGACCATTGAACTTTGGCATGGACAAAGGACAAGGTTCAGACCATTGAACTTTGGCATGGACAAAGGACAATGTTCAGACCATTGTGGCATGGACAAAGGACAATGTTCAGACCATTGTGGCATGGACAAAGGACAATGTTCAGACCATTGAGATTCCAATTTCAAGTCGCCAGGTTTGAAACCACGGCGCCTGAGATGCGGTACCGGTCTGTGAGGAAGACCCCCCGCTCCCAACCTCTCCAGCATTATGACAGCATTAGAAAAGCAGAAGAGCTGCTTTCCACGGAGATTGTGTCCATACATGCAGGGGCCTCCCATCCAAACACACACATGCATATTTATTATGCATACACTTGCACGGACAGATGTGTAAATGCCTACGATATGTACACACACACACACACACACCACACACACACACACACACACACACACACACACACACACACACTGTGTGTGTGTGTGTGTGTGTGGTGTGTGTGTGTGTGTGTGTGTGTGTGTGTGTGTGCGCGCGCGCGCACGCGTGTATATGTGACAGAGAGAGAGAGTTATTATATTTGCATGTCTATCTGTATGTATCCATCTATATATCTGTCTGTCTGTCTGTGCAGCTAAAAGTGATCATTTAGGAGACATGGAGAGTACGGAACGGCCTTGGTTTTAAAAAGATGAAGAAAGAAAATTGGAACTCATGTCTTCCTGCACATACACAGTCTGCCTTTGACCTACTCCACGCATTCTGGAATGCATCTTTCATTGACACTTTCCTTATACATGGCCTTCAGCTGTTGACACAAAATCAGTGTACTTGTGTTGTCCTCACAGGCAACGCCACTGTCCATGAGAAACCATTTCATGGGAAAAGCGAATATCGGAATCATGAGTATAGGAACCGTGATTATAGGTAAACAACAACAACAACAACAACAAACATACACAACATGATGCATCGCGTCATTCTCTTTTTGAAGTTCGTCCTTTGCTTGCTATCACACCCCAAAAGGTTACATTACGGACGTAAAAGTCGCGATCACGCCCGTAATGCCAACCGAGACAAAGGCTCACTCTTCTTTCCTTTAAAGCCCAGCTTTCCGGTTAGGGACATCACGGCCATGCCGAGGTCCTCCATGTGGACACGAACTGCGGGGCACATAAAGAGGAAGCAGGGAGGAGAAGATTGGACAGGGGGCGGAGGGAGGGGAGGGGGGGTTAAAGCAGGGTGGAGATGCGTGGGGAACCATGGGAAGGATATTTATGAGGGACTTTCGAGGAGCATACAGACAGGTTGTTGAGGCGTGGTGTGGTTGTGGGTATGTGTGCTAATGGGTTTCATGGGTTCGCCTTACTTCCTTATGTTAGTCCCTTTAGAAATAATCAGAGAGAGAAAGGGGGGGGGGGGGGGGAGGGAGTGAGGGAGAGAGGAGAGAGAGGGGGGGGGGGCAGGAAGGGAGAGATATACAGGGAGGGAAAGACAGACATACAGACAGGCAAACAGACAAACAGATAGACAGACAAACCGACAGAGACATATGACTAATGGGAGAGAGAGAGAGAGAGAGAGAGAGAGAGAGAGAGAGAGAGAGAGAGAGAGAGAGAGAGAGAGAGAGAGCATTGACGTTTCTGGTTTATGATTTGCATGTGGTAGGAGTTTCATTTTACTGGCTTTTTTTTTTCTCTTAATTTCTTTTATAGTTCAATATGACCTTTTTACCCACAAATGTGACATTGGTTGGATCATGTGCATGTGTGCGCGCGAGTGCACTCGCGTGCGTGTATGAGAGAAAGAGAGAGAGAGAGAGAGAGAGAGAGAGAGAGAGAGAGAGAGAGGGGAGGGAGGAGAGAGGTCTTAAATTAAGATAAAATGGTATCCTTAATTGCTCACTCTGTGTCAGAGAAAAAAAAACAAACATTATAGGTCTGATCTATTATGTGCTTGGGATCTTTCGTGCATTTGCGTTTGTATGTGTACGTGCATGCGTGGCGTGTCGTGTGTGTGTGTGTGTGTGTGTGTGTGTGTGTGTGTGTGTGTGTGTGTGTGTGTGTGTGTGTGTGCGCGTGCACTTGAGTACATGTGTGAAAAAATGAAAACACGAGCCCGGCCGAGCGTATTGAGCGGACGACATTAAACACAGGAGCGCATGACAGTGCATCCAAGACAATGTGTTTGTGTGCTTGTCTTCCAGGAACCCAATACAGCATTAGATGCATTTGGCTGTTAGCTTGCTGGAAGTGCAGTTACACTGCGACACAATAATCCTGAAATATCGGTTAACATTGAAAGCAGGGTGACTCTATACGCATTTTCTATACCATACCTCTGCAGGATTCTGCTCTATATTACATCAACTGGTTTAAAAACCTTTGTCATGTGTGTGACGTCAAATGGGATCACATGGCGTACGCTTAAACTTCTGTGGACAGATGGCATTTTTGTTTTTCAAAACATAGCATGCCCCATATGTGGAAACGTCACGAAGGACACTTCAACTAAATGCCCATTTCAATAGTTTCTGTCACTATTCTTTGAATGAAAACAGGTTCTGTTCGAGGATAATTCTACATCTATCCAGATCTTCTACTCATTTTTAAATTAACCTTGTTTTTCTTCAGAGCGAGTTTTTAGACGAGAGACGGTGGACCATATGATTTTACACTACCACATCCTTAAAATGCTGTCAGTGAAATGCTGAGAATTTCGTAGAGTTCAACTGATTCGAACCGACGGGGGTGGGGGTGGGGGGTGGGGACAGGGGTAGCCAAACGCGGCAGGCACGCTGGACGGAGGCCTGTGTGAACTTGCCAACATGGCAGCTTTGACGTGGGGGAGTATGTCAATCGTTCTGCTGAGGTGAGTAAGACATTTGCAAATACTGCCAAAGAAAGAGGGAAGGAATATACCCCTCCCCCCCCCCCCCCCCCGCCCCCCCCCCCCCCCCCCCCCCGCGTTTGTTGAAATGAAGCGCGAGAAGTTGTTGATTTTATCTGGGAAACAGTCTACCGTTTGAGTCCCGGAAGAAAATTTCCGTTACGATTGCCAACCCACGGTGTTCCTGAACATATTCAAAGCGTAGTTGAGCTTGTGCGGCTCCTCTACCATGGGCTGTGTTCGGACCAAAAGATGCCGAGAATCGCTTTCATTAACTTGCGTAGGCAATGTCCAAACGGCGTGCTAGTTTGTGTGGTCGCTGTGACTGGCATGGAACGTTGTGTCAAAAGAGCAAAATACAGCGTCAGTTCGTAAACGCCGATGTGACCTCTACCAATCGGAATAAGTTAGAAGAATTTGACGAATCACGACATACACAATCATATTCACGAAGAAAACAGATAGAGATGGAAAATAGAGACTATGTTTGAAACAATTCAAAGTCTTTATTCAGCTTCTGTTAATAAAAACAAAACCCTGCTTTTTCTACATAAACAAAATACATGTTGTCTAAAAGGTCATAGGTCACAGAGAAGTACCTTTGGAATGATGTTGAGCTCTCATTGTTGTTCCCAAACTCCTCAAGTAGTGACGGCCTGTGAATGGTCGGGGGAGTCACTGGCATTCTCCCTCTCAGGGTGGGGTGGAGGTAGGGGGCAGGGGAATGAGTTGGGACGGGGAAGAGGAAAGGGAGGGGGATCCCTGCACGTGCAAGTCACAGTCACTGTGGAAAAAATAGTCTCTTGAGACAGTCACTCGCCTCATTAATGCGATTTCCATAAAAAAAATGTTATACATTTTTCTAGTCACACATTAGCAAAACAAAGCAAAGCAAAGCAAAACAAAGCAAAGCAAAACAACCCCAGGCCAGTTACAACATACTCTGGAAGCACGTTGTAAATCCTGGAACAAATCTGCAAGAAACAATCGTCGATCCTTCGATTACCAGCGGACATTGGTTGAAGTATTCTCCTTAAAGGGCACCAATGTTTTTTTCTACATTCCTCTTCCACACATAGCATTTCCACAATATCATTCTCACCCACAGTAATGAAACAGACCTGCAGGATCACGGGCTGTAAGAAAACGGCGCTGAAACCCAGAGTAAACACAGTTCATACATCCCGTGTTTACGGTGTCCTGTCAGTTCTTCTCTCCCCCAGGGAGAGGATGTTTTCAATCGCTTCTGTTCCTTTGTCAGCAAGATCACGCGAAAATCACGGAACCCATTTGAACAAAACTTGGTGGACAAACAGAATGGAGGCCAAGAAAGATGCCGTTACATTTTGGCGTGGAAGAGAGGGGCTGGGGGATGGGGGAGTGGGAGGAGCCATGTGGTAGTTATGCTGATGTAATGGCATAGAAGACGAGAAAAATGGGGGCGGATTCCGAATAGAGATGGCTTTTCTTTTCTTTCTTTCTTTTTTGTGGTCACTTCCTTTAGTATTACCAGATAGGGCATTTCTCGTCCTTTTTGTAAATTTCCTCAGAGGTAATGCATGCACCTCCACGTAGACTTTTCAGATTTATCGATCTTTACTAACTTGTAAGATCTGGTACCGATCCAGTACGCAAAGGACTGTTCGGCCGTGTGTAGGCCTGCGCTCTCCCGAGGGCACTTCTAGCGTTGGAAATGGATCAGCACCCAAACAGCACTCCTTGGACAACATGGACAACATTGGAAGTTGGAGACCAATACTCGTATTTTGTGACAGCTCTCAGTCAGAAAGGACAGATTCTGACGTCGTTGTTTTAAAGCAGGGAAACGTGGAACAGTCCTATCAGTTTTTTTTGTGTTTTGATTTATTAGCTCAAACGACTACATGGGGTCTTTCCAGGCTGGGGCGGTCTTTCTATTGTTTTGAGCAGTATACAGAGATTCAGTGAGCAGAGCAGGGAGGGATCAGTGTGACAGCTGGTATTCATGGGAAGGAGCCCGGACCGCCAACGATCAGTTGTGACATTTCGATCACCTAGAAAACGCTCACTTTGCTTTTGTTTTATATCAGTGCTCTCTCTTTATACCGTACTTGCATCCCCCCCTCCCTCCCTCCCTCCTCTCTCTCTCTCTCTCTCTCTCTCCTCTCTCTCTCTTCTCCTCTCTCTCTCTCTCTTAAAGATGAATCCGTTGAACAGGTTACATACCTTAAAGTGCTAGGAATAACAATTGATAATATTAGTTGGCAAGCTCACATAACCTCACTGTGCAAAAAAGTTTCACAGAATGTCTATCAACTCTCCACAATCAAACGCTTCCTCGACCTGCATTCACGCAAGCTCTTTTTCCAGTATCATATTCAATCATACATAGACTATGGGTCTATTCCATGGGACTCTGCTAGTGCTAACACTCTCAAACCATTGTTAAGCCTACACAAGCGAGCACCCAAATTAGTCCTCCTAAAAAGCAGTAGTCTTCTGGACTTAGTCTATAAAAAAAAGTTCAAATTCCGTCTGAGATTAGAATTCAACAAATGGATCATAATGCACAGGGTTGTGTCTGGGAAGCACCCTCAACATTAGTTCACAGATTCTCAATTAACTTCCCAAGGACTCTACCCAAACTGCATGTCTCTGTTCCAAGAATTGACTTCTTCAAATCCAGTTTAACATATTCAGGTTCCTGTCAATGGAACTCGCTCCCTGAGTCAAGCAAACATCACCAATGCATATCAACCTTCAAACACCATTATTTCAACCAGCTTATGTGCCAATGCTTATACACTCCGCAATAAATCCACCACCCACCACCACCACCCTCCTTGCCTTGTGTATGAACCTGACTATTAAGAAAGGTTGACTATTGAAATGCCTACGTGCTATTCTGTTTTGAAAGTATGTCATATCTGAGTACGTGTGTGTGTGTGTGTGTGTGTGTGGTGTGTGTGTGTGTGTGTGTGTGTGTGTGTGTGTGTGTGTCCTACTTCCTCCTGCCCTCTTGTTATTATGTCCTTATGCCTATATTGTTATGCGATCTCTCTCTCTCTCTCTCTCTCTCTCTCTCTCTCTCTCTCTCTCTCTCTCTCTCTCTCTCTCTCTCTCTCTCTCACGGTTCTGCTGGAATGACTTGATTTGTTATCTATATGACATACTCCCCCACCCCCCAACCCCCCACCTGTGGTGACGAGGCTATCATTGTGCTTTTTTTTTTCTCCATTTGTGCTTTATTTTCATTTATTCGCCCTGGTGCTTCAAAATCGATTATCTTGCATCTCCTTGGTAGTTTTTGTTCGTCAGATTGTTCTAAACATGCTCTTTCCCGCACCCACTCTCTCGCCCTCTTTCTCCCTCTCCCTCCTCCCTCCCTTCTCTCTCTCTCTCTCTCTCTCTCTCTCTCTCCTTCTTCTCTCTCTCTCTCCTCTGTCGCCCTTTCCTGCACTCCTTTCGCTCCTGCATCTGTCTCTCTCATTTTCTTTTCTTTTTTTCTTATTTTTTTAATTCGTATCTTACTTAGTGCTAGTCACTTTTTGCATGCTTCTTTTGTTGCCTTGTCTTATGTTGCATTGTTGACCCTACTCAGGGCGAGGACTGGATGTCATTATTTTGCATTGTTGACCCTACTAGGGCGAGGACTGGATGTAATATTTACATTGTTGACCCTACTCAGGGCGAGGACTGGATGTCATTATTTTGCATTGTTGACCTACTAGGGCGAGGACTGGATGTCATTATTTGCATTGTTGACCCTACTCAGGGCGAGGACTGGATGTCATTATTTGCATTGTTGACCCTACTGCAGGGCGAGGACTGGATGTCATTATGTTGCATTGTTGACCCTACTAAGGGCGAGGACTGGATGTCATTATTTTGCATTGTTGACCCTATTCAGGGCGAGGACTGGATGTCATTATGTTGCATTGTTGACCCTACTCAGGGCGAGGACTGGATGTCATTATTTTGCATTGTTGACCCTACTCAGGGCGAGGATTGGATGTAATTATTTTGCATTGTTGACCCTACCTCAGGGCGAGGACTGGATGTCATTATTTTGCATTGTTGACCCTACTCAGGGCGAGGACTGGATGTCATTATGTTGCATTGTTGACCCTACTCAGGGCGAGGACTGGATGTCATTATTTGCATTGTTGACCCTACTCAGGGCGAGGACTGGATGTCATTATGTTGCATTGTTGACCCTAACTCAGGGCGAGGACTGGATGTCATTATGTTGCATTGTTGACCCTACTCAGGGCGAGGACTGGATGTCATTATGTTGCATTGTTGACCCTACTCAGGGCCGAGGACTGGATGTATTATGTTGCATTGTTGACCCTACTCAGGGCGAGGACTGGATGTCATTATGTTTGCATTGTTGACCCTACTCAGGGCGAGGACTGGATGTCATTATTGTTGCATTGTTGACCCTCTCAGGGCGAGGACTGGATGTCATTATGTTGCATTGTTGACCCTACCTCAGGGCGAGGACTGGATGTCATTATGTTGCATTGTTGACCCTACTCAGGGCGAGGACTGGATGTCCATTATGTTGCATTGTTGACCCTACTCAGGGCGAGGACTGGATGTCATTATTTTGCATTGTTGACCCTATCTCAGGGCGAGGACTGGATGTCATTATTTTGCATTGTTGACCCTACATCAGGGCGAGGACTGGATGTAATTATGTTTGCATTGTTGACCCTACTCAGGGCGAGGACTGGATGTCATTATGTTGCATTGTTGACCCTACAGGGCGAGGACTGGATGTCATTATTTGCATTGTTGACCCTACTCAGGGCGAGGACTGGATGTCATTATTTTGCATTGTTGACCCTACTGGCGAGGACTGGATGTCATTATTTTGCATTGTTGACCCTACTCAGGGCGAGGACTGGATGTCATTATTTGCATTGTTGACCCTACTCAGGGGCCGAGGACTGGATGTCATTATTTGCATTGTTGACCCTCTCATGGCGAGGACTGGATGTCATTATTTGCATTGTTGACCCTACTCAGGGCGAGGACTGGATGTCATTATTTTGCATTGTTGACCCTCCTCATGGCGAGGACTGGATGTCATTATTGTTGCATTGTTGACCCTCTCAGGGCAGGACTGGATGTCATTATTTTGCATTGTTGACCCTCTCAGGCGAGGACTGGATGTTATTATGTTGCATTGTTGACCCTGCTCAGGGCGAGGACTGGATGTATTATGTTGCATTGTTGACCCTACTCAGGGCGAGGACTGGATGTCATTATGTTGCATTGTTGACCCTACTGAGGGCGAGGACTGGATGTCATTATGTTGCATTGTTGACCCTGCTCAGGGCGAGGACTGGATGTCATTATGTTGCATTGTTGACCCTACTCAGGGCGAGGACTGGATGTCATTATGTTGCATTGTTGACCCTACTCAGGGCGGGGAAACTGGATGTAATTATGTTGCATTGTTGACCCTACTCAGGGCGAAGACTGGATGTCATTATGTTGCATTGTTGACCCTACTAGGGCGAGGACTGGATGTCATTATGTTGCATTGTTGACCCTACTCAGGGCGAGGACTGGATGTCATTATTTTGCATTGTTGACCCTACTCAGGGCGAGGACTGGATGTCATTATTTGCATTGTTGACCCTACTCAGGGCGAGGACTGGATGTCATTATGTTGCATTGTTGACCCTACTCAGGGCGAGGACTGGATGTCATTATTTTGCATTGTTGACCCTCCTCAGGGCGAGGACTGGATGTCATTATGTTGCATTGTTGACCCTACTCAGGGCGAGGACTGG
>CM065724.1:53656835-53669335 GCA_033310375.1 Conus canariensis
CCATGTATGGGCACAATCAATTATCAGCGTAATTAGTCGCGGTTCTCCCAGGACCTATACATTTTAATGGGTCGCACATGAGCCACGCCATCGGGTGAAGAAGAAGTTACTAAGACCCACGCGATCTGAATAGGAATAAGCAATTGGAAAAGCCTCTACAAACTGTGTGGGTCTTGGGTGACCCGCACGATCAGGTCTGTGTGGTCAAAAAAGTCATCCGGTAAAGGTTAATTGATTACACAAATTTGGGCGTGATCACTCTCAAAAAGTTCGCTAGGAACCTAAGTTGGATTCGGAAGAGTATGTGTGATAAAGTCAGAGTGAAGTTCGAAGTGGTTTGTACGCCTGTTGTAAACACATTAACTCTTATCATTCTCTACCAAACTTTTTGGCGGAAATTTGGCTTTTGTAGATGTGAAAGATGTTCTGAAGGTTTATATGTGGCTGCATTGTAACAGCTCTACGGAACGTTTCCGACTACCTACCCTGTTCTACCACTCCCTTCCCCCCCCCCCTCCCCCCCCCCCCCCCCCAACAAAGCCGCGGAAAGGAACAAAATTCACATTAGGCCAAACGCCAGGAGAGGCGACAAAGCGCGAAAAACTGCGCTACTAACTGGAGTGTCCGCTTCTGCACGTCTCCGCTCCGCTTCAGCGACTAGGCCTCCTGTCTGCGATGCCTGAACTGGCATGAAAATAACTGCCGCGGTGTGTGTGTGTGTGTGTGTGGTGTCGTGCGTGCGCGCGTGCGCGGGCACGTGTGTGTATGTGAATAATATATGGCTGAATAATACATGACAAAGGGGCAACAAAAAGTCTTGTGCGTGCGAGAAAGCGAAAACTAAGATAGGAACAAAACAATTATTACCATCCCGCCCCTCAGTATTTTAATCTATCGATTTGCTCTCTCTCTCTCTCTCTCCTCTCTCTCTCTCTCTCTCTCTCTCTCTCTCTCTCTCCACCGGAAACACACACTGACTTGCACCCACACGCGCGCACACGTACACTCAAACACACACGCACCTCACTCGGTGAGGAGTCACTGGGGCAGTACATTGAGGACTAGTTCACCAGTTCCTGTAGTTCTATCGGTTCGAGTGCCAAGGCCTGGGTCTCTGCCAATGTTCTCCTCTTCACTCTGCAATGTGTCAGTCCTATCGTTTTTCTGCCCCCCCCCCCCTTCCCCCTCTTGAAAAATTCCCTTGCGGATTGTTTTAGTAAGGCCACTGGATCTTGTGACACGACCGTACCAACCTTTGTTTTTCTTTTCCTGACTGATATCAATAAATCTTGATATGATCCTACGTGCTGCCTGATGGTTTGACGCACTTGTTGACTGGGAATTAAACAGTGAATTTGATGTCGTTAATCTTGCTGCAACATCTCTTTCCATTGGCTTCCTTCCAGATCCACATGCTCGCATTCCTACATGAAGATGGGCCATGCCACTGCCCGCGGGAGTGTGATCATATGTTTCATGGAGATGTTCTCATCATTTTCATCTAAATAGTGCTGTGGATGTTTGCTGCCGTAGAAAGGATTTCTGGTTTGGATCCCTGGCTGCCAATGATGGAAGAAACACACAGAAGTAAAGCATCATGGGCTGAAGGTCGAAAGGAAGGTCACAGACACGCTCATAGCTGCAGATAGGCCCATCCACATACAGGCATACATGCATGAATGGTCTCTGTGATGCAGCTATGCCTGTCCAGCCAACACAACACTGACCTGAGCTGAAGGCGTCACCTTGGAGAAATTGAGTGTGGAGCTGATGATGTTTCTGTTTAATCTTGAACCATATTAGGGGACTGGAGTGTACATCGTCATGGCGATTTTGTAGGGCACTAAACGTTTTTACTGTCGTTGTTTTTTCCCTGAAAATAGAAGCAGCAGACAGGACAAGACTCAAATGCAATCCTCAATGAAGACAAACGAGTTATGGTTGCAATGGGTTTAGACTCCACCCACCTAGGGGAAAAATATGCACAAAGAATGGACCTCTGCTGTATGCAGCTGCGCACCAGGCTGCACAAGAAGGACCTCCCACTGCATGACCAGGCTGCACAAAGACGCTGCTCTGCTGAAGCTGTCCAAAGAAGGACTGCCTCTGCCTGCACCAGGCTGCCAAAGGGACTGCTCACTCCTGCACAGCTGCACAAAGAACGGACCTGCTCCTGCCTGCACCAGGCTGCACAAAGAAGGACCTGCTCACTGCCTGCACCAGGCTGCACAAAGAACGGATCTGCTCTCTGCCTGCACCAGGCTGCACAAAGAACGGACCTGCTCTCTGCCTGCACCAGGCTGCACAAAGAACGGATCTGCCTCTGCCTGCACCAGGCTGCGCAAAGAACGGACCTGCTCTCTGCCTGCACCAGGCTGCACAAAGAAGGACCTGCTCTCTGCCTGCGCACAGGCTGCACACAAAGAACGGACCTGCTCTCTGCCTGCACCAGGCTGCCAAAGAACGGACCTGCTCTCTGCCTGCACCAGGCTGCACAAAGAACGGACTGCTCTCTGCCTGCACCAGCTGCACAAAGAAGGACCTGCTCTCTGCCTGCACCAGGCTGCACAAAGAACGGATCTGCTCTCTGCCTGCACCAGCTGGCAAAGAAGGACCTGCTCTCGCCTGCACCAGGCTGCACAAAGAACGGATCTGCTCTCTGCCTGCACCAGCTGCCAAAGAAGGACCTGCTCTGCCTGCACCAGGCTGCACAAAGAACGGACCTGCCTCTGCCTGCACCAGGCTGCCAAAGAAGGACCTGCTCTCTGCCTGCACCAGCTGCACAAAAAGGAGCCTCTGCCTGCACAGCGCCAAAGAAGGACCTGCTCTCTGCCTGCACCAGGCTGCACAAAGAAGGACTGCTCTCTGCCTGCACCAGGCTGCACAAAGAACGGACCTGCTCTCCCTGCACCAGGCTGCACAAAGAACGGACTGCTCTCTGCCTGCACAGGCTGCACAAAGAAGGACCTGCCTCTGCCTGCACCAGGCGCACAAAGAACGGACCTGCTGCCAGCCTGCACCAGGCGACACAAAGAACGGACCTGCTCTCAGCCTGCACCATGCGACACAAAGAACGGACCTGCTGCCAGCCTGCACCAGGCGACACAAAGAACGGACCTGCTCGTGGCTGTGTGCGGGGAGAGAGTAAAAGGTGAGGGAATTTTGTCACCGAAAATGCACGAAAGCGGAAACAGCCCCCCCCCCCTCCCCTCAATAAATCGTATTTGTGCACGCAACAGCTGGTGAAACTGGTTGATGAACAAATTTTCACTTAAAAAAAAGTACATGATTGAAACTTGCTACTTTGAAAACAAAATTCACCCGAAGATCCCGTGTTCATGGAAAACATGTAGACTACACCTGATCAGTCCTTTCATATGACACTATAAAATAATTTGTTCCCGAAAAACACACACACACACACACGCGCGCGCGCAGCCTATCTCTCTCTCCCCCTCTTCTCTAAACACACACAGAAAGAAGAAAGACAGAGAGAGACAGACAGAGAGACAGGGACAGAGAGACAGACAGAGAAACACACATACACAGAGAAGAACCTGAGAGATCAAGACAGATCAAGACCAACAGAAAGACAAACGGCAAGAGATGAACAACATTGGTACGGACCAGTATCATAACTAAAGTCCCAGTGTCGCCCCCGGACAGATTTATGACTGAAGAGAGAAGAGGAGGGGGGGGGGGAGAGAACAGGGGAGAGGGATATGGAGGGAGGAGGTGAGGGACGGAGGCAGGGTGGAGGGTAGGAATGGCGGAACAAGTCAGTTCCACTGCCGTCTTTTCCATCAAGATAATAACCCCCAAAAGATATATCTGTCATGTTCCCCTCTTTATACGGTTGGGTTCACCTCTACCATCACAACCCCTGCCCTCCAACCAGCCTTCCTCATCCCAGCCCCTGCCTACCTACCTCCCCCTGCCGCATGTCTCTGGATTCTTGTCCCGTCTCACTGTCGCTCTGTCTTTGAGTGTCGTCCTTGCCTCCTACATACAAATAAGTACGTATGCGTACATAGACAGCTTGTGCTGTGTGTGTGTGTGTGTGTGTGTGTGTGTGTGTGTGTGTGTGTGTGTGTGTGTGTGTGTGTTGTGTGTGTGTGTTGTGTGTGGTGTTGTGTGTGTGTGTGTGTGTGTGTGTGTGGTTGTGTGTGGGGTGGCGCGCGCGCGCGCGTGCGTATGTGTATGAGTGTGTGTGCGCCTGTGTAGCTGTGTGTTTCTGAGTGTGTTTGCGTATGCATGTATGTATCCGTACAGCCTATATGCAGAGAAAACAGGGAACACACAAGAAACACTCGTTTTGCTCCCAGTATTTCGAAGAGAAGCTGGTCTTTCTAAATGGACCTTAATGACACAACCGGAGCCAGGTGCCAAATCAGAGGGTCGAGGGTAGACGCGAGTCGAGGGGTGTGTATGCGTAGCAGAAAGAACCCTTCTCTAGTGAATGCTCCCTGCACAAGGGAGAGCAGCTGATCAGCCAGTGACGGCTGTGTCGGTCTGTCTGAGGAGCTCATCAGGATTAGGACAAGATGTTGGCTATCTGCCCAGGATTGGGACAAGATGTTGGCTATCTGCCCAGGATTAGGACAAGATGTTGGCTATCTGCCCAGGATTGGGACAAGATGTTGGCTATCTGCCCAGGATTAGGACAAGATGTTGGCTATCTGCCCAGGATTGGGACAAGATGTTGGCTATCTGCCCAGGATTGGGACAAGATGTTGGCTATCTGCCCAGGATTGGGACAAGATATAGGCTATCTGCCCAGGATTGGGACAAGATGTTGGCTATCTGCCCAGGATTGGGACAAGATGTTGGCTATCTGCCCAGGATTGGGACAAGATGTTGGCTATCTGCCAGATTGGGACAAGATGTTGGCTATCTGCCCAGGATTGGGACAAGATGTTGGCTATCTGCCCAGGATTGGGACAAGATGTAGGCTATCTGCCCAGGATTGGGACAAGATGTAGGCTATCTGCCCAGGATTGGGACAAGATGTAGGCTATCTGCCCAGGATTGGACAAGATGTTGGCTATCTACCCAGGATTGGAACAAGATGTTGGCTATCTGCCCAGGATTGGACAAGATGTCTATCTGCCCAGGATTGGAACAAGATGTTGGCTATCTGCCCAGGATTGGGACAAGATGTTGGCTATCTGCTGGACAGAAACACTTTCATATCAGACTAGGCTTTAAAAAACTCCCTGAAATCAGGTAGAATGTCTTACTCACTGATGAACAATGTGTCTATTGAAAAGGACAGACCTGAGCATTCGTTGAAGGGAAAAGACAGAAACTATCTGTAAAATAATAACATTAAAACCAGAAATAATAAAACTAAAATCAGAAGGTGCAAGTAAAACCTATCTGATTCGTTGGCAATGCAGTACTCTTCACCCCTACATACCAATGCTCTGCGCTGTTACAACATAACTTGACGTTACTGCTTTCTTAGTTTATGGACAGCTGTGTCAGGAGAATGTTGTTGTTAAACTGTTAATGCACCACATGTCACTGTTAAGATGTCAGTGTATCACATGTCACTGTTAAGATGTCAGTGTATCACATGTCACTGTTAAGATGTCAGTGTATCACATGTCACTGTTAAGATGTCAATGTATCACATGTCACTGTTAAGATGTCAATGTATCACATATCACTGTTAAGATGTCAGTGTATCACATGTCACTGTTAAGATGTCAATGTATCACATGTCACTGTTAAGATGTCAGTGTATCACATGTCACTGTTAAGATGTCAATGTATCACATATCACTGTTACGATGTCAGTGTATCACATGTCACTGTTAAGATGTCAGTGTATCACATGTCACTGTTAAGATGTCAGTGTATCACATGTCACTGTTAAGATGTCAATGTATCACATATCACTGTTACGATGTCAGTGTATCACATGTCACTGTTAAGATGTCAATGTATCACATGTCACTTTTAAGATGTCAGTGTATCACATATCACTGTTAAGATGTCAATGTATCATATCACTGTTAACATGTCAATATATCATATCACTGTTAACATGTCAATGTATTACATATCACTGTTAACATGTCAATGTATTACATATCACTGTTAACATGTCAATGTATCACATATCACTGTTAAAATGTCAATGCATCACATATCACTGTTAAGATGTCAATGTATCACATATCACTGTTAAAATGTCAATGTATCACATATCACTGTTAAATGTCAATGTATCACATATCGCTGTTAAGATGTCAATGTATCATATCATTGTTAAAATGTCAATGTAGCACATATCAATGTTAAGACGTCAATGTATCACGTATCACTGTTAAAATGTCAATGTATCATATCACTGTTAAGATGTCAATGTATCATATATCACTGTTAAGATGTCAATGTATCATAGCACTGTTAAGATGTCAATGTATCATATCACTGTTAAGATGTCAATGTACCACATATAATTTTTAACATGTAAATGCATTACATATCACTGTTAAGATGTCAATGTATCACATATCATTTTTAACATGTCAATGTATTACATATCACTGTTAAGATGTCAATGTATCACATATCATTTTTAACATGTCAGTGTATTACATATCACTGTTAAAATGCCAATGCACTACATATCACTGTTAAGATGTCAATGTATTACATATCACTGTTAAGATGTCAATGTATTACATATCACTGTTAAAATGCCAATGCATTACATATCACTGTTAAGAGTCAATGTATTACATATCACTGTTAAAATGTCAATGTATCACACATCACTGTTAACATGTCAATGTATCACATATCACTGTTAAGATGTCAATGTATCACATATCACAGTTAAGATGTCAATGTATCAGATCACTGTTAAGGTGTCAATGTATCGCATATCACAGTTAAGATGTCAATGTATCAGATCACTGTTAAGGTGTCAATGTATCACATATCACTGTTAAAATATCAATGTATCAGATCACTGTTAAGATGTCAATGTATCACATATCACTGTTCAGATGTCAATGTATCAGATCACTGTTAAGTTGTCAATGTATCACATATCACTGTTGAGATGTCAATGTATCACATATCAATGTTAAGATGTCAATGTATCACACATCACTGTTAAAATGTCAATGCATTACATATCACTGTTAAGATGTCAATGTATCACACATCATTGGTAAGATGCCAATGTATTACATATCACTGTTCAGATGTCAGTGTATCACATATCACTGTTAAGATGTGAATGTATCATATCACTGTTAAAATGTCAATGTATCACACATCATTGTTAAGATGTCAATGTATTACATATCACTGTTCAGATGTCAGTGTATCACATATCACTGTTAAGATGTCAATGTATCACATATCACTGTTAAAATGTCAATGTATCACATATCACTTTAAGATGTGAATGTATCACATATCACTGTTAAAATGTCAATGTATCACAGATCACTGTTAAGATGTCAATGTTTTACACATCACTGTTAAGATGTCAATGTATCACAGATCACTGTTAAAATGTCAATGTATTATATATCACTGTTAAAATGTCAATGTATTACACATCACTGTAAAATGTCAATGTAACATATATCACTGTTAAGATGTCAATGTATCACAGATCACTGTTAAGATGTCAATGTTTTACACATCACTGTTAAGATGTCAATGTATCACAGATCACTGTTAAAATGTCAATGTATTATATATCACTGTTAAAATGTCAATGTATTACACATCACTGTAAAATGTCAATGTATCACAGATCACTGTTAAAATGTCAATGTATCACAGATCACTGTTAAAATGTCAATGTATTACATATCACTGTTAAAATGTCAATGTATCACACATCACTGATAAAATGTCAATGTATCACATATCACTGATAAAATGTCAATGTATCATATATCACTGATAAAATGTCAATGTATCACACATCACTGATAAAATGTCAATGTATCATATATCACTGATAAATGTCAATGTATCACACATCACGATAAAATGTCAAGTTCATATATCACTGATAATGTCATGTATCACACATCACTGATAAATGTCAATGTATCACATATCACAATCCCTATACTCTTCCCTCCCCTCTTCTATTCCTTTCACCAAACTGGTGTTGATCTTGATTTGTTCTCTTCATCTTCTTCGTCTTATTTTCTCTCTCTCTCTCTCTCTCTCTCCTCTCTCTCTCTCTCTCTCTCTCTCTCTCTCTCTCTCTCTTCTTAATTTTCAGCTTTTTATTTATTTGTTTTTGCTTTTTTGTCCCATCTTCCGTGCCATTGTGGCATGATCATCACGTCGCTCAGTGTCGTTCTAAGTCCAGTCAAACCCCAGATTCTACTGTCACAGCCCCAGCACGGCAATCTACAGGGAGCAGTTAATGTCATGTCATCATGAGACAAATTACCAGAGACACTGCACTGCTGCCAAGTCGTATCGGTGGTGTTGAGTGGTGTCTGTTCTGATCCAATGCGCATAGACAGCGCCTTCTGAACTCCCTATTGATAACAGTAATTGCTTGGTCTCGGTTGCAGTCCTGGTGATTGTCCCCCTCCGGAGGGCAAAGACGTCTGTCCAACGACAGCCCCCATGAAGTTTCCATACCAGCGAACTCGACACCAACTCACCGAGGGTATAGACACCAACTCACCGAGGGTATAGACACCAACTCACCGAGCGTATAGACACCAACTCACCGAGGGTATAGACACCAACTCACCGAGGGTATAGACACCAACTCACCGAGCGTATAGACACCAACTCACCGAGGGTATAGACACCAACTCACCGAGGGTATAGACACCAACAGGAAATCAAAACTTAGATCACCACGAGAGAAGAACTTGTGTGGACACAGACTTTGAGCCTTCTTCTCTTTGTTGTTGTTCTTCTTCTCTGTAAACACACACACACACACACACACACACACACACACACACACACACACACACACACACACAGAATAGATATACATGTGTAAATATTCTTTCTTTCTTCTGATTTCTTCTTTCCTTTCCTGCTTCTTCTGTGTCTTTTTTCTACCTTCTTCCAAATCCTCTTCATTTATTCTTCTCTTTTTTGTTTCCCCTCTACTTCCTGTTTCTCTTAACCGGCCGTCTTTTCTCATTTTCCCTCTTTCTCCTTCTCTTCCACTTCCTGTTTTCCTTCTGGAACTTCTTTCGTCGTCTTTCTTTCTCTGTCTTCTTCCACTTCAAATGTCTCCTTCTTCCACTTCTACTGTCTCCCACTTCTCCTGTCTCCTTCTCCCACTTCTTCTGTCTCCCACTTCTTCTGTCTCCTTCTCCCACCTTCTGTCTCCTTCTCCCACTTCTCCTTCTCCCACTTCTCCTGTCTCCTTCTTCCACTTCTTCTGTCTCCCACTTCTTCTGTCTCCTTCTCCCGCTTCTCCTGTCTCCTTCTTCCACTTCTTCTGTCTCCTTCTCCCACTTCTTCTGTCTCCCACTCCTTCTGTCTCCTTCTCCCACTTCTCCTGTCTCCTTCTTCCACTTCTCCTGTCTCCTTCTTCCACTTCTTCTGTCTCCCACTTCTTCTGTCTCCTTCTCCCACATCTCCTGTCTCCTTCTTCCACTTCTTCTGTCTCCTTCTCCCACTTCTTCTGTCTCCCACTTCTTCTGTCTCCTTCTCCCACTTCTCCTGTCTCCTTCTTCCACTTCTTCTGTCTCCTTCTTCCACTTCTTCTGTCTCCCACTTCTTCTGTCTCCTTCTCCCACTTCTCATGTCTCCTTCTCCCCACTTCTCCGGTCTCCTTCTTCCACTTCTTCTGTCTCCCACTTCTTCTGTCTCCTTCTCCCACTTCTTCTGTCTCCCACTTCTTCTGTCTCCTTCTCCCACTTCTTCTGTCTCCCACTTCTTCTGTCTCCTTCTCCCACTTCTCCTGTCTCCTTCTTCCACTTCTTCTGTCTCCCACTTCTTCTGTCTCCTTCTCCCACTTCTTCTGTCTCCTTCTCCCACTTCTGTTTCTTTCTTCCCCTTCTTCTGTCTCCTTCTCCCACTTCTTCTGTCTCCTTCTCCACTTCTTCTGTCTTCCACTTCTTTTGTCTCCTTCTCCCACTTCTTCTGTTTCCTTCTCCCACTTCTTCTGTTCTTCTTCTCTTCCCCTTCTTCTGTCTTCCTTCTCCCACTTCACTTCTGTCTCCTTCTCCACTTCTTCTGTCTTCCACTTATTCTGTCTCCTTCTCCACTTCTTCTGTCTTTCCACTTCTTCTGTCTCCTTCTCCCACTTCTTCTGTCTCCTTCTCCCACTTCTTCTGTCTCCTTCTCCCACTTCTTCTGTTTCTTTTCTTCCCCTTCTTCTGTCTCCTTCTTCCACTTCTTCTGTCTCCTTCTTCCACTTCTTCTGTCTCCTTCTCCACTTCTTCTGTCTTCCACTTCTTCTGTCTCCTTCTCCCACTTCTTCTGTCTCCTTCTCCCACTTCTTCTTTCTTCCTTCCCCTTCTTCTGTCTCCTTCTCCCACTTCTTCTGTCTCCTTCTCCCACTTCTTCTGTCTCCTTCTCCCACTTCTTCTGTCTCCCCTTCTTCTATCTCCTTCTCCACTTCTCCTGTCTCCTTCTTTCACTTCTTTTGTCTCCCACTTCTTCTGTCTCCTTCTCCCACTTCTTCTGTCTCCCCTTCTTCTGTCTCCTTCTTCCACTTCTTCTGTCTCTTCCCACTTCTTCTGTCTCCCACTTCTTCTGTCTCCCTCTTCTTCTGTCTCTTCTTCTCCACTTCTTCTGTCTCCCTTCCTTCTTCTTCGTCTCCTTCTCCCACTTCTTCTGTCTCCCACTTCTTCTGTCTCCTTCTTGTCTCCCTTCTTCTTCTTTCTCCTTCTTCTGTTCCCCTTCTTCTGTCTCCTTCTCCCACTTCTTCTGTCTCCTTCTCTTCTCTCCCACTTCTTCTGTCTTTCCACTTCTTCTTCTCTTCCCCTTCTTCTGTCTCTTTCTTCTCTCCACTTCTTCTGTCTCCCACTTCTTCTGTCTCCTTCTCCCCTTCTTCTGTCTCCCTTCTTCTTCTCCTCTTCTTCTGTCTCCTTCTTCCCTTCTTCTGTCTCCTTCTCCCACTTCTTCGTCTCCTTCTCCCACTTCTTCTGTTTCTTTCTTCCCCTTCTTCCGTCTCCTTCTCCGACTTCTTCTGTCTCCTTCTCCCACTTCTTCTGTCTCCTTCTCCACTTCTTCTGTCTCCTTCTTCTGTCTCCTTCTTCTGTCTCCTTCTTGCACTTCTTCTGTCTCCTTCTTGCACTTCTTCTGTCTCCTTCTCCCACTTCTTCTGTCTTCCACTTCTTCTGTCTCCTTATCCCACTTCTTCTGTCTCCTTCTTTCACTTCTTCTGTCTCCTTCTCCCACTTCTTCTATCTCCTTCTCCCACTTCTTCTGTCTCCTTCTCCCACTTCTTCTGTTTCTTTCTTCCCCTTCTTCTGTCTCCTTCTCCCACTTCTTCTATCTCCTTCTCCCACTTCTTCTGTCTCCTTCTCCCACTTCTTCTGTTTCTCTCTTCTTCTCCTTCTTCTGTCTCCTTCTCCACTTCTTCTGTCTCCTTCTCCCACTTCTTCTGTCTCCTTCTCCCACTTCTTCTGTCTCCCTTCTTCTTCCACTTCTTCTGTCTCCCCTTCTTCTGTCTCCTTCTCCCACTTCTTCTGTCTCCTTCTCCCACTTCTTCTATCTCCTTCTCCCACTTCTTCTGTCTGCTTCTCCCACTTCTTCTGTCTCCCACTTCTTCTGTCTCCTTCTCCCACTTCTTCTGTCTTCCACTTCTTCTGTCTCCTTCTCCCACTTCTTCTGTCTCCTTCTCCCACTTCTTCTGTCTCCTTCTCCCACTTCTTCTGTCTCCTTCTTCCACTTCTTCTGTCTCCTTCCACTTCTTCTGTCTCCCCTTCTTCTGTCTCCCCTTCTTCCACTTCTTCTCTCTCCCCTTCTTCTGTCTCCTTCTCCCACTTCTTCTGTCTCCTTCTCCCACTTCTTCTATCTCCTTCTCCCACTTCTTCTGTCTCCTTCTCCCACTTTTTCTGTCTCCTTCTCCCACTTCTTCTATCTCCTTCTCCCACTTCTTCTGTCTCCTTCTCCCACTTCTTCTGTTTCTTTCTTCCCCTCTTCTGTCTCCTTCTCCCACTTTTTCTGTCTCCTTCTCCCACTTCTTCTGTCTTCCACTTCTTCTGTCTCCCCTTCTTCTTCCACTTCTTCTGTCTCCCCTTCTTCTGTCTCCTTCTCCCACTTCTTCTGTCTCCTTCTCCCACTTCTTCTGTCTCCTTCTCCCACTTCTTCTGTCTCCCACTTCTTCTGTCTCCTTCTCCCACTTCTTCTGTCTTCCACTTCTTCTGTCTCCTTCTCCCACTTCTTCTGTCTCCTTCTCCCACTTCTTCTGTCTCCTTCTCCCACTTCTTCTGTCTCCTTCTTCCACTTCTTCTGTCTCCTTCCACTTCTTCTGTCTCCCCTTCTTCTGTCTCCCCTTCTTCCACTTCTTCTGTCTCCCC
>CM065724.1:53674335-53689335 GCA_033310375.1 Conus canariensis
AGGCTGTGAGCTATTAGAGGCTCTTTGTGTCCAGTGCGCGGTGTGATCGAAGGAGGAGATCCCTCTTCTTCCACCACATTAACTTCCCCTGACCCGAATCAGGTGCCCATCCACAACTGGTTGTCACAAAGAGTTTTCAACCGTAAGAATCAACTTGGTTGTCAGAAAGAATTTTCAACCGTAAGAGTCAACTTGGTTGTCAGAAAGAGTTTTCAACCGTAAGAGTCAACTTGGTTGTCAGAAAGAGTTTTCAACCGTAAGAGTCAACTTGGTTGTCAGAAAGAGTTTTCAACCGTAAGAATCAACTTGGTTGTCAGAAAGAGTTTTCAACCGTAAGAGTCACCACACAAGTGTTTGGAACCCCACACAGTCAGCTCGGCGGGTAAACGCCCTAACCATCTGGCTCTGGGTACTTCATGTAAAGAGAGAGATGGGAAAATCAACTACGCTGACAAACAGTGGGGCTGAGGAACAGCAGACATCAAAAGGGTTAATCAATTTTGAGAGTAAAAAACAAAAAACAAACCAAAAGAAAGAAAAGAAGAGAAAAAAACTGTTTGCTCCCCTTAACACATCGGACAACTTAATCCTTCAGAAAAAAACAACAACAAAAAACAAAGGTTGACGACTATTCAATGTTGTCGACGGCGCCCTCGTCAACAGACCTCATTGACTGAAAGACGTCGTCACCGCTGCACTGTCTAAACAGGATGACATGCTCAACAAGCCGTGATCGAATCGTTAGCAACGTTGTGCTGGTGTGCAGTGCGCGATTCGCCTTTCTAGCCAGCAGGCGTGTGTTGAATGGTACAGTCGGCGTCATTGGTTCGGCCGGATGATTTGTGGACAGATGGCAGAGAGTTACGGGCGAGAGGGTGGCGCAATGAGATAGGATATTTCGCAGCGAATATATGTAGTGGAGAAGGGTCTTGTTGTTGTTGTTTTGTTGTTGTTGTTGTTGTTGTTGTTGTTGCGTATATATCCCGCTGATCTCCCCGTTGATTTTTGCAGACACTGTTCATGCATGTTGGAGGACATGCTCTTGATTTTCCCATCTTTGCATATATGGAAGTGTTTCCACCCAGCGGGTACCCAGGAAGCAGTAGCAAGCTGCCGAGCTCTTCACAGAGCAAAACAGTTCCTGGTCGCTGGTCCTGCTTACCTTCCTTTTGGAGGAACAATCAAAATGACGGAAGCACACACTGTGGAAGAATTTCTTTTTATGCCCCCATCCTTAGAATGCGATTGTCTTTTAAAGATGTGTATTGTAACTGGAACGGAGTTTCATGTTTGTCTGAAAATCAAAGGAGCGCGCGCGCACGCGTTGTAAATGTGTGTGTGTGTGGTGTGTGTGTGTGTGTGTGTGTGTGTGTGTGTGTGTAGAACACATGAGTGTAAATGATTCATTCATCAACTCTAGAGGAGAATGCTATCCCAGATTCATTCCAAAAACTGGCCCTCAGCACTTGTGTCTTAAGAGGTTATCTTTTTATATTTTCTACTTTTCACTAGAAAATGTAGCTTATTTAGCTGTTTCATGACTTTCTTTTGCTTCTTAGAGTGGCACCTTTGGTTGTTTTTTTGAAAACTCAACAAACATACTATGGTATTGTACACCAGCCTTTTTCGGGGATAGCATTCTTCTTAAAACCAAAAAGGCAGAGGAGTCAAGTTACCACTTCCCGCGGTCACTGAGGAGAAACAATCAGGTTTCTAAATACCGGTATCTGACCGGGAGTTATATGTTATAGTGAGTTTCCACCCCATTGGAGATTGTCTCCTCCTTGGAGACTATAAGCTTGCAGAAGGCTCATTTGGAGAAGCATTTATTATTCCCCATTCACCCACTCAAGCACATGCTGTTAGCTAGGCAGAATTAGCTACCACTGCAGGTATGAATGCTTATCTCCCCCTATTATTTCTTCAATCTAAGACATAAGAACAAGCTTTGTTTATAACTGAATTTTCCTTACAGTCATTGCAACACCAAGCTGCTCTGTAAGTTACTGGAATGTGCTCGGTTACTTATCCTTGGAATTCATTAGTTTATTATATATATATATATATATATATATATATATATAATCAATATATATATATATATCAATGTGGTTAAAACGCCTAAAACGATTTTATAAGTGCTCAACCCCTTGGGGAGCAACATTTGTTAAGATAAAGTTTTAAAACGAAATCTACAAATTTGTTTCAAGCGTTGGGCGCTATCGTCAGGATGATTTTGGGTTGCCCACCGCCGGTGTTATATAGCGTGTGGGCCCCGGTTGCGGATGTTTTCACGTGCTGGTTGGCTGCACGTGTATTTTGAGATATTCAGGTTGTTGTTCTGGGTGTGTTCACTAACAACGATTTCCATTTATGCCTGCAGTTGTTTACTATTTCTGTTTTAGTGTTTAGAGTTGCTAGGTGTGGTTTGCACAGTATTAGCCATTTTTCAGTTAAGCATAAGTTGCATCTTTTTGAAATATTGCTGTATGGTGATGCCCTTTTTATTATTTTCCAGGATATATTGTAGTTTGTTTTTGCGTCTTTAAGTTTCCAGATGTATTTACTCAGTTCTGTTTGGTTTTTGTATTTTTCTTTATTAAATGACTGTTTGTGGTTTGCATATCTGGTTTTGAAGTGGTTTTCAGTAATCCCTATGTATGTTTCTTCATCCTTTTCTGATGTCACAGTGGCTTGGTATACAATATTTTTGTAGAGGCATTTGTTGTTTAGAGGGCACTGCTCTTTGTTGATGCAATTGCAAGATTTCCTTTCTTCACCCTTCTTTGCTGTGTTGGTTTTCATTTTGTTAGATACATCAATTAAATTTTTGAGGTTGGGCATACATGAATACGATAGTTTGACGGTGTTTTTGTTAAATATTTTATACAGTTTGTGTTCTTTTGGGAACGAAGATGTTAAGATTTTAAAGAATTCTTTCCCTATGTTTGTTTTGAGTTTCCCGTCGTATGGTGGGTTGTACCATATGATTTTTCTTTTCCTGTTTTTCTTACTTTTATTTATGTTGTTGTCTGGGTTGTATTGTAGTTTGTAATTGTACCCGCTTTTTTGCAGCGCTTCTTGGTATTCTACTGCTGCGTTGTTGAATACTCTTTCATTACATGACAGATTTGATAGTCTCTTGTTTATGCCGTTGGGTATGGTCTTTAATACAGATGGTGGGCGGTGGGCAACCCAAAATCATCCTGACGATAGCGCCCAACGCTTGAAACAAATTTGTAGATTTCGTTTTAAAACTTTATCTTAACAAATATAAATCTTAAATAAATGTTAGCGAAGTTCTTCCTTGCGCTGAACCCTACGAAGTGATCTGAAGCGATCAAAGCTAAGTGAATTTTCATTGTTTTATTCGTTAATGTCTCACCTGATGAAGACCTAAGAGGTCGAAACTAGTTGTGTTTCGTCTTGTGACTCGTTTGTCAACGTTCTCTGGGCGGTTCGCTAACATTTATTTAAGATTTGTTTAGATTTCCGCCTGCAGTCCTCTCGCTTTGCAACTTAACAAATATATATATATACATATATATATATATATATATATATATATATATATATATATATACTAGCCGGTGTACCCGGCTTCGCTCGGGTATATCTGTACAATAATTTTCTGGCCACCCCTCTCTCTCACCACTTAAAAGACAATACAATAAAATTCAGCTTCGGTTTGTTTCGTTTTTCCCATGCCGAACCAATTGCCCCAGCCTCCTCCTATCTACTTCACCCAATTTCTTCGGACGCCCACTCCCTTCTTGCCTCTCAATCTGTTTTCCCTCACGAATTTTTTTCCATAGATACACAGTCCATAGAGGGATGCCTGTACTTTGTGAACTTACCGATGCATTCTCAATTCCTCGATTGAAGTGCTCCAAAATGACAACTCTGTAGGGGCCGCCATAACCTAGTGGATAAGGCGCTGGACTCATGATCCAAAGGTCGTGGTTTCGAATCCTGGCTTGGTCTTGGAAATTTTAACGTGGAATGTTTCCAGCTAAAATGACCGTAGTTCACCCCGATGTCCACCCTGGCCCCGCAGGTGTCAGTCTAATGTGACGGACCAGCCGTCTGCATATCCTTGATTTTGGCACGGACGTTAAACCCAACTCAAACATGACAACTCTGTGAAAAGATTGCATTTTCACGATGTATCATGTCTATTGGAGAGCCTCTGGGTAGACATTTCTGGTCCCCTGTTTGGCGCAAGTAGAGTCAGTGTTTCTGCGCTTCCAGTTCGTGATGCTGCAACGTAGAACATTCCATGTGTAAAACACGGAACGGTCAGGTCTGCCCCAAGGGATGAAAATGTCGGACCCTGGCTCTTGATGATTGTCAGAGCGAAAGCTGGTTTCATGGGAAACTGAAGCCGTCAGAACTGGAATGGCAGGGGTGAGTCCATGGGTTCCAGAGGAATTCTGGGAAGCAGCACCGGTTCACCTTTGTGGGGGCCACATGATATTTTCGCTTCTACAACGTTCCTGTGCAGTCTGGTGAAGACACATCGGGTGCCATTGATCACCTTTGGCGGGTCCAGTGAGCGGAGAATGATAATAGGGACTCCAGATTTCAGCAACAGTTCATGTGGTGGAAGTCCAGAAATCTCAATGGAGTTCAGGAGTTCTTGTGGATAAAGGACTGCTTCATCATCATTCTTGGCCGTGTCAAAAGATCTGTACAGTTTCCTCTCCAGGGAAGTCAGCTACGATTTTTCTGTTCAGCCTGTTGACAGTCTCGTTCAGGGAGGAGATTATGGCCCTTTCCGCTAACCAGTCTGAGTCTGCACAGTGAACATGAAGATCCGGGTAGACTGCTTCTATCAGATCCTCCTGGCTATCAGACAGGCGTTGACAATGTTGGCTCTGGTGCCATTGAGGACGACAGGGAGGATCTGCCTGAAGTCCCCACAGAACAGCGTTGGGATGCCTCCCATTGGCCTGTGCACTTGGGTGATGTCCTGCAGCGTAGAGTCCATGGCCTCGTAGACAGCTTTGTGGGTCATGGGAGCTTCATCAATTATGACGGTTGCAGCCTCTTTGATGACTTTGGCCAACGTTGACCCATGCTTGACAGAGCAGGTTGGCGTTTCTTGCTTGTTGGCATCCAGAGGGACCTTGAAAATGCTATTTACTGTCCGCCCACCCAGCAAAAGAGTAGCGGCAATGACACTGGAAGCAGTGGCTAGCACTATTTTGCCTGTGGAGCGGATCCTGTTCAGGATAAGATTCAGGATGGTCTTTCCTGTCCCTGATGGAGCATCAAGGAACATTATGTTGCTGCTTGCTGTGGGATCCTGCCTCTGCTCAACCATGGTCATAAAGCTGTCGTACACGTCTCTCTGGTCAGCTGTCAGCTTCTTCAGCTGGTCATCAGCTGCTGCCCGGAGTGCAGTAGTGTCGTAATTGGTCTCGCGGTAGTATTCTCGAGGCACAGTTTGTTGTTGTGTGACTCCTGGCATCCCATACTCCTCTGTAGGCTTGCCTCCAAGAAGGAAGAGTTTGTGCTGAATCACAGTAAGAGCTTGGTTGTAGATGGCATCTGTGTACTGCGCTTCATAATAGACATCTCTTCGGACTTGGAAGAGGAAATCTTCAGCAAGATGGTCTCTGAAGAGGTTCCACAGGTTGCCTGGGTTACTGGGGTTGAAAGCCACCAGGATAATACAGAAGTCACGCAGCAGTTGGGGTCTCTGAGAGATGGAGGCTTCCTCCAGGGCAAGTTGTAGAAGGCGGTCATCTTCTAGGAGTCCATGAGCATTGCAAGCATCTCGAAAAATGTTGTGGACATAGCCGTTGACAATCTTCAGCTCCTCGTACGAACGGGATCCTTTCATAACGTTGAGTAGAAGCCTCAAGAAGTAGCACTCTCCCTGGCGAGGACTGATACTGTACAATCGCCGGATTGCAGTGCCCCTTTGTCGTTTCTTCCACATATTCTGAGTGGACATCAATGTGAAGTGCTCAGGGACTTCCACGTACTTCAGCTCTCGTGCTGTAGAGTCTTGAGAGCATAGGCTAAAGATGGCGGTAAGGGTTGCTTCTGGGGGAGAGCCTTGTGCTCTTTGCGCTGCGTTGTGTGGATTGAAGTAGACCCATTGTCCATTCTCCAAATGGACAGCTGGTCTCTGCACCATGGGGTGGCGCTCATGCAGGTCAAATCCCAGGAGTCTCCAGGTCGCCTCGATGCTGCCAACGTAGCGGGCATTCTGGTACATTTGGATCTCATAAATGACTGGAGGTTGTTGAGCTGCTCCTTCACCTGCCTGAGTGGCTTGGAGTTGGAAGACGGCTTGGTCTGTGCCCTTGTGGACATACTTCAGGACGTACTTGATGAATTTTATGCTACTGCATATTTCCACATTGATGTGGCAGTTGAACTAATGTAGGAGGTAAGGGTTGTAGGGGACAACCCACTGGTTGGTGACGATGATTTCTCTCTGCCCAAGCTTCACAGTCCCAGTATGTCCTCATTCAGACTCCTCACGTCTCCTGTACTTGGGGTAGCTGTCCTCACCCTGCTCTATGACCCTTCTTGCCTCTCAATCAATTTTACCTCACAATTGTTTTTCGTAATACGATACACAGTCCATAGAGGGATGCCTGTACTTAATGAACTTACCGATGCATTCTCAATTCCTCGATTGAAGTGCTCCAAAATGACAACTCTGTAGGGGCCGCCATAACCTAGTGGATAAGGCGCTGGACTCATGATCCAAAGGTCGTGGTTTCGAATCCTGGCTTGGTCTTGGAAATTTTAACGTGGAATGTTTCCAGCTAAAATGACCGTAGTTCACCCCGATGTCCACCCTGGCCCCGCAGGTGTCAGTCTAATGTGACGGACCAGCCGTCTGCATATCCTTGATTTTGGCACGGACGTTAAACCCAACTCAAACATGACAACTCTGTGAAAAGATTGCATTTTCACGATGTATTATGTCTATTGGAGGGCCTCTGGGTTGACAACATTTCTGGTCTCCCTGTTTGGCGCAAGTATAGTCAGTGTTTCTGCGCTTCCAGTTCGTGATGCTGCAACGTAGAACATTCCATGTGTAAAACACGGAACGGTCAGATCTGCCCCACGGGATGAAAATGTCTGACCATGGCTCTTGTTGACAGACAAAAATCAGACGGTATTGCAGAGCATCATAACTTCGGTGTATTTCTGAAATCCTCTGCAGACTACCATCTCTAAATTTAGAAATTAACGGTTTTTAACGGTCAAATTTAAGTTTCTGTTCATATTAGTTGTCTATCATTGATCAGCGTGTAAAACTGCACCTGTATACCAAATTTCATCAAGAAAGGTCTAAATTTAGAAAATAACGGATCTTAACGGTTTTTAACGCTCAATTTTATAGTTTCCGTTCGTGTAAGTTGTATATCATTGTTCAGCGTGTAAAACTGCATCTATATACCGAATTTCATCAGGAACGCTCTAAATTTATATAATAACGGTTTTTAACGGTCAATTTTTAAGTTTCCGTTCGTGTAAGTTGTATATCATTGTTCAGCGTGTAAAACTGCATCTGTATACCGAATTTCATCAAGAACGGTCTAAATTTATATAATAACGGTTTTTAACGGTCAATTTTAAGTTTCGGTTCGTGTAAGTTGTATATCATTGTTCAGCATTTAAAACTACACCTGTATATCAAATTTCATCAAGAAAGGTCTAAATTTAGAAAATAACGCTTTTTAACGGTGATACCATCTCTAAATTTAGAAATTAACGGTTTTTAACGGTCAATTTTAAGTTTCTGTTCATATTAGTTGTCTATCATTGATCAGCGTGTAAAACTGCACCTGTATACCAAATTTCATCAAGAAAGGTCTAAATTTAGAAAATAACGGATCTTAACGGTTTTTAACGCTCAATTTTAAGTTTCCGTTCGTGTAAGTTGTATATCATTGTTCAGCGTGTAAAACTGCATCTGTATACCGAATTTCATCAGGAACGCTCTAAATTTATATAATAACGGTTTTTAACGGTCAATTTTTAAGTTTCCGTTCGTGTAAGTTGTATATCATTGTTCAGCGTGTAAAACTGCATCTGTATACCGAATTTCATCAAGAACGGTCTAAATTTATATAATAACGGTTTTTAACGGTCAATTTTAAGTTTCGGTTCGTGTAAGTTGTATATCATTGTTCAGCATTTAAAAGTACACCTGTATACCAAATTTCATCAAGAAAGGTCTAAATTTAGAAAATAACGCTTTTTAACGGTGATAAATAACGGTCATAAAAACTATCGAATGACCCAGTGTTATTCACAGTATGTCCTTCTAGACTCATGCCAAGTTTGGTGGCGATCCGAGGACTCCCTTTGCCGCCAACATCAGAAAAGATTGTATTTTTGATCGTTTTTAGGGGGGTACGTGTTGTTAACGGTTTTTAACGGTCATAAATAACTGTCGTAGAAACTGTCCTATGACCCTATGTTACTCGGGAGATGTCCCTCTAGGTTCGATGTACCTGTGCAATGTCACAACGGCCATTTTATGAAAAGCAGAGGAAAAAGATGTCTTTGAAACCGTTATAACAGTTTTTTTTAACGGTTTTTAACGGTTTTATTTCTTTAAAGATTAGCCCAAAACCATCCTCGGGTCACAACAGACATACCTGCTAAATTTCAAGAAGATCGGGTTTTAAACAGTTTCTTTGATAGGGTTTGGTGTTTTTAACGGTTTTTAACTGTTATAAATAACGTTTTTTAACTGCCAAATAACGGTTCTAATTTTAGAGAAGTAGTCCTGTACCTGTGCAATGTCACAACGGCTATTTGAAGAAAAGCAGAGGAAAAAGATGACTTTGAAACCGTTATAACAGCTTTTTAACGGTTTTTAACGGTTTTATTTTTTTAGAGATTAGCCCAAAACCATCCTCGGGTCACAACGGACGTACCTGCCAAATTTCATGACAATCGGTTGAGCCGTTTTTGAGTCTATAGCGTACACAGACACACACACACACACACACACACACACAGACAGAATTTGCCATTTATATATTAGACTAGCAGGGGCACCCGGCGTTGCCCGGGATATGAACACTCTTTGCGATACTCACGTGACGGCAAACATGTATTAATTGTTTTGATTTACAATCAACCCCCCCCCCTCCAACATCTTCCCACCCCCTCCCCCACACAAATACGCATTCTCTCTCTCTCTCTCTCTCTCTCTCTCTCTCTCTCTCTCTCTCTCTCTCTCTCTCTCTCTCTCTCTCTCTGTTATACATTCTATTGTTTTCCGCCTGCCTCTGGCCCCTTTCCTCTGGATCTTCCCTAGCACGTCCAGATGCTTTTCTCGCTCGATTTTCCGCCTGCACTCACTGTTCCCATTCCCATTCTTCTGACTGCCCTTAATTTTTATAGGAATAGACTTTGTGCAGAAGTAGTTTATTTCAACGGGTCTGTGTCTAATGTAAAAATAGTGTATCAGGCTTTGCACTGTACAATCATTTTTCTGGCCCCTCTCATTCCTCCCTTTTCATCCCCCTACCCTGTCCCATCCATGTTGCAAAATTACTTACCGTTACTGGACATACGCATACCGAATTTTATCAATAGCGGTGTAAATTTAGAAAATTACGGTTTTTAACGGTCAGTGTTAAGTTTTGGTTCGTAAAATTTGCATATCATTGTTCAGCGCTTAAAACTGTACGTGCATACGGAATGTTATCAAGAAGGGTGAAAATTTAGAAATTCAGAAAATAACGGTTTTTAACGGTCAATGTTAAGTTTCGGATCTTGAAAATTGTATATCATTGTTTAGCGTTCAAAACTGCACATGTATATCGAATTTCTTCAAGAATACTCTAAATTTATAAAATAACGGTTTTTAACGGCCAATTGTAAATTTCGGTTCGTAAAAGTTGTATATCATTTTTCGGCATTTACAACTGCACATGTATACCGAATTTCATCAAGAACAGCCTAAAATTTGAAAATGACGGTTTTTAACGGTCAAATTTAATGGTCATAATGACTATCTAATGACCCTATGTGACCCGCTGGATGTTCCTGTAGGCTTATGTCAAGTTTGGTGGCGATCCGATGACTCTCCTTGCCGCCAACCTCAGAAGATCGGGTTTTAAACAGTTTTCATAGGGTTTGGTGTTTTTAACGGTTTTTAACTGTTATAAATAACGTTTCTTAACTGCCAAATAACGTTTCTAATTTTCGAGAAGTAGCCCCGTACCTGTGCAATGTCACAATGGCCATTTGATGAAAAGCAGAGGAAAAAGATGTCTTTGAAACCGTTATAACAGTTTTTTTAACGGTTTTTAACGGTTTTATTTTTTTAGAGATTAGCCCAAAACCATCCTCGGGTCACAACAGACGTACCTGCTAAATTTCAAGAAGATCGGGTTTTAAACAGTTTCTTTGATAGGGTTTGGTGTTTTTAACGGTTTTTAACTGTTATGAATAACGTTTTTTAACTGCCAAATAACGGTTCTAATTTTAGAGAAGTAGTCCTGTACCTGTGCAATGTCACAACGGCTAGTTGAAGAAAAGCAGAGGAAAAAGATGACTTTGAAACCGTTATAACAGCTTTTTAACGGTTTTTAACGGTTTTATTTTTTTAGAGATTAGCCCAAAACCATCCTCGGGTCACAACGGACGTACCTGTCAAATGTCATGACAATCGGTTGAGCCGTTTTTGAGTCTATAGCGTACACAGACAGACACACACACACAGACAGAATTTGCCCTTTATATATTAGATATATATATATATATATATATATATATATATATATATATATGTATATATAAATGGCAAATTTTGTCTGTGTACGCTATAGACTCAAAAACGGCTCAACCGATTGTAATGAAATTTGGCAGGTACGTCCGTTGTGACCCGAGGATGGTTTGGGGCTAATCTCTAAAAAAATAAAACCGTTAAAAAGCTGTTATAACGGTTTCAAAGTCATCTTTTTCCTCTGCTTTTCTTCAACTAGCCGTTGTGATATGGTACAGGACTACTTCTCTAAAATTAGAACCGTTATTTGGCAGTTAAAAAACGTTATTTATAACAGTTAAAAACCGTTAAAAACACCAAACCCTATCAAAGAAACTGTTTAAAACCCGATCTTCTTGAAATTTAGCAGGTACGTCTGTTGTGACCCGAGGATGGTTTTGGGCTAATCTCTAAAAAAATAAAACCGTTAAAAAAACTGTTATAACGGTTTCAAAGACATCTTTTTCCTCTGCTTTTCTTCAAATGGCCATTGTGACATTGCACAGGTACGGGGCTACTTCTCGAAAATTAGAACCGTTATTTGGCAGTTAAGAAACGTTATTTATAACAGTTAAAAAACCGTTAAAAACACCAAACCCTATGAAAACTGTTTTAAAACCCGATCTTCTGAGGTTGGCGGCAAGGAGAGTCATCGGATCGCCACCAAACTTGACATAAGCCTACAGGAACATCCAGCGGGCAACATAGAGTCATTAGATAGTCATTATGACCATTAAATTTGACCGTTAAAAACCGTTATTTTTAAAATTTAGGCTGTTCTTGATGAAATTCGGTATACATGTGCAGTTTTAAATGCCGAAAAATGATATACAACTTTTACGAACCGAAATTTACAATTGACCGTTAAAAAACGTTATTTTATAAATTTAGACTATTCTTGAAGAAATTCAATATACATGTGCAGTTTTGAACGCTAAACAATGATATACAATTTTCAAGATCCGAAACTTAACATTGACCGTTAAAAACCGTTATTTTCTGAATTTCTAAATTTTCACCGTTCTTGATAACATTCTGATGCACGTGCAGTTTTAAACACTGAACAATGTTATGCAAATTTTACGAACCAAAACTTAACACTGACCGTTAAAAACCGTTATTTTCTAAATTTACACCGCTATTGATAAAATTCGGTATGCATATGTCCAGTAACGGTAAGTAATTTTGCAACATGGATGGTTTAGCAGGTACGTCTGTTGTGACCCGAGGATGGTTTGGGGCTAATCTCTAAAAAAATAAAACCGTTAAAAACCGTTAAAAAAAACTGTTATAACGGTTTCAAAGACATCTTTTTCCTCTGCTTTTCATCAAATGGCCGTTGTGACATTGCACAGGTACAGGGCTACTTCTCGAAAATTAGAACCGTTATTTGGCAGTTATAAAACGTTATTTATAACAGTTAAAAAACCGTTAAAAACACCAAACCCTATGAAAACTGTTTAAAACCCGATCTTCTGAGGTTGGCGGCCACGAGAGTCATCGGATCGCCACCAAACTTGACATAAGCCTACAGGAACATCCAGCGGGCAACATAGAGTCATTAGATAGTCATTATGACCATTAAATTTGACCGTTAAAAACCGTTATTTTTAAAATTTAGGCTGTTCTTGATGAAATTCGGTATACATGTGCAGTTTTAAATGCCGAAAAATGATATACACCGAAATTTACAATTGACCGTTAAAAAACGTTATTTTATAAATTTAGAGTATTCTTGAAGAAATTCGATATACATGTGCAGTTTTGAACGCTAAACAATGATATACAATTTTAAAGATCCGAAACTTAACATTGACCGTTAAAAACCGTTATTTTCTGAATTTCGAAATTTTCACCCTTCTTGATAACATTCCGTATGCACGTACAGTTTTAAGCGCTGAACAATGTTATGCAAATTTTACGAACCAAAACTTAACATTGACCGTTAAAAACCGTTATTTTCTAAATTTACACCGCTATTGATAAAATTCGGTATGCGTATGTCCAGTAACGGTAAGTAATTTTGCAACATGGATGGGACAGGGTAGGGGGATGAAAAGGGAGGAATGAGAGGGGCCAGAAAAATGATTGTACAGTGCAAAGCCTGATACACTATTTTTACATTAGACACAGACCCGTTGAAATAAACTACTTCTGCACAAAGTCTATTCCTACAAAATTAAGGGCATTCAGAAGAATGGGAATGGGAACAGTGAGTGCAGGCGGAAAATCGAGCGAGAAAAGCATATCGACGTGCTAGGGAAGATCCAGACGAAAGGGGCCAGAGGCAGGCGGAAAACAATAGAATGTATAAGAGAGAGAGAGAGAGAGAGAGAGAGAGAGAGAGAGAGAGAGAGAGAGAGAGAGAGAGAATGTGTATTTGTGTGGGGGGAGGGGTGGGAAGATGTTGGGGGGGGGGGGGGGATTGATTGTAAATCAAAACAATTAATACATGTTTGCCGTCACGTGAGTATCGCAAAGAATGTTCATATCCCGGGCAACGCCGAGTGCCCCTGCTAGTATATATATATATATATATATATATATATATATATAATATATATATATATATTATGTTGTTTGTGTTGTGTGTGTGTGGAGATGTGGTGTGGGTGAGAGAGAGAGAGAGAGAGAGAGAGAGAGAGAGAGAGAGAGAGAGAGAGAGAGAGAGAGAGAGAGAGAGAGAGAAGTTTTCGAAATAGCGTGATTTACCTCCAGAACATTCGGGAAAAAAAATGAACTTTTCTACCTTAACAGCGTCGATATTTGAAAAAGAAACCTATGAATCACCACAATGAAAAGTTAACACAGCATCAATGAGAATCGCCTTCTGCAAATTGAAAAACAAAATCACAGTCCGTTTTTTCCTTTGTTACACCAGACTACATAATCCATCAGAAAGGAAAATAATGATTGATGACGACCTGATGACGTCGACAGGATCTGCATCCGTCATTGGTGTCAACAGATAATATTCAACCATACACGTCACCACAGCCACTCTCTCTGCACAATGTATCATGCGTAACGAGATGTCATTGATTCGTGCGCACACGCACTGCGCAGTCACATGGTGAAGCAGGCATTTTGTGATGGGTGTCATTGTCAGTTGTGTCATCAGGTGACTGGTGTCATTGTCAGTTGTGTCATCAGGTGATGGTGGGGGTTGGTGCCATTGTCAGTTGTGTCATCAGGTGACTGGTGTCATTGTCAGTTGTGTCATCAGGTGACTTGTGTCATTGTCAGTTGTGTCATCAGGTGACTTGTGTCATTGTCAGTTGTGTCATCAGGTGACTGGTGTCATTGTCAGTTGTCATCAGGTGACTGGTGTCATTGTCAGTTGTGTCATCAGGTGACTGGTGGGGGCTTGGTGTCATTGTCAGTTGTGTCATCAGGTGACTGGTGGGGGCTTGGTGTCATTGTCAGTTGTGTCATCAGGTGACTGGTGGGGGCTTGGTGTCATTGTCAGTTGTGTCATCAGGTGACTGGTGTCATTGTCAGTTGTGTCATCAGGTGGGGGCTGGTGTCATTGTCAGTTGTGTCATCAGGTGACGTGGTGTCATTGTCAGTTGTGTCATCAGGTGACTGGTGTCATTGTCAGTTGTGTCATCAGGTGACTGGTGTCATTGTCAGTTGTGTCATCAGGTGACGGTGGGGGCTTGTGTCATTGTCAGTTGTGTCATCAGGTGACGTGGGGCTTGGTGTCATTGTCATTGTCAAGTGACTGGGTGTGTCATTGTCAGTTGTGTCATCAGGTGACTGGTGTCATTGTCAGTTGTGTCATCAGGTGACTGGTGGGGGCTTAACAGGGGGATGTTGGCAAGAGAGTGGTACAGTGTGATTCCACGCACTGCTATCCTGCGCAAGAGCGTAACAGTGGAGGAGGGTATTGTGTTCGGTCATCACATGTGTGTGTGTGCATTGCGTGCGTGCGTGCGTGCGTGCGTGCGTGCGTGCGTGCGTGCGTGCGTGTGGTGTGTGTGTGTGTGTGTGTGTGTGTGTGTGTGTGTGTGTATGTGTGTGTGTGCGTGTGTGTGTGTTTCGCGCCTGTGTTCCAAAGCTATAAAGTGGTATTACCATCAAGTCAAACACGCGGAGAATTGTTTTCTTTTCCCCATAAACCCACTAGTTTTTCTTAGGCCCAGTTTGTTTTCGCATTCATCCATGCGTATTTTGTAAGGTCGGAAATGTATTCAAATAGATCACTGAACAAAGAAAAAATGACACTTCATTGTAGATTT
>CM065724.1:53694335-53696835 GCA_033310375.1 Conus canariensis
GTACTAGCCAATATCCTCCTTCCTACCTGGAGAACTGGCCGTGTGGTACTAGCCAACATCCTCCATCCTCCAGGAGGAATGGCCGTGTGGTACTAGCCAACATGCTCCTTCCTACCTGGAGGACTGGCCGTGTGGTACTAGTCCAACATCCTTCTTCCTACCTGGAGGAATGGCCGTGTGGTACTAGCCAACATCCTCCATCCTACCTGGAGGACTGGCCGTGTGGTACTAGCCAACATCCTCCATCCTGCCTGGAGGACTAGCCATCCTGCCTGGAGGACTGGCCGTGTGGTACTAGCCAACATCCTCCATCCTGCCTGGAGGACTGGCCGTGTGGTACTAGCCAACATCCTCCATCCTGCCTGGAGGACTGGCCGTGTGGTACTAGCCAACATCCTCCACCCTACCTGGAGAACTGGCCGTGTGGTACTAGCCAACATCCTCCTTCCTACCTGAAGGACTGGCCGTGTGGTACTAGCCAACATCATCCTTCCTACCTGGAGGAATGACCGTGTGGTACTAGCCAACATGCTCCTTCCTACCTGGAGGACTGGCCGTGTGGTACTAGCCAACATCCTCCTTCCTACCTGGAGGACTGGCCGTGTGGTACTAGCCAACATGCTCCTTCCTACCTGGAGGACTGGCCGTGTGGTACTAGCCAACATCATCCTTCCTACCTGGAGGAATGGCCGTGTGGTACTAGCCAACTTCCTCCTTCCTACCTGGAGGAATGGACATGTGGTACTAGCCAACATCCTCCATCCTACCAGGAGGAATGGCCGTGTGGTACTAGCCAACATGCTCCTTCCTACCTGGAGGACTGGTCGTGTGGTACTAGCCAACATCTCCTTCCTACCTGGAGGAATGGCCGTGTGGTACTAGCCAACATCCTCCATCCCACCTGGAGGAATGGCCGTGTGGTACTAGCCAACGTCCTCCATCCTACCTGGAGGAATAGCCGTGTGGTACTAGCCAACATGTTCCTTTCCTACCTGGAGGAATGGCCGTAGTGGTACTAGCCAACATCCTCCTTCCTAACTGGAGAACTGGCCGTGTGGTACTAGCCAACATCCTCCTTCCTACCTGGAGAACTGGCCGTGTGGTACTAGCCAACATGCTCCTTCCTACCTGGAGGAATGGCCGTGTGGTACTAGCCAATATCTCCTTCCTACCTGGAGGATGGCCGTGTGGTACTAGTCAACATCCACCATCCTACCTGAAGGAATGGCCGTGTGGTACTAGCCAACATGCTCCTTCCTACCTGGAGGACTGGCCGTGTGGTACTAGCCAACATCCTCCATCCTACTGGAGAAATGACCGTGTGGTACTAGCCAACATCCTCCTTCCTACCTGAAAGAATGGCCGTGTGGTACTAGCCAATATCCTCCTTCCTACCTGGAGGAATGGCCGTGTGATACTAGCCAAATCCTCCATCCTACCTGGAGGACTGGCCGTGTGGTACTATCCAACATCCTCCATCCTACCTGGAGGAATGGCCGTGTGGTACTAGCCAACATCCTCCATCCTACCTGGAGGAATGGCCGTGTGGTACTAGCCAACATCCTCAGTCCACAGTCTGCAGTCCTGTCCTAACTGCCGTGCTGTGAGCCGTCAACTATACCACCTGGTCTAGTGAAGCTCCAGGGGAAAAATGGAGGTGTAGAAGGGAGGATGGACGATGGGTCAGAGGCAGAGGGAGGGTGGGCGTTGGCACAGAGGAGAATGGGGGAGGTGGAGGGAGGGAGGATGATGTTTGCCCCCCACACAAGGACGTCTCATTCAAAATAGATGACAATTAAGATGAAGAAGAAATTCCACTTTTCACATTGCGCGGTCAGGCTGTAGAATTTTCTTCCCACTTGTGGTGATTTTCAGGAATTTCTGTTGTGTTGTTGTTGTTGTTGTTGTTAATGTTGTTGTTTTGATTTTTTCCAGTCAAGGAGGATGGAACTCTTGAAATGTGTGGAAATTCGAAACTCTGTAATGTTAACTATTTCAAACTGCTTACTACAACGAGCAAGATAACTGAATCGCATGTTGTTGTTGTTGTTTGTTGTTTTTGTTTGCTGTTCGCTGTTGTTGTTGTTGCTCATACTGAACCATTATGTTCAGCAGACCTAAGGGATTTGTTCCAGCTCTTGATCAGAAAGTTCAAACATCTCCGGACTGGTCAAACATTGAAATCTAGTTTCAGCCAATGAGAAGTGACAAAGAAACTGTAGTTCTCTCCAGTCGACGGAAGCCGGTAGTGTTTCCCGCCAAAATGAGCTGGTTCAGTTGGATGGAAAGAGTTCACATTGCCGGTAAGGGGCCGTAACCTTCAAGTTCATACATCGGCACCCAACGCAGGCAATTAAAAAAAAGGCAAACGGGGAGTGGATGGGGCGGGGTTGGGCGTTGGGGGGAGGGAGCGGTGGTGAGGAGAGGGAAGTGTTGGGTGAATTTTAATCCTGAAAGAACGAGACAAGGGGGTATCTACCTGAACGACACAACACGTTGA
>CM065724.1:53699335-53704335 GCA_033310375.1 Conus canariensis
TGTCGCGGTTCAACTCCAGCTATCGCCTAACATTGATAATGGGCATTCCTGTTTTGACATGCTGTCGTTTTAGTGGTGTAAGTATAGACTTATATACTTCCTTCTTCTCCTCCCTCTCCGTCCACCCCCCCCCCTTCCCACTCACTTTTTCTGGTGGATACTCTGAATGTCATTAATCTTCATCCAGTTCGTCTCACCTAAATATGATAACACCTCTAGTGTAGGGTAAAGGCCGTGTTATTGTGATAATACCTCTATTGTAGGGTAAAGGCCGTGTTATTGTGATAATACCCTCTATTGTAGGGTAAAGGCCGTGTTATTGTGATAATACCTCTATTGTAGGGTAAAGGCCGAGTTTTTGTGATAATACCTCTAGTGTAGGGTACAGGCCGTGTTATTGTGGTAATACCTCTATTGTAGGGTAAAGGCCGTGTTGTTGTGATAATACCTATATTGTAGGGTAAAGGCCGTGTTGTTTTGATAATACCTCTATTGTAGGGTAAAGGCCGTATTATTGTGATAATACCTCTAGTGTAGGGTAAAGGCCTTGTTATTGTGATAATACCTCTATTGTAGGGTAAAGGCCGTGCTATTGTGATAATACCTGTAGTGTAGGGTAAACGTCGTGTTATTGTGATAATACCTCTATTGTAGGTTAAAGGTCGTGTTATTGTGATAATACCTCTAGTGTAGGGTAAAGGCCGTGTAATTGTGATAATACCTCTATTGTAGGATAAAGGCCGTGTAATTGTGATAATACCTCTATTGTAGGGTAAAGGCCGAGTTTGTGGTAATACCTCTAGTGTAGGGTAAAGGCCGTGTTATTGTGATAATACCTCTTTTGTAGGGTAAAGGCCGTGTTATTGTGGTAATACCTATATTGTAGGGTAAAGGCCGTGTTATTGTGATAATACCTCTTTTGAAGGGTAAAGGCCGCGTTATTGTGACAGCTGTGAAATTGTATAATACATCTATTGTAGGGTAAAGGTCGTGTTATTGTGATAATAGCTCTAGTGTTGGGTAAAGGACGTGTTATTGTGATAATACCTCTTTTGTAGGGTAAAGGTCTTGTTATTGTGATAATACCTCTAGTGTAGGGTAAAGGCCGTGTTATTGTGATAATACCTCTTTTGTAGGGTAAATGCCGTGTTGTTGTGATAATACCTCTCTTGTAAGGTAAAGGCCGAGTTATTGTGATAATACCTCTATTGTAGGGTAAAGGCCGAGTTATTGTGATAATACTCTAGTGTAGGGTAAAGGCCGTGTTATTGTGATAATACCTCTAACGTAGGGTGAAGGTCGTGTTATTGTGATAATACCTCTATTGTAGGGTAAAGGCCGTGTTATTGTGATAATACCTCAAGTGTAGGGTAAGGCCGAGTTAATGTGGTAATACCTCTTTTGTAGGGTAAAGGCCGTGTTATTGTGCCAGCTTTTAAATTGTATACTTCTATTGTAGGGTAAAGGCCGTGTTAATGTGATAATACCTCTATTGTAGGGTAAAGGCCGTGTTATTGTGATAATACCTGTATTGTAGGGTAAAGGTCGTGTTATTGTGATAATACCTCTTTTGAAGGGTAAAGGCCGTGTTATTGTCCCAGCTGTTCAATTGTATACCTCTATTATAGGGTAAAGGCCGTGTTATTGTGATAATACCTCTAGTGTTGGGTAAAGGCCGTGTCAATGTGATAATACCCCTATTGTAGGGTAAAGGCCGAGTTATTCTGATAATACCTCTAGTGTTGGGTAAAGGCCGTGTCAATGTGATAATACCTCTATTGTAGGGTAAAGGCCGAGTTATTGTGATAATACCTGTATTGTAAGGTAAAGGCCGTTTTGTTGTGATAATACCTCTATTGTAGGGTAAAGGCCGAGTTATTGTGATAATACCTCTATTGTAGGGTAAAGGCCGTTTTGTTGTGATAATACCTCTATTGTAGGGTAAAGGCCGTTTGTTGTGATAATACCTCTAGTGTAGGGTAATGGCCGTGTTATTGTGGTAATACCTCTAGTGTAGGATAGAGGCCGTTTTGTTGTGATAATACCTCTAGTGTAGGGTAATGGCCGTGTTATTGCGATAATACCTCTAGTGTAGGGTAAAGGCCGTGTTATTGTGATAATACCTCTAGTGTAGGGTAAAGGCCGAGTTATTGTGATAATACCTCTAGTGTAGGGTAAAGGCCGTGTTAATGTGATAATACCTCTAGTGTAGGGTAAAGGCCGTGTTGTTGTTATAATACCTCTATTGTAGGGTAAAGGCCATGTTATTGTGTAATACCTCTAGTGTAGGGTAAAGGCCGTGTTATTGTGATAATACCTCTATGTAGGGTAAAGGCCGTGTTATTGTGGTAATACCTCTAGTGTAGGGTAATGGCCGTTTAGTTGTGTAATACCTCTATTGTAGGGTAAAGGCCGTATTATTGTGATGATACCTCTAGTGTGGGTAAAGGCCGTGTTATTGTGATAATACCTCTATTGTAGGGTAAAGGCCGTTTTCATTGTATATACCTCTATTGTAGGGTAAAGGCCGTTTTGTTGTGATAATACCTCTATTGTAGGGTAAAGGCCGAGTTATTGTGATAATATCTCTAGTGTAGGGTAAAGGCCGTGTTATTGTGTAATACCTCTAGTGTAGGATAAGGCCGTTTTGTTGTGATAATACCTCTAGTGTAGGGTAATGGCCGTGTTATTGCGATAAGACCTCTATTGTAGGATAAAGGCCGTGTTATTGTGATAATACTTCTATTGTAGGATAAAGGCCGTGTTAATGTGATAATACCTCTAGTGTAGGGTAAAGGCCGTGTTAATGTGATAATACCTGTTAGTGTAGGGTAAAGGCCGTGTTGTTGTGATAATACCTCTATTGTAGGGTAAAGGCCGTGTTATTGTGGTAATACCTCTATGTAGGGTAAAGGCAGAGTTATTGTGATAATACCTCTAGTGTAGGTAAAGGCCGTGTTATTGTGATAATACCTCTATAGTAGGGTAAAGGTCGTGTTATTGTGATAATACCTCTAGTGTAGGTAAAGGCCGTTTTGTTGTGATAATACCTCTAGTGTAGGGTAAAGGCCGTGTTATTGTGATAATACCTCGAGTGTAGGGTAAAGGCCGTGTTATTGTGATAATACCTCCATTGTAGGGTAAAGGCCGTGTTATTGTGGTAATACCTCATATTGTAGGGTAAAGGCCGAGTTATTGTGATAATACTCTTTTGTAGGGTAAAGGCCGTGTTATTGTGATAAATACCTCTATTGTATGGTAAAGGCCGGTTATTGTGATAATACCTCTAGTGTAGGGTAAGGCCGTTTATTGTTTATGGTGTAATACCTTCTATTGTAGGGTAAAGTCGTGTTATTGTGATGATAACCTCTAGTGTAGGGTAAAGGCCGGTTTATTGTGATAATACCTCTATAGTTAGGGTAAAGGCCGTTTTCTTGTGGTAATACCTCTATTGTAGGTAAAGGCCGAGTTATTGTGATAATACCTCTAGTGTAGGGTAAAGGCCGTTATTATTGTGATAATACCTCTATTGTAGGTAAAGGCCAGTTATTGTGATAATACCTCTATTGTAGGGTAAAAGTCGAGTTATTGTGATAATACCTGTAGTGCAGGTAAAGGCTGAGTTATTGTGTGATAATACCTCTAGTGTAGGGTAAAGGCCGTGTTATTGTGATAATACCTCTAGATGTAGGGTGAAGGCCTGTTTATTGTGATAATACCTCTATTGTGGGTAAAGGCCGAGTTATTGTGATAATACTCTATTTTAGGGTAAAGGCCGTGTTATTGTGATAATACCTCTAGTGTAGGGTAATGGCCGTGTTAATGTGATAATACCTCTAGTGTAGGGTAAAGGCCGAGTTATTGTGATAATACCTCTAGTGTAGGGTAAAGGCCGTGTTATTGTGATAATACCTCTAGTGTAGGGTAAAGGCCGTGTTATTGTGATAATACCTCTATTGTAGGGTAAAGGCCGTGTTAATTGTGATAATACCTCTATGTAGGGTAAAGGTCGTGTTTTGTGATAATACCTCTAGTGTAGGGTAAGGCGTGTTATATGATAATACTCTAGTGTAGGGTAAAGGCCGTGTTTTGTGATAATACCTCTAGTGTAGGGTAAAGGCTGTTATTATGATAATACCTCTAGTGTAGGTAAAGGCCGTTTGTTGTGATAATACCTCTAGTGTAGGGTAAAGGCATGTTGTTGTGATAATACCTCTATGTAGGGTAAAGGCCGAGTTTTCTTGTGGTAATACCTCTATGTAGGGTAAAGGCCGGTTAATGTGATAATACCTCTAGTGTAGGGTAATAGCCGTGTTAATGTGATAATACCTCTGGTGTAGGGTAAAGGCCGTGCTATTGTGATAATACCTTTAGTGTAGGGTAAAGGCCGTGTTACTGTAATAATACGTCTATTGTAGGGTAAAGGCCGAGTTATTGTGATAATACCTCTAGTGTAGGGTAAAGGTCGTGTTATTGTGCCAGCTGTTAAATTGTACCTTTGGCGTTTCTCGGCACCCATTGATATTTGATGTTAGAGTTGTCGTTCTTTATGAAGTGGCTGTACTTGGCGTCAGAAGGAAAGCAATTTAGCGGGGAACAACAAAGAAGCAAACCGGCGAGCTCTATTGTTTTAGTTACGGCTATCATGTGTAATGATGTTGCCACAATACATAAGTTGGTGTTGATATTGTTGATATTTAGATTTTCATGTTTTGATGAACATTTAAGACCAACATCCAAACGTTTATGTAAAAAAGAAAATCTTGGACCTGAGTGTTTAAATGTACGTGTTTTGTGTGATTAAGCATATCTACCGGGGAACAAATTTAGAGCGGAATATTTCTAGCCCATGACATCTCAGTAACATTTTCTCTTCTTTCGACATGGTTTGAATGCCGTTACCAATCTAGAGTCATGTAAGGAGAGAGAGAGAGAGAGAGAGAGAGAGAGAGAGAGAGAGAGAGAGAGAGAGAGAGAAGAGAGAGAGAGAGAGTTGTACT
>CM065724.1:53709335-53721835 GCA_033310375.1 Conus canariensis
CACACACACACACACACACACACACACACACACGCGCGCGCGCACTGCAATCGAGAGCGCGCGCGTTTGCATCCACCTGTATGAGAGAGAGAGAGAGAGAGAGAGAGAGAGAGAGAGAGAGAGAGAGAGAGAGAGAGAGAGAGAGAGAGAGAGAGAGATTCTGTACTGGTCGTGCTATTATTTTTTCTTGTTTCTTTCTTTTCTTTATTTCCTAGTTTTTGTCTTTTGTTTTTAGATAAAAGTTTCCAGAGTAGAAAAAAGAAAGTTGATCGAGCGTTCGCTTGTCAGCCGATATGACAATGGACAGACCCGGATCTCACTTAGTGCTCGTCACCCTGTCAGGACTTCGGTGTGCGCACCTGCTGAAATCGTCTTCGTCGGGCAGTTGTGATAATTGCAGCAATTTCTACTGCTTGGAGCACGTGTTGGAATACCCCCCTACCCCCCAATCCGCCCGCAGCTGACCCCCTCTCCAGTCGTCCCTCCCATTCCGTCAGCTCCGTCCAGGTGAGTAGTGTTTGCGTGTTCAGTCTCCATACTCACTTCTTTATTTGCATATTTTTCTAATAGACGTTTTTATTCCGTTTTGTTTTATTTTCTGTTGTTGTTGTTGTTTTTGTTGTTGTTGTTGTTGTTGTTGTTGTTGTTGTCTTTCTTCTTCTTCTTCTTCTTCTTCTTCTTCTTCTTCTTTTCCATGGTCATGATAATGATGATGGACCAGCCGCCGTGGCAAAGTGGTTAGCGTCGCGGACTCCCGGCTGGGAGGTCGTAGATTCGAATCCCATCAGAGTCATGTGGGATTTATCACAGTTGATATACTATGCTCACTCACCCCTTCATAAGGGGCCGAGGCCTACATGAATAAACCAGTCGAATCCGAGTCCCAATCCCTCTCGCTCCCTCTCCTTCCCTATTTCCTTGTCACTCACATACCCCCGCCATCCAATTCTTTATCTGTCTGTCTGTCTGTTTGTCTCTCCTGCTCCTCCCTGATCCCCCTTCTGTCTTTCCTCCGATGTCCGGTCAAAATCATCATACAGCTTTCACACAGACATTAACAAGCATAAAAACACGCGTGTTTTCACACACACACACACACACACACACACACACACACGCGCGCGCGCACTGCAATCGAGAGCGCGCGCGTTTGCATCCACCTGTATGAGAGAGAGAGAGAGAGAGAGAGAGAGAGAGAGAGAGAGAGAGAGAGAGAGAGAGAGAGAGAGAGAGAGAGAGAGATTCTGTACTGGTCGTGCTATTATTTTTTCTTGTTTCTTTCTTTTCTTTATTTCCTAGTTTTTGTCTTTTGTTTTTAGATAAAAGTTTCCAGAGTAGAAAAAAGAAAGTTGATCGAACGTTCGCTTGTCAGCCGATATGACAATGGACAGACCCGGATCTCACTTAGTGCTCGTCACCCTGTCAGGACTTCGGTGTGCGCACCTGCTGAAATCGTCTTCGTCGGGCAGTTGTGATAATTGCAGCAATTTCTACTGCTTGGAGCACGTGTTGGAATACCCCCCACCCCCCAATCCGCCCGCAGCTGACCCCCTCTCCAGTCGTCCCTCCCATTCCGTCAGCTCCGTCCAGGTGAGTAGTGTTTGCGTGTTCAGTCTCCATACTCACTTCTTTATTTGCATATTTTCTAATAGACGTTTTTATTCCGTTTTGTTTTATTTTCTGTTGTTGTTGTTGTTTTTGTTGTTGTTGTTGTTGTTGTTGTTGTCTTTCTTCTTCTTCTTCTTCTTCTTCTTCTTCTTCTCCATGGTCATGATAATGATGATGGACCAGCCGCCGTGGCAAAGTGGTTAGCGTCGCGGACTCCCGGCTGGGAGGTCGTAGATTCGAATCCCATCAGAGTCATGTGGGATTTTTCTGCCCCGACCGGCTTTGAGTTGAGTTTGCTACGGGCTCAGTTGGGAAGACTGGGACCACACAGTCGAGTTTCGTCCAATTAATGCATGCGTCTCTGAGAGTGTTGCTCAAATTTCCTGACCAGCACTGTAGGTGTCTGTATCTCTCGGGCCTGGTTGACGCCGGGATATATTATGAAAGAAAGCATAGAATACAACCCTGTCATGCAGTCTCAGACCGGAATGGAAATCCGTAGCATCATCTTCATCATCCTCATTCTCATCGATCAGCATTAAAAAAAAAGTCTCAAATTCTGTGGCCCTTCATGCCCTGCTCTCATTGTGACCTCAGTTTTGATGTCCCCTCCACGTCTGGGGCCTTGGTTTGGTTCCGTCGGGGTCACCGGTATCGGCGATTCCTTGGGGGCTGTTGTTGGACGGACGTGGTGGCACCCTCCGGAGGGAGAGCTCACTCACGCCGGCTCCGCGAGTAAGCAATTGTTGTCGTCAGTAGGGGGCTTAGTAGGTGGTGTCCTGCGTATGTTGGATCAGAACAGGCGCCACTGAACACCACCGAAATGACTCGGCAGCAGTGCAGTGTCTCCTCCGGTGGGTTGCCTCTTGACGACTTGACATTGACTGCTACCAATTGATTGCCGGTGCCGGGGCTGCGACGGGACTGACCGGGCTGTGGCTGTGGACAGGGTGTCGGAATGACCGGGCTGTGGCTGTGGACGGGGTGTCGGAATGACCGGGCTGTGGCTGTGGACGGGGTGTCGGAAGGAGCGGCGTGGGCGCACTGCCACTGATGTGGCACAGATGGGACAGTAAAAAACCCCAAATGATAATGATGGTGATGGTGATGATGATGATTATCATCATCATCATTGTGACGGGTCTCCGACGTTCCCTCTCGTTATTAAAATTTGATTATCGTATGCAGGGATGCAGGGGGTATAGACAGAAGCATTCACGTTTCGGAACCAAAATGCACTCTCGCATAGGCACACACACACTCTGTCACTCACATCGGGCCCGCACAAAGGTGACGGGAAACCAATAACATTTCACAGAAAATAATAAAATTTTATTTAACTTGACTCCGAGCCCCCACCCGTCACTACACAACACGCTTATCTGTATCATACAAAAATGTAAACATCATACAGATAATCTCATAATCACACCCCCTTTCCTTCAATTACTCTTCATTAACCAGAAAAGACAATCACTGGCACACACACATCACAACGATTTGCACCAATAACTCCCCGAGTTATTTTTTTGTTCCACCAGTGGAATCACTAGTCACCTATACATACACACACACACCACAGCTACTGGCACCAACAAAGAGTTGGGTACCAAGTGGTTAATGCATAACCTCCTATTCAAACTCATGTTCGATTCTCCAAAGCTACCCATTGTACTAACAGCCTGGACTTCTGCACAAGCCACTGATGCTTCAAGTACTTAGTGCACTCTATAGACAACAAGGCGCAAACCACTCAAAAGGCAGACACTTCCCCGAAGGACAAGCACGGCTGAAAGGTCATTGTGCCCTGCCTGCAGGCCGACGGTCACCGAACCGTGACGGTCGCCTGCCACGACCGCTCCCCTCAGGCCCTCTGGAGAACCCAGTGAATAGCTGGTGGTGGAGGTGGACACTCTCCCCCGCCCAGGACCGGCAGGTCGACATATACTGGTTACTACCCTTCTGGACATGCGAATCACTTCCCAGTAACTCTCCCTCCTTCAGTATACAACTCGGGGTATTCCCCTCTGGTGACGCCTGAGTTCGGACACTTGAAGAACCCAAGGAAAGTGATCTCAACATCCCTTAATTTGCCTAAAGGACTTAGAGGACTCGAGAATATTCGGCCGACTCGTCACATGCACAATCATTATCATCATCATTATCATCATCATCATCATCATCATCAGCAGCAGCAGCAGCAGCAGCAGCAGAATCATCATCATCATCATCATCATCTTCCTTTTCTTTTTTTTTGTCCTCCTCCTTCTCCCTCTTCTCCTCCTCTCTCCTCCCTCTCCTCCTGCTCCGTCTCCCCACGCCCTCCATTTCTAGTGTTGGCGTGTTTAGTCTCCACACCTTGTCTCGTCGTTTACATCTCGGACTTTTTCTGACCCATATTTTCATTTTGTTTTGGATTGTTGTTGTTGTTGTTGTTGTTGTTGTTGTTGTTTTTGTTGTTTTTCTTCTTCTCCTCCTTCTTCTTCTCAACAACGACCACCACCATCACCATCACCACCTGTATCGTTATCATCGTCATCATCATCTTCTCCTCCTGCCCCTTCTTCTCATTCTCCTGCTCTTCCTCCTCGTTCACCACACCACCACCACCACCACCACCACCACCACCGCCACCACCATTATCATTATCATTATCATCATCATCTTCTTCTTTTTCTTGTTGTTGTTGTTGTTGTTGTTGTTCTTCTTCTTCTTCTTCTTCTTCTTCTTCTTCTTCTTCTTCTCCTTCTCCTCTTCCTCCTCCTCTTCCTCCTTCTCCTTCTCTTCCCATTCCTCCTCCTCTTCCTCCTTTTTTTGCCTTACTTCATAACTGTGTCTCTGATTGTATGATACTCTGCCTTGTGCTTTTTTACTTGTTATCTTTGTTTTTGTTGCTACTGGTCGTCTTCTCCTTCTTCTTCGTCTTCTCCTCTCATGGTTGTGTCTCTGATTGTATGGTCCTCTGTTTTGTTCCGTTTTTTCCCTGATATTACTTTTGTTTTAGTTGCTACTGCAACCAATGTGATCGGGACAAGACATGTTTGTCGCGTAGCCGACAACGGAGACTACATGAAAGCGTAATGCACGATAAGATCACCAACCATGAACGCATTCAGAAGCCAGGACCAAAACCCCAAACATGTCATGAGGGTGGACACAATCAGAATGGACAACGTTGGAGGAAAGATAAATGAAGACACATTCTGGCAGTCATCCAGTACATTGTCTCTGACCTCACAGCCACAGAAACGAACCTGACCCAACGGCCACTTATACTTTCGCCGCCTCTGTTTTGCCGCCTGTGCTGTCGCCGCCATTCTCTGCACTTTCGCCGCCACTATTTTGTCGCCGAAGTTATCGCCGCCATTTCCTGCTCTTTCGCCGCCACTATTTTTGTCGCCTGTGCTGTCGCCGCCATGTCCTGCACTTTCGCCGCCTTAATTTTCACCGCGCCAGGTGAAGGGGAGCTGTTCGCATTACTCTGCATGTGTTGTAGTGTTTGGTCGAGGAATGTTGTGAATATTGAGCGGATTGTTCTTCCAATTATAACATGTACAGCGACAGAGCATGCATGCTGATAGACTGATTCTTCTCATGGAAACTTAAGAATAGTGATTCACGTTTGCGCCCATTACCAAAGTCGGAAAACCCCTACTTTAAAAGACAACGCTTTAAGAAAGAAAGAAAAGGAAATACGTCCTGCTGGAAGTGTCCATTCCAACACTGTCAGGCTAGATGCGGTTGGGAAGGAGAGAGTTAATCTTTCAACACTGTCAGGCTAGATGCGGTTGGGAAGGAGACAGTTAATCTTTCAACACTGTCAGGCTAGATGCGGCTGGGAAGGAGACAGTTAATCTTTCAACACTGTCAGGCTAGATGCGGCTGGGAAGGAGACAGTTAATCTTTCGAGAACATTTCTGGAAGTGGACACCAGGCCCTGTCACTAATCTTTTATCTAAATCAGTATCAAATAATCTTCAGTCTTGAAAGCGGACGAACAGTGAGAGAGAGAGAGAGAGAGAGAGGAGAGAGAGAGAGAGAGAGAGAGAGAGAGAGAGAGGAGAGGGGAGAGAGAGAGAGAGAGAGAGCTTACACAAATGAAAAGTGCTTTGTTGTTTTCGTTTTTATTTTCTATCCTGCGAACAAATGCCCTCCTTCCCCCCCCCCCCTCCCGCCCCCTCTCCCCGGGGGATGTAGGCGGCAGAAGGGGGGGGGGGGGGGGGGGCAGACGAAGCTTATACAATCTTGCTTCTAATTCAGCTTTTTTTTGTTGAAAATCCACTTCATCTTCAACATGAACAAGATCAATGTTGTCTTTAAAGGCCTGAAGGTGAAAGAGAAAATCTGTGTTTGAATATGTTATTATTGTCCCCTTGCACTCAGTTATGTGAAAGATGGAAAGACTTGTCGGCAATTCTTCCTCTCCAAGAAGCAGTTCCGACAAACTTTGCTCCCGAAGTGAAGCCTTCAAATTCAGTTTCTTTCATCAACCAACCATTTGGAACTCTTACCAGCCACTGAGGCTGATGCCTCTGGGCTGGCATCGTTCAAGCAGCAGCTGCAGAAACTTTCCTCGTGGGTGTTTGGATGCTCTTTTCTCCAGGTAAGCAACGTCGATGATGGCTGAAACTGAGGTTGAGGTTGTCCCGGTCAAGGCGTACAGATTACGTAATACAGATTGCTCTATCACCTCCCCAGAATGCAGAATACTTTATCACCTCTCCAGAATGCAGACTACTCTATTATCTCTCCAGAATGCAGAATACTCTAGCACCTCCCCAGAATGCAGAATACTCTAGCACCTCCCAGAATGCAGAAATATCACTCTCCAAATCAGACTACCTTTATCTCTCCAGAATGCAGAATACTCTAGCACCTCTCCAGAATGCAGAAACTTTATCACCTCTCCAGAATGCAGAATACGCTATCACCTCTCCAGAATAAAGAATACTCTATCACCTCTCCAGAATGCAGACTACTCTATTATCTCTCCAGAATAAAGAATACTTTATCACCTCTCCAGAATGCAGACTACTCTATTATCTCTCCAGAATAAAGAATACTCTATCACCTCTCCAGAATGCAGACTACTCCATTATCTCTCCAGAATAAAAAATACTCTATCACCTCTCCAGAATGCAGACTACTCTATTATCTCTCCAGAATAAAGAATACTCTATCACCTCTCCAGAATGCAGAATACTCTATTATCTCTCCAGAATAAAGAATACTCTATCACCTCTCCAGAATGCAGAATACTCTACCACCTCTCCAAAATGCAGAGTTCTTTATCACCTCTCCAGAATGCAGGACACTGTATCACCTCGATAGAATTCAGAATGCTCTATCACCTCTCCAGAATGCAGAATACTCTATCACCTCTCCAGAATGCAGACTACTCTATTATCTCTGCAGAATGCAGAATACTCTATCACCTCTCTAGAATGCAGAATACTCTATCACCTCTCTAGAATGCAGAATACTCTATCACCTCTCTAGAATGCAGAATACTCTATCACCTCTCTAGAATGCAGACTACTCTATTATCTCTGCAGAATGCAGACTACTCTATCACCTCTCTAGAATGCAGAATACTTTATCACCTCTCCAGAATGCAGGACACTGTATCACCTCGATAGAATTCAGAATGCTCTATGCAAAACGTTCTATCACCTGTACAGACTAGAGACTACTTTACCATCTCTACAGAATGATAAATACTCTGATATATCTACCGAAAGTAGAATACTGTATTGTCTCTACTGAATGAAGATTCTCTATCAGCTCATTGCTGAGGAACATTTCGCTATGTAAGTAAATCAGTAGATCTTAATCATCATCATAATAATTATGGTGATAATGGTGATGACGATGGTGATGATGAAGATGATTTAGACTCCTACGCTTTGTGTGGATGACCGATAAAACACAATTGTTTGTTACCCACCCGCCACCCCTCCTCTGGCCAACCCTTCTCCCCCCCCCTTCCCCCCCCCCCCTGCCACTCTGCCTCCGCCTTTTCCCATCTCCAATGTCACCTCCACTCCCAGCCCAATCAGTTCCGGAGAGGTCTACTGAACGCTGTAATTGTGCACATATTTATTCTAAAAAGGCATCATTATTTCCTCCTTTGATGTCGAAAACTGAGGAAGAAAGCGGCACGCGTTCGCATATGCTTCAATACAGTATCATCGCTTTCTTATTTTGACGTGTAGACGTAAAGACTGGCATATTAGTAATGTTTCGATTGAGTTTCGATAAAACATACTCATCACTAACATTTTCAAACCACACAGGCCATTATGACTGTGTCTGTTACGGGTGGATTGCATGCTGACAGTGTTTGAACAGGTCTGTGAGACGAAAGACACTGACGTAATTTTGGGGAAAATACCCCCCCCCCCCCCCGCCCCCCTCTCCACCCCCCCCCCCCCCCCCCGATCTCCTTTCCACTTCACCTACAACCCAGAGAGAGAGAGAGAGAGAGAGAGGGGGGGGGAGGGAGTGGAGGGGACAGTTCAAACATCGTCTTTGGCTCGTCAACACATGATTTTATATCTCTCATTTGCAAGGCACTATCAAACCAACTAAAAACGTGTTTTCCCTGTTCCTTTCCACCCTTGCAGAGAGGGTTGTTATCTTTCAAATGCAAACAAGAATCCCCCAAAATAACAAATTATGAAACGACACTAATTTACGAAAATTGAAAAAAAAATCAAGGCACCGGAGGGTAAAGTATGCAATCTATTGATCATAGAAGAGCAAAGGGGAAAAGAATGTAGAGAACGCTCCTGCACCTTTTTCTTTCTGTCTGAAAATCAACACAAAACAACAACAACAGTAAAACAACAACAAAAAACAAAACGAAAAACAAAACAAAACCGTGCACACACAATTATGAAAAACAAAGTAAAAAAAAAAAAAAAAAAAATTGAGAACTAGAAGAAAAGACTTTCAAACAAAGGTGCTGGTGGGTGGTTTCTTCTTTTTTATTGTTTGTGTGTGTGTGTGCTCATGTACGCCACGAACCTTCCATCAAAATAATTGGAGGTGTTTATATTGAACGTTGCGTTGTCTTCTCACCGCTGACACCATCTGTGGTCTCAATCACAGCCATGTGATGGCCTGGCCCAATAGAGGCCACACCTGGCTCCTTGCCTAATAACCATCTCACCGTGCCCCCCTCCCACCCTTCGCCCTCACCCCTCCCCTCTCTCTCGCCCCCTCCTGTCTGGTTCCCTCACAGACTCCGCCCTCCTTCAACCTTCTCCCCTCCCTCCCTGTTCCAGCCCCGCCTCTCATCTACGCCAGTATCTTGCGTCCACATGAAAGGAAAAAAACAAAACAAAACCGACCAAATCGTCCACTTTTCCCCTCGTCAAAACCTTTATGACAGGCAGTGTGGATCCTCACAAGAGTGAGTGGTTGGGAGGTGTGTGCTCGTGTTGGAGCAAAGTGTGTGTGGTGTGTGTGTGTGTGTGTGTGTGTGTGTGTGTGTGTGTGTGCGCGGCGCGGCGCGCGCGCGCGCGTGTGTGTATGTGAGGAGGGGGGGGGGGGGGGGGGGGGCAAGAAATAGGAAGGGAGGGCAGAATGGAAGTGGAGGGGGAAGGGAGATAACCGGAATGATGTGGGTACGGGGTGGGTAGGTGGGATCACTGCAAACGTCAAAAAATGACAAATGGCTTGAGGAAAAAGGCCAGCAGCCGTCAGTTGCCAGCGGCGGCAGACGCCGAGAGTTGTTTTCCCTTTCCAAGCTGGAGACATCTCACTTGGGTGACGCTGAAGGTCGCCGGTGCCACTGTGGGATATAAACCCCGTCGAATTCTGACCCCAGGCGATATTCGAAGTCTGTTGCCAATCTGCGTAGAATCTCATTGAGTCTTATTACTCAAGCTATACACGTTCAGTGAATTTTACACACGTAGCTTGTTTTGGATGAGAAAAAGAGACAGACAAGGAAAATCATGGTGTAATCCAACAGGCAAGCAACGGGGCCCGACGTGAAGGACATTGACTGAAAAGTGTGATAGTGTGAAAGATCAGGGTGTTAAAAAAGGGAAAAATGACATACTGATCATGTGAAATAAACACACATGCCTCTTTGTTGTACGTACTCATCAAGGAAATCAAAGTTTCAGTTCTTTGAAATGATGAAATACACGTAAACTGCAAAGTTCTAAACATATTTTCATTTTTGTGTCCATATTCGATAAACAGGACTTAGACAGTCTGCAATAAAATTTGGATGAAAAAATATTTCTCAAGTACCTCAGCTCTGGGCAGTTAAAAATCAAAATGAATTTCGTCCTCGTTTCGACAAGGTGATAAACTGCATGCTGAAGTTCAATTTCTGCCATTATATTTTCTGAAACTTAACAGCAATGTCAGACTCATCAAATCTAAATGTGGTCAACTGGGGCTTGACAGTATTACACACAGGCAATAAAACGTATAGTTCAGTCAAATCTTTGGCTTAAAATAATCTGTACATGGAAAATTTGCCTCCGGTACGATGTACGATTTCCATATCTCCTAAAGGAACCAACAATGCGACTTAGCAGACTGCAGTTAAGTTGTAGCCACGAGACCCTCTTCTTAAATTCTCTCATCTTAGTTATTACTTCATTTATCCATCATTTAAAAATCATGCGCAGTGTGGTCTCGAAACTTAGCGGTTGTGGTGTAGCGTATGCGGACTAGTGCGCACGAAGTGACGTCTCCTTGATGAAACTGAAAATGAAACTGAAAAACAATGCGATTCGAGCAAGTAAGCTTGTAGTAACCTTTTTACACACACCAAATCCCGATTATTCGACACGTAAGAAAAAAAAGGTTGCATACACAGGTACGTACGCCACTTGCTCATGTATGCTGGCCTCTCTGATCAAGCATGTCAATCACTTCGTACATGAGAGACAGTCTAATTTGTCGTTTAAACTCCTCTTTCGCTGTGTCCAACAGAACAAATTTACTTGAATTTTGATTGTCGGTGCGGACCACGATTTCTTTCAAAATCATTTCAACGCTAGAACCAAGCAAAACGTAGTGTTCGTGATGAAATCAGTGTATTGATAATAACTCTTTTAGAAAATAGCATTTTGCTAGACATAAACATTAATCGGTAACAAGAGAAGACAGAAAAGAAGTCAATAAATTAGTCCGCAGTTCATGAAACCAATGATCCTAGTGACAACCATCGGGAGTACTACTTATTTCATGGCTGCCATTGGTGAGGTCTGAAGACTGAGATCATTAGGTGTGTCTCTTGTATTGGTTTTGAATAAGGTTTGGTTTGCGCTTTACAAAAATAGTTCACAAGTATTTTGGCTTATTCTCAAAAAAAAAAAAAATTATATTTGAAGCACCACAAGGAAACGGGCATGCATGTTTAAATAAATATTTAGTGTACCATAATATGACAATAGATCGTTCGGTTTGTCGTACAAAAAATGACAGGTACAACTAACAAAATGAAAACCTGAGAGAGAGAGAGAGAGAGAGAGAGAGAGAGAGAGAGAGAGAGAGAGAGAGAAAGGGGGGGTGGGGGGGGAGCTGTAAGTATACTGGTGGGGGTGGGGAGTGACAAAATAATAACAACAGGATGGTGTGTTAGACTTTGCATCACTTGGTGATGACATTGCTGTCATGACGCAAGTTTTCTTTTAGCCTCGACCTGATGATGTCACTCCACTTTTGACGTGACTACACAGTCTGTCGTCCTTGAAAAAGAGCAGCGCTCGAAATATTGGATTATATTTGTTTACATTGCTTGTTTGCCTTTTTACTTCAATTTCTCTCTCTCTCTCTCTCTCTCTCTCTCTCTCCTCTCTCTCTCTCTCTCTCTCTCTGATATATATATATATATATATATATATATATACACATATATATATATTATTTGTGTGTGTGTGTGTGTGTGTGTGTGTGTGTGTGTGTGTGTGTTTTGTTGTTGTTGTTGTTGTCTTCAATTGAACGTCTATCCAATAGTGATATTAGACGGGGGGAGGGGAGGGGAGGGGGAGGGAGGGGATCGGGAGGAGGAGGAGGGGAGGGGGACCGTATTGTGTGTATATGTATTTATGTCTCTTGGCTAAGGAATTTTAAAAAAGTCAGAAAAATGAGCATTAACAAAAATCAATGGTTCTGTCAAAACTAGTTCATCTATGGTTGTTACTTCCACACCCTCCCGACAACTTTATTGAAAATCTCCAAAAAATATGCTTTAAGTTTATATGGAACGATAAACGTGATAGAATTAACAGAAATACGTCAGTTAAAAATATACGCGACGGTAGAATGGGAATACCAAATATTTACTGCTATATGAATGCATTGAAATTAACGTGGTTTCGAAAATTACATAATAGTAATCATAAATGGAAACAAGTGTTCTTTCATTGTTTTAAAGACGCAGAAAACTGGACGCTATTTGGTCCTGATTTCTTCTCCAGATATAAGCACACCAGTAAATTTTGGAAGGACACTTTTCCGATATATCAAATGTTTAGAAATAAAATCGAACCTAAAACACCAGAGGAACTTTTAGCGGAACCAATATTCTATAATAAGAATATGAAAATTGGCGGGAAACAATATATATATATATATATAAAAGAACTTGCAACTAAAGGAATATTCTGTATTGGTGATTTGATTGATAACTATGGTAACCCAGCTTCATACCAAGACTTCTGCTCAAAGCACGACATCGCGTTAAATCCACTAACATATTTAAGTTACATGACCTCCATTAACAAATACGCCAAAAGGACCAGTATAAAAATTGAAGATTCTACAAGAGACAGTGAACCTAAGTCAATACATATGCTAATAGAAAATGTAAGGGGTTCAAGAAAATTCTACGACGTGCTTATAGAAGATAGAAAAAGACC
>CM065724.1:53729335-53731835 GCA_033310375.1 Conus canariensis
CCATGTTTGTCCTCAGAGTTTACTTTTTTTTTCTTCTTCTTTCTTTTTTTAAAATATTTTTTACTTCGGATAAAGAAACCTCAACAGCTGATTCTGATTAATACAATGTACTTTTTTCCTCAGAATGTAGGGGCCTAATCATCGATTCTGTTCGAGACTATATTTTTCTGTAGAAATTGATGATACATTCTGATTTAGGCGATGTTTTCATGAGAATCCACATATCAATACGGATTAAGACACTGTCTATCTTCAATCTAATTATTGATTCTTAGCTAGATCATGTTTTATTCAGTCTAAGATTAGTTACATCTGGCTTAAATATTGTTTGTCTTCGTTCTGTTACATGATTCTCATCAAGACAATATTTCTCTTCACTATCATTAACTCTGATGAAGATAATGTTTTAATGTTATACTTAACACCATGTTTTTCTTCTGCCTGGTAAAAAAATTCCGTAAAGACAATGTTTTTCTTCGGTCTAATAATTCGTCATTTTGAGTGAGTAAATATTCTCTCCCCCCCCCCCCCCCCCCCCCCCCCCCCCCGCAGTCAAATTATGAATTTTGATAAGCACAGTGTTTTCCTTCAGTCCAGCAAATAATTCTGACGAAGACAGTGCATTTCGTCGTTCTAAACATTGACGAAGACAGTGCATTTCGTCGTTCTAAACATTGACGAAGACAGTGCATTTCGTCGTTCTAAACATTGACGAAGACAGTGCATTTCGTCGTTCTAAACATTGATTCTGATTATGACTGCCTCATGATGTTCATAGTTCAGCCGACCAAGAGCTGTTACTTTGCCAAAATCGATTCAGTTCGTGCGTGTTGAAATAAGTTTTGTTAAAAGTGGCTTAAAATCTTATATCAAACGAAATATATTTGCCTCCTGTTGAAACCCAAAAATCGCACCCAGTGAAATAATTTCTGAACGTCTTCTTAGAATTTGCGGTACAATGGTTTGCTGTACAATGCTTCTATCTAAAGCACTGTAAATTAAAGACAAAAAAAACCTCTGTAAGAATGTGTTTCATGGCGAGTGTCTCATCACTTTGCATTTCACCTTGTGAAAAATCTGGGTGTGTGCAAAGGCTTTGGTCTGTGTGCAGCCAGAGCAGAACTTCTGTTTTCGGACTGATATTTGATTCATCTCACGAATTTGTTGTTCTTCAGTCTAGTAATTAATTCGAATTGAAGGAATGTGTTTCTGCGGTCAGGATTGAAAATATTTTTAGCCTGTTAATTCTGATACAGACAAAATGTATCTTCAAAATTTTACTAGGCATGTTTTACAGTAGGGTTTTTTTTCGGCGTTTAGTACTTAGTTCTGACCAATACACAGTCTAATAATTAATTCTGACTAATACAACGTCTTTCTTTGGGCCAGTAATGAATTCTGATAGACACTTTTACAGGGTCTAATAATTCTGATTAATACAATGTTTTTGTTCAGCTTAGTGATTAATTCTTATTGAGAACATTTTTTCTTCAGTCTAATGATTCTAATAAGGGCAATATTATTTTCACTACTCTAATCATTCTGATTGAGACAACGTTTTTCTTCTTGCATATATGGACTTTTTGTTTTTCACTTGGAATAATTCTGATCACGGCGATGTTTTTTTTTCTTCAGTCTGTTAATGATTTCTAACCAATTATCTGGAGAAGAACGATAAGAGCATAACACCTTGTCGTGTTCTTGTTCTTGTCTTGTCTATTTATTGGGTTTTAATTTCAATTCATTGATCATTCTTTTCATCCACTTCAGTCTCCATGCAGAAAACGGTAAAGAACTAAAAAAAAAAGAAAATTTTATTAATGAAAATACTCCTTGGCCAGGGCCAAGGAGTATTTTCATTAATAAAATCAGATTACTTCTGTGTTTCTTAAATCTGAAATGAACATAATTCAGATTAGAAGCCATTTCAATGTTAGTTTAAAAAGATTTGTTTTTAAAGATTGATATGGACATACTAATACCTATTGATACCATGCAAAACGTAGATAGCTTCATATAAAACCATCAATATTTTCAAGAAGGAGATGGGGAGAGCGGGGAGAGGGGTGGCCGAAGAAGACGGGAGAAGACACCAGAGTGTTGGTGGGGGACGAGAAAGGGGACAAAGAAGACGGGAGAAGACACCAGAGTGTTGGTGGGGGACGAGAAAGGGGACAAAGAAGACGGGAGAAGACACCAGAGTGTTGGTGGGGGACGAGAAAGGGGACATAGAAGACGGGAGAAGACACCAGAGTGTTGGTGGGGGACGAGAAAGGGGACATAGAAGACGGGAGAAGACACCAGAGTGTTGGTGGGGGACGAGAAAGGGGACATAGAAGACGGAGAAGACACCAGAGTGTTGGTGGGGGACGAGAAAGGGGACATAGAGACGGGAGAAGACACAGAGTGTGGGAGGGACGAGAAAGGGACAAGGAAGACGGGAGAGAACGAGTGTTGGTAGGGGGAGAAAAGGGGACATAGAAGACGGGAGAATCACACC
>CM065724.1:53739335-53741835 GCA_033310375.1 Conus canariensis
GTGTGTGTGTGTGTGTGTGTGTGTGTGTGTGTGTGTGTGTGTGTGTGTGTGTGTGTGTGTGTGTGTGTGTGTGTGTGTGTGTGTGTGTGTGTGTGTGTGTGTGTCGTGTGTGTGTGTGTGTGTGTGTGTGTGTGTGTGTGTGTGTGTGTGTGCGCGTGCTTGTGCTTGCATGTGTGTGTATGAGTGTGTGCGTGCGTGCGTACGTGTGTGAAGTCAAATTAATGACATCACATTCGCCAAGTTCATGCGCACGGGCTCTCTCTCTCTCTCTCTCTCTCTCTCTCTCTTGTGTGTGTGTGTGTGTGTGTGTGTGTGTGCGTGTGTGCGCGCGCGAGGGTGTGTGTGTGTGTGTGTGTGTGTGTGTGTGTGTGTGTGTGTGTGTGTGCGAGCACGCGTGTGTGCGCGCGCGCGCGTGTGTGAGTATGCGCGCTTGTCTCTGCATGTGTGTGTATGTTTGAGTGTGCGTGTATGTATATATGTATGTATGTGTGTATGTATGTATGTATGCATGTATGTATGTATGTGTGCATGCATGTATGTGTTTATGTATGTATTTATACATACATACATGTATGTCAACAGGTCTCGAGCTGCTGCCACCATCTGTGATAGATCTTTCCGGGCGCAGATTGGCCTGACCAGCCATCTACACACTCACCCCCGATCCCAGGATGACTAGATGGTCTTCGTCGTCTCGACGGACAACGAAACAAAAACATGTATTTATGCAAGTACATATGTGTGCATGAATATGTGTGTGCGATGCGTGCATGCGTGCGCACCTGTGTGTGTGTTTGTGTGTGTGTTTCTGTCTCTCTCTCCTTCTGTGTCTCTATCCGTCTCTCTCTGTCTCTCTCTGCCACTGCCTCTGTCTCTCTCTCTCGTCTCTTCCCCCCTCTCTTTCTCTCTCTCTCTTTCTGTCTCTCTGTGCGTGTGTGTATGTGTGTGTGTGGCTGAGAGAGAGAGAGAGAGAGAGAGAGAGAGAGAGAGAGAGAGAGAGAGAGAGAGAGAGAGAGAGAGAGAGCGCAACTACAGACGTTCAGAGCCCGCTTTAGAGAACTTTCACCCATCCTCCATTGGATGCTTATAGTTCAGCCACCTGCAGTGGGGTCAAATGAGGGTTGAAATCTTTGCTCCCACTGAAATCTTCACGCCTGACGTTACCGGTCAGACAGACAAACACACACAGACACTGTCCTTTTTTGTCCCCTACCTATTTTCGCAAACCATCACTAATGCTACGGCAATGGAAGCGAAGAAGCCTCAGGGATTTAGCACTAACGCAAAAGACTCAGGACCCCCCCCCCCCCCCCCCCCACCCAAGCCCTGCTGGCCTCCTTAACTAATGTTGCCTGTGAGTGCCATCATCCGAGAAGTGTATGGAAAGAAATAGAAATTATGGGAAATTTCGAATGTCAAGTAACCTCTACGTTTTCATCATAAAAAGAGTGATTTTTTTTTTCCCGAAAAGAGTAACATTCTCTTCAAAAAGTTATTTTCTCATAATGAAACTCGAAGCATTGTTCATAAAAAGAGTGTATTTTAATCCTAAAAAAATTGAAGAAAAATTCTTCATCAAGACCTACTTTTCACCTTGAAAGGAGTGATATCCTCCACAATGGGAGTAATTTTCATCCAGAAAAAAGCAACATTCTTCAGTTGTGATCTTCAGGGAAAGAGGGAAAACAGATACTATCATCTGGAAAACACAGAAACAGTTGGGATCCTTTCAAAAACAGTCATGACCCATGAAGAAAACAGCAGAAAGAGGGGAAAAGACTTATCGTCCCTTGAAGAAAACAGCAGAAAGAGGGGAAAAGACTTATCGTCCCATGAAGAAAATAGCAGAAAGAGGGGAAAAGACTTATCGTCCCTGAAGAAAACAGCAGAAAGAGGGGAAAAGACTTATCGTCCCTGAAGAAAACAGCAGAAAGAGGGGAAAAGACTTATCGTCCCTTGAAGAAAACAGCAGAAAGAGGGAAAAGACTTATCGTCCCTTGAAGAAAACAGCAGAAAGAGGGGAAAAGACTTATCGTCCCATTTAAGAAAACAGCAGAAAGAGGGAAAAGACTTATCGTCCCATGAAGAAAACAGCAGAAAGAGGGGAAAAGACTTATCGTCCCATGAAGAAAACAGCAGAAAGAGGGGAAAAGACTTATCGTCCCATAAGAAAACAGCAGAAAGAGGGAAAAGACTTATCGTCCCATGAAGAAAACAGCAGAAAGAGGGGAAAAGACTTATCGTCCCATGAAGAAAATAGCAGAAAGAGGGGAAAAGACTTATCGTCCCATGAAGAAAACAGCAGAAAGAGGGGAAAAGACTTATCGTCCCATGAAGAAAACAGCAGAAAGAGGGGAAAAGACTTATCGTCCCATGAAGAAAACAGCAGAAAGAGGGGAAAAGACTTATCGTCCCATGAAGAAAAAGCAGAAAGAGGGGAAAAGACTTATCGTCCCATGAAGAAAATAGCAGAAAGAGGGGAAAAGACTTATCGTCCCAT
>CM065724.1:53746835-53759335 GCA_033310375.1 Conus canariensis
GATGAATAAGAAGATAGAGAAGAAGAAGAACAAGGAGGAGGAGGGGACGAAGAAGAAGAGGGGGAAGAAGAAGAAGAAGAAGAAGAAGAAGAAGAAGAAGAAGAAGAAGAAGAAGAAGAAGAACAACAACACAACAACAAACAACAACAACAACAAGAAAAGAAGATACTGAGGATGTGATGATGAAGAAGAAGAGAAGGAAAAGGAGGGGGGAAGACGAAAAAAAAAAAATAGAGTATAGGGAGGAAAACGTAGAGTAGCGGGGAACAGAAGAAGAGAGGAGGAAGAGGAGAAGGAGGAGACGGAGAGGAAGAGGGGAAGAGGAGAAGAAGGAGGACGGGAGAAGAGGAGGAAGAGGAGAAAGAGGAGGAAGAAGGAGAAGAGGAGGAGGGAGAGGAGGAGGAGAGGAAAAGAGAGGAAAGAGGAAAGGAGGAGGAAAGGAGAGGACGAGAGAAAGAGGAGAAGAGGAGAAGAGGAGGACGAGGAGAAAGAGGAGGAAGAGGAGAAAGGAGAGAGAGGAGAGATAGAGGAGAGAGGAGAAGGAGAGAGGAGAAAGGAGGAGGGAAAGAGGAGAGAGGAGAAGGAGAGGAAGGGAGAGAAGGAGAGGAGAAAGAGGAGAAAGAGGAGACAGAGGAGAAAGAGAGGAGGACAGAGAGGAGAGAGAGGGAGGAAGAGGGAGAGAGGGAGAGAGAGAGGAGGAGGGAAGGAGGAGAGAGAAAGAGGAGAGAGGAGGAGAGGAGAGGAGAGGAGAGAAAGAGGAGAGGAGAGGAGAGGAGAAAGAGGAGAAGGAGGAGGAGAGGAGAAGAGGAGAAGAGAGGAAGAGGAGAAGGAGGAGGAAGAGGAGGACGAGAGAAAGAGGAGGAAGGAGGAGGAAGAGGAGAAGAGAGGAGAAGGAGAGGAAGAGGAGAAGAGGAGGAGAAGGAGGAGGACGAGGAGAAGAGAGGAGGAGAAGAGGAGAAGAGGAGAAGAGGAGGAAAGAGGAGAGAGGAGAAAGAGGAGGAGAAGGAGGAAGAGGAAGAGGAGGAGAAGGAGGAGGAAGAGGAAAGAGAGAGAAGGAGGAGGACAGGAGAGAAGGAAAGGAGGGACGAGGAGAAGAGGAGGAGGAGGAGGAGAGGAGAAGGAGAGAAGGGAGCGGGAGAAGAGAGGAAGAGGAGGACGAGGAGAGAGAGGAGAAGGAGGACGAGAGAGAGGAGGAAGAGGGAAGAGAGGAGGGAGAAGAGGAGAGAGAAAGAGGAGACGGGGGAAGCCAGCGATGAGAGTGGGCAGGAAGAAGCATCGCTTGGACGGGTGAGAGAGCATCAGCTGTGGTCGGTAGGAGAAGCATCAGCTTTGTCTCAGAGAGGAGAAAGCATCAGCTGTTGTGCGGAGTGAGAGGAAGAAGCATCAGCTGAGGTGCGGGTCGAGGAGAAGCATCGCTGTGGGCTGGTCAGAGAGAAGAAAGCATATGTGTGCGGGTAGAGGAGAAGCATACTTTGAGTGCAGTCGAGAGGAGGATCGCGTCGGGTCAGAGAAGCTCAGTTGGCAGAGGAGAGCTCGCATGCGTCAAGGAGAGCATCAGCGGTGCGCAAGAGGAGCACAGTAGTTGGCGAGGGTCAGAGGAGAAAGAGGTTGGACGGTCAGAGAGAAAAGCACAGCAGATTGGTGCGGGTAGAGGAAGAAGCATCAGCTGTGGAGTAGGAGAGATCGTGGTGCGGTCGGAGGAAGAAAGCATCAGATGTTGGGCGGGATCAGAGAGGAAGAAAGCATCAGCTGTTGGTGCGGGGTAGAGGAGAAAGCACGTGCGAACAGCTGTTGGTGCGGGTCAGAGAGGAAGAAAGCATCAGCTGTTGGTGCGGGGTCAGAGAGGAAGAAAGCATCAGCTGTTGGTGGGGGTCAGAGAGGAAGAAAGCATCAGCTGTTGGTGGGGTAGAGGAAGAAAGCATCAGTGTTGGTGCGGGGTCAGAGAGGAAGAAAGCATCAGCTGTTGGTGCGGGGTAGAGGAAGAAAGCATCAGCTGTTGGGCGGGGTCAGAGAGGAAGAAAGCATCAGCTGTTGGTGCGGGGTAGAGAGAAGAAAGCATCAGCTGTTGGTGCGGGGTAGAGGAAGAAAGCATCAGCTGTTGGTGCGGGTAGAGGAAGAAAGCATCAGCTGTTGGTGCGGGGTAGAGAGAAGAAAGCATCAGCTGTTGGTGCGGGGTCAGAGAGGAAGAAAGCATCAGCTGTTGGTGCGGGGTAAGAGGAAGAAAGCATCAGCTGTTGGTGCGGGGTAGAGAGAAGAAAGCATCAGCTGTTGGTGCGGGTCAGAGAGGAAGAAAGCATCAGCTGTGGTGCGGTAGAGGAAGACTCAGCGTTGGCGGTAGAGGAAGAAAGCATCAGCTGTTGGTGCGGGGTAGAGGAAGAAAGCATCAGCTGTTGGTGCGGGGTCAGAGAGGAGAAAGCATCAGCTGTTGGTGCGGGGTAGAGGAAGAAAGCATCAGCTGTTGGTGCGGGGTCAAGAGGAAGAAAGCATCAGCTGTTGGTGCGGGGTCAGAGGAAGAAAGCATCAGCTGTTGGTGCGGGGTAAGAGAAGAAAGCATCAGCTGTTGGTGCGGGTCAGAGAGAAGAAAGCATCAGCTGTTGGTGCGGGGTCAGGAGGAAGAAAGCATCAGCTGTTGGTGCGGGGTCAGAGAGGAAGAAAGCATCAGCTGTTGGTGCGGGGTAGAGGAAGAAAGCATCAGCTGTTGGTGCGGGGTCAGAGAGGAAGAAAGCATCAGCTGTTGGTGCGGGTCAGAGAGAAGAAAGCATCAGCTGTTGGTGCGGGTAGAGAGGAAGAAAGCATCAGCTGTTGGTGCGGGGTCAGAGAGAAGAAAGCATCAGCTGTTGGTGCGGGGTCAGAGAGGAAGAAAGCATCAGCTGTTGGTGCGGGGTAGAGGAAGAAAGCATCAGCTGTTGGTGCGGGGTAGAGAGAAGAAAGCATCAGCTGTTGGTGCGGGGTCAGAGGAAGAAAGCATCAGCTGTTGGTGCGGGGTAGAGGAAGAAAGCATCAGCTGTTGGTGCGGGGTCAGAGAGGAAGAAAGCATCAGCTGTTGGTGCGGGGTCAGAGGAAGAAAGCATCAGCTGTTGGTGCGGGGTCAGAGAGGAAGAAAGCATCAGCTGTTGGTGCGGGGTCAGAGAGGAAGAAAGCATCAGCTGTTGGTGCGGGGTCAGAGAGGAAGAAAGCATCAGCTGTTGGTGCGGGGTCAGAGAGGAAGAAAGCATCAGCTGTTGGTGCGGGGTCAGAGGAAGAAAGCATCAGCTGTTGTGCGGTAAGAGAAAGCACAGCGTTGGTGCGGGTAGAGAAAAAGCATCAGCTGTTGGTGCGGGGTCAGGAGGAAGAAAGCATCAGCTGTTGGTGCGGGGTCAGAGGAAGAAAGCATCAGCTGTTGGTGCGGGGTCAGAGGAAGAAAGCATCAGCTGTTGGTGCGGGGTCAGAGAGGAAGAAAGCATCAGCTGTTGGTGCGGGGTAGAGGAAGAAAGCATCAGCTGTTGGTGCGGGGTCAGAGAGGAAGAAAGCATCAGCTGTTGGTGCGGGGTAGAGGAAGAAAGCATCAGCTGTTGGTGCGGGGTAAGAGGAAGAAAGCATCAGCTGTTGGTGCGTGGTCAGAGAGAAGAAAGCATCAGCTGTTGGTGCTGGGTAGAGGAAGAAAGCATCAGCTGTTGGTGCGGGGTCAGAGAGGAAGAAAGCATCAGCTGTTGGTGCGGGGTAGAGGGAAGAAAGCATCAGCTGTTGGTGCGGGGTCAGAGAGAAGAAAGCATCAGCTGTTGGTGCGGGGTCAGAGAGGAAGAAAGCATCAGCTGTTGGTGCGGGGTCAGAGAGGAAGAAAGCATCAGCTGTTGGTGCGGGGTAGAGGAAGCAAGCATCAGCTGTTGGTGCGGGGTCAGAGAGGAAGAAAGCATCAGCTGTTGGTGCGGGGTAGAGGAAGAAAGCATCAGCTGTTGGTGCGGGTTCAGAGAGGAAGAAAGCATCAGCTGTTGGTGCGGGGTCAGAGAGGAAGAAAGCATCAGCTGTTGGTGCGGGGTAGAGGAAGAAAGCATCAGCTGTTGGTGCGGGGCAGAGGAAGAAAGCATCATCTGTTGCCTCGGGGTCAGAGAGGAAGAAAGCATCAGCTGTTGGTGCGGGGTCAGAGAGGAAAAAGCATCAGCTGTTGGTGCGGGGTAGAGGAAGAAAGCATCAGCTGTTGGTGCGTGGTAGAGGAAGAAAGCATCAGCTGTTGGTGCGGGGTAGAGGAAGAAAGCATCAGCTGTTGGTGCGGGGTCAGAGAGGAAGAAAGCATCAGCTGTTGGTGCGGGGTCAGAGAGGAAGAAAGCATCAGCTGTTGGTGCGGGGTAGAGGAAGAAAGCATCAGCTGCTGGCAGACCCCATTCAAAGGCAGACCCAGGATCCCCTTCAGGCGGATCACACAGACACTGACTCAGCCATGTTGACGACACTTGGTGGACAGGCAGAATGCGGCCCATCAGTCAACCCACTACAATCTGCTGCAGCGCCATCCTGAGGGACCCGGATGAAAGGGCAGACCCAGGATACATTGGACTGTGGCAGAGGTCTCCGCTCTCCCGGATATCCTTCTGGTTTATCAGTAATTTGTCTGCTTGATTGTTTCCTTCTGGTTTATCAGTTTATTTGTCTGCTTGATTGTTTCCTTCTGGTTTATCAGTAATTTGTCTGCTTGATTGTTTCCTTCTGGTTTATCAGTAATTTGTCTGCTTGATTGTTTCCTTCTGGTTTATCAGTTTATTTGTCTGCTTGATTGTTTCCTTCTGGTTTATCAGTAATTTGTCTGCTTGATTGTTTCCTTCTGGTTTATCAGTAATTTGTCTGCTTGATTGTTTCCTTCTGGTTTATCAGTAATTTGTCTGCTTGATTGTTTCCTTCTGGTTTATCAGTAATTTGTCTGCTTGATTGTTTCCTTCTGGTTTATCAGTTTATTTGTCTGCTTGATTGTTTCCTTCTGGTTTATCAGTAATTTGTCTGCTTCATTGTTTCCTTCTGGTTTATCAGTTTATTTGTCTGCTTGATTGTTTCCTTCTGGTTTATCAGTTTATTTGTCTGCTTCATTGTTTCCTTCTGGTTTATCAGTTTATTTGTCTGCTTCATTGTTTCCTTCTGGTTTATCAGTTTATTTGTCTGCTTGATTGTTTCCAAGTTTTTTCTTTTCATATCTTTGGGACTGCTTTCTTTCTTTGTTTTTTTTTTCCCTTCTCTATGACATGAATCGTGATCCAAAATAATAAGCTAATGCACATTTACTTTCACACAACTTTCTCTTATCTTTGATTCACAACACTTAGGACTGTTGTAAAGTTTTAATCGAAATAAAAGATTTGTATTCTTGTTTGTTTGTTTGTTTTACACAAGGAGCTTTCCGTCATGTTGGTTTCAACCGAAACAAAAATTGTTTATCAAACTTTTTATTATAGTATAAATTATATATGGTTACTTTGTTTGCAACGAAGCAGCATTCCAAAAAGTATTGTTTTCTTTGTTTGTATCCTTCTAACTACCAAAGGAGCAAAAGGATTAAACTTGAGCCTTTCCGTTCATCTGAAGCCATTCTGAAACCACGCAGACAGCCAGCTGGACCATCATTCAATGCAACGGAGCAGGGGAAGTAACCAAAAGGATAGTCATTTGAGTGGATCAAAACGGTTGTCTCTCTTAGAAATCATTGGTGCGTGCGTGCGTGCTTGTGTGCGTGTACACACACACACACACACACACACACACACACACACACACACACACACACACACACACACACACACAGCGTGCGCGCGTGCGTCTGTGTGTACCTGCTCACACTTGTGCACTTCCAATTCGCTCCCTCTAAACCCCTGTCCCCACCCTCCCTCACTCCACAGAATGGACATAAATAAGCATACGAACAGGTACAAAAATATATTTTCGTAAAATCGAATAACAGAAATAACGTTCTGAATTCAGGACTGAATATTACGTTCTGAACTCAGGACTGAATATTACGTTGTGAACTTAGGACTGAATATTACGTTGTGAACTCAGATCTAGGACTGAATATTACGTTGTGAACTCAGGACTGAATATTACGTTGTGAACTCAGGACTGAATATTACGTTGTGAACTTAGGACTGAATATTACGTTGTGAACTTAGGACTGAATACTATGTTGTGAACTTAGGACTGAATATGACGTTGTGAACTCAGGACTAAATTTGACGTTGTGAACTCAGGACTGAATATTACGTTGTGAACTCAGGACTGAATATTACGTTCTGAACATAGGACTGAATATTACAGACCACTGAATATTACGTTGTGAAATCAGGACTGAATATTACGTTGTGAACTTAGGACTGAATATTACGTTGTGAACTCAGGACTGAATATTACGTTCTGATCTCAGGACTGAATATTACGTTGTGAACTCAGGACTGAATATTACGTTGTGAACTCAGGACTGAATATTACGTTCTGAACTCAGGACTGAATATTACGTTGTGAACTTAGGACTGAATATTACGTTGTGAACTTAGGACTGAATATTACGTTGTGAAATCAGGACTGAATATTACGTTGTGAACTCAGGACTGAATATTACGTTGTGAACTCAGGACTGAATATTACGTTGTGAACTTAGGACTGAATATTACGTTGTGAAATCAGGACTGAATATTACGTTGTGAACTCAGGACTGAATATTACGTTGTGAACTCAGGACTGAATATTACGTTGTGAACTCAGGACTGAATATTACGTTGTGAACTTAGGACTGAATATTACGTTGTGAACTCAGGACTGAATATTACGTTGTGAACTCAGGACTGAATATTACGTTGTGAACTTAGGACTGAATATTACGTTGTGAACTTAGGACTGAATATTACGTTGTGAACTTAGGACTGAATATTACGTTGTGAACTCAGGACTAAATATTTGGTTGTGAACTCAGGACTGAATATTACGCTGCGAACTTAGGACTGAATATTACGTTGTGAACTTAGGGCTGAATATTACGTTGTGAACTCAGGACTGAATATTACGTTGTGAACTCAGGACTAAATATTACGTTGTGAACTTAGGACTGAATATTACGTTGTGAACTCAGGACTGAATATTACGTTGTGAACTTAGGACTGAATATTACGTTCTGAACTCAGGACTGAATATTACGTTCTGAACTCAGGACTGAATATTACGTGTTGGTGTCCGCTCCAGCCGGCTTTGTATTGTGTTAAAAACCTGGCATTCCAGAGACATGTCGCTGAAATATTTTTATATCAACATTTTATAATATCGTTCTGCTTTCAGAAATGATTTCAAATTCATGTATATTCAAATTGTACAATGCTATTACACCGCATTTACTAGATGATAATATCCGGTTGAGGTGGACTCAGTGGTGGAATAATCTTTTCTGCTTCGGTGGAAGTGTTTCTCTTCAGCTGAAGACCTTGTGCCCCACCAGCTCTTCACAGAGCCAAACCACAGCCATGTGCTGATGTCTGCACATATTCCCGTTTGCAGGAACAATATAACAACGGACAACATGCAACAATACAATATGTCACAATTCAACAGCACACAGTTTTGCATGGCAACAGTAAATAAAACTTTCGTGGCAAAAAGTATAAATGACACTTCTGTGACGAAAATTGTGAACGAAGGTTATATATTGAACATGTGAATAGAATAACTTTGACCACAATGTGAATCAATCTTCCATGAAGTAATATAACTTAATCTACGGGGACAAAAATACGAAAATAAATTTTCGATGACGAAAATGTAAATGAAAAGTTCCCGGGTGAAACGTGAATTCAATCTCTATTATGAAGATATAACTGACAGTTGTTTGGCTATAAGGTAAATGCAATTTTTATGAGGAAAATGTAAATGCAACTTCTATGAGGAAAATGTCAATCAACTATCTATCATAGAAAGCTAAATGAAATTTATTTGACGAAATAAAATTTAAAACTCTGTGAGGAAAATAGAAATAAAACAGATTTAAAATTAAATGCATCCCCTGTGAAAATATTCATAAAAACATTTTCGCGCTCGCGCGCGCGCGCGCGCGCGCGCGCGCGTGTGTGTGTGTGTGTGTGTGTGTGTGTGTGTGTGGGAGAGAGAGAGAGAGAGAGAGAGAGAGAGAGAGAGAGAGAGAGAGAGAGAGAGAGGGTTAAATGATTACATCATACGTGAAAGAGAAACACACCAAGTCTAAGATATCTGTACGAACATTATTTTATTTTGGTGTAAATGAAATAATGAAAGGATTCGACAACAGCAACAGCAACAAAATCAAGAAGAAGAACAACAACAGCTACTACTACTATCGCAACCACCTTTACTACTACTACTACTACTTCCGCTATTTCTTCTACTACTACTATCATTACCACTAAGATTTCTACAACTGCCGCTACTATTGCTGCTGCTGCTGCTACTACTACTAGACCCACTACTATTACTGCTACTTCTACCACCACTACTACTACTACCACTAACACCAGCACTCCTCCTCCTCCTCCTACTATTACCACTATTGCTCCTGCTGCTGCCCCACTATTACTTCTAAACAGTGTTTGTAATACACAGTTCGAGTAATCAACTCTCTCTATCTCTCCATATATATATATATATATATGATTATAAACAAAGCTTGCTCTTTTGTCTCATTTGAAGAAATAGGGGGAGATAAACATTCATATCTGCAGTAGTAGATAATTCTGCCTAACTAACAGTATGTGCTTGAGTGGGTGAATGGGGAATAATAAATGCTTCTCAAAATGAGCCTTCAGCAAGCTTATAGTCTCCAAGGGGGACGCACGCACGCACTTTGGAGACTATAAGCTTGCTGAAGGCTCATTTTGAGAAGCATTTATTATTCCCCATTCACCCACTCAAGCACATACTGTTAGTTAGGCAGAATTATCTACTACTGCAGATATGAATGCTTATCTCCCCCTATTTCTTCAATCTAAGACATAAGAGCAAGCTTTGTTTATAATTGAATATTTCTTGCAGTCATTGCAACACCAAGCTGCTCTGTAAGCTGCTGGAATGGTGCTCGGTTATTTATCCTTGGAATTTATTAGTTTATTGTATATATATATATATATATATATATATATATATATATATATACATATATTATATATATGTGTGTGTGTGTGTGTGTGTGTGTGTGTGTGCGCGCGAAAGCGTGTGTGTGTGTGTGTGTGTGTGCGTGCGCGCGCGTATGCTTGTGAGTGTGTGTATGTATTGTGTGTGTGTGTGTGTGTGTGAGAGAGAGAGAGAGAGAGAGAGAGAGAGAGAGAGAGAGAGAGAGAGAGAGAGAGAGAGAGCAGATGCAACCACACAAGCATACCATCAGATACCCAAAGAGGAATGGGCTGGGCCTCAGCTCCTCATGTGTACTGTAAGATACGGGAAACACCAAGTGTCACAGTGGGCCCTGATACTTTTTCTCAGTCACGTAGGATTCCACTTCCCGATACAGTCACACATGACACCAACACGCCAGCATCTCTTCGCTTCCTAACGTACAACGTCGGTGGAAGGCGGGGGGTTGTGTTGTCCAAACTTGATAATTTTGACCTGATGAATTACATTCTAGCTTTTATTTTGTGTGTTTGTTTGAAACATATGTAAATTTTCTATTAGCTTCAGACCATTTCAAAGAATTCATTACAATCACCGCAAATGCAACCAGATTACCAAATCAGGGGAGACGGTCAGGAGTTATAGTTCTTATACGGAAGACTCTTTCAGACTACACTGAAAGAGTGCATACCGAGATAGAAATGTCATTGCAATTAAAAAATACAGAAAGAATTGTTCAAAACCACTGAAGATGCCATACTTGTCATACTTCTTGCAAGTTATATTCCACCCTATGATACCAGGTTTTGGAATTCTATAGTTAATGGTTTGGGATTAGAATTGCTTGAGGAATGTGTTGCTGATTTCCAGGTTTTGGAATTCTATAGTTAATGGTTTGGGATTAGAATTGCTTGAGAAATGTGTTGCTGATTTACATCGCACGATAAATGATTTCATCTGTTAATTTGTGGTGTCTTCAACAGCAGAGCTGGTTCCCAAAACAGTAAAAACACGTATTTCACTTTTGATAATGAAACAGCGGACGGCGATGAACTCTTTTCACGAGCATCACGAGACAATGTTATCAATTTTTCGGGGAGCACTTACTGTTCAAGAGCACAATGTTTGAATGCACCATTTTGAATGGGCTCGTTGACTTCAGTGTTGATGACAGCTGCACGTTTATTTCCAAATCAGGTCAAAGCAGTATTGGTTACTTCATCATATTGCACGATGTGTGTATCAGTGTTGGCGTGTTCTCTCTGGTTGTTGAAAGTCAGATGGTTTCAGATCACTCACCTGTTTTCACCATAACACTCCAAATGCAGGTAGTGCTGTTTGCACATAGTGACCAAACACGCAGAAAACGCTTTGTTGAAAGATTGATATGGTCAACGACAAGGAAGACGGTTTTGTTTGTGACATGAACAGTCTAGCTATTCCGTCAAACAGAGCTGAGGCGGGTAACTATGTAAGACATGACGCAGACAAAGCTGTCGGTCAGTTTGCAGATTGTTTGAAAGAAGCTGGACATTGTTATTTTTGTAAGATTTCCTTGAAATCAGATTTTAAGCTGTGGAGCATTTTTTTTCTTGTCTTTCTACAAACCTTTTTGTAACATTAATTACCTCCGTTGTGGAAATTATGTTTTAACCTGCGTCCGCTGGCTTGTTTGTTTGTCGTCAGGAAGATCACACAAAAACTACCACATTGATTTCAACCAAACTTGGTGGAATAAAGAATGCGGCCCAAGAACGAACGATAAAATGTAAACCATATCAAATCAATGGATGGGTAGACAGATAGACAGATAATAGATAGATAGATACACACCTAGACAGACAGATAGATAGATAGATAGACATATAGGTAGATAGATAGATAGATAGATAGGTAGGTAGACAGATAGACAAATAAATGAATAGATAGACAGGTAGACAGATGGATGGATAGATAGATAGATAGATATTGATACGGATATCAAACAGTTTCAAACTGTAACTGTATCGGGATTTATCTTATCGTTTGCAGTGAGCACATTTCAGATTGTCATAACCTTAATTGTTTACCAGTGCCAGATGTAACACAGATATTACCTGTATTTGGGAAAAATACATGTTTAAAGACACAGTTCACACTGTTACTTTGCACTGATTAGATTATCGATTGGTCGTGCTTTCTTGCTTTGCTGTTTGTACTAACTGGGATTGAAATACCTTCTAATTGTTCTTTTTCATTTACTCAACACTTTATTTAAGCAAAACAGTTGAAAACAGATTGCTTCGAATCTCAAAACTGACCAACATAATTCCATAGATACAAAATCCAAAGGCTTGACATCCTGGCATAAACTTGAACTATTCGGCACCTAAAGCAGCTGTCAGGTAGATCTATCAATAATCCGGGAGTGACACAGTTAATACAAAAATTAAAACTTTTCCATTCCGGTTACTGAATCCTATGGAGAGAGTCCCCATTTCTCTACAAATGACTGGACTGGTGCTGAGAACCTGAGGTGGCTTGAGCAGAGTCTGCTGCAGAGTCGGCTGACCCGTGTGTCTGGCATTTCTCGGCTGCTTCCGTTCCTGCCTCTACTTCTACGTCCACCATGCCAGCGACGATCTGGAAACATCGTCAACGTTTTCGTCATCGTCATCCTCACCACCACCATCATAGTCGTCATCACCCCCCCCCCCCCCTTAACTATTGTAAAATCCTCACCATTGTCATCACAACATTCATTATCCTCATTCCCTTCCCCACAATCCCAATCCAGACAGTCACGATCTTTACGCTCTGTTTGTTGTTGCTGAGCAACCAGTGGTTAGCTCTGCTTTATGAATGTTTTCACATTTCTGTTGTATGTATCTTTTATTCCCTAAGTTGCGCCGCAATCTCTTTCACTTTTTCCCCCCATGTAATATATTGTGATGTGTTGTGCTGTGTTATGCTGTCCTGTGTTTTGTTATGTTGTGTTATGCTGTGGTGTGCTGTGTGTTACGCTGTGTTGTGCTGTGCTGTGTTGTGTGGAGTTGTGAGGACTTGGAGTGGCTGCCATTAGTGGTACCACATCCAATGATCATATCCGTCATCCTAATTCCTGATGACATGCTGGAGGTTAAGACAAGGTGAGCATCGTCATCATCGTGTTATAGTTGTAGACATTGTCACCATCCTCATCGTTGAAATGGAAGAGAAAGTCGTAGTAGTGATACTTAGTACATTGTCACCATCCTCACTGTTGAAACTGAAGATAAAGTCGTGGTAGTAATACTTAGTACATTGTCACCATCCTCATCGTTGAAATGGAAGATAAAGTCATAGTAGTGATACTTAGTACATTGTCACCATCCTCATCGTTGAAATGGAAGATAAAGTCGTAGTAGTGATACTTAGTACATTGTCACCATCCTCATCGT
>CM065724.1:53764335-53766835 GCA_033310375.1 Conus canariensis
CAGCTCTGCAGGCAAACAGTTTACCAATCAACTATGGCCACGTCAACGATCGTCAGCTCTGCAGGCAAACCGTTTACCAATCAACTATGGCCACGTCAACGATCGTCAGCTGTGCAGGCAAACAGTTTACCAATCAACTATGGTCACGTCAACGATCGTCAGCTGTGCAGGCGAACAGTTTACCAATCAACTATGGTCACGTCAACGAGCGTCAGCTCTACAGTTTACCAATCAACTATGGTCACGTCAACGAGCGTCAGCTCAACAGTTTATCAATCAACTATGGGCACGTCAACGATCGTCAGCTGTGCAGGCAAATGGTTTACCAATCAACTATGGCCACGTCAACGGAATAGCATACACTTCACTGAAACCACTGGAGTCATACAAGTTAAGTCTGGTGGGTAAAATTCCAGTTTTTCAGGTACGGCAATAACCGAATTCAAATTCGCATCACCTGATTGCAAGCTTGGCGCTGTGCCACTGGGCCAAATCGACAATCGCGACATCAGGCACAGTTAACTCTCTCTCTCTCTCTCTCTCTCTCTCTCTCTCTCTCTCTCTCTCGGTGGCTTCCCTTGCTTGGCTACCAGCAAGAAGCATTGCATCAGAGGTCTAAACATTTTGTTTTCTTTTTTGAAAGAAACAGTTAACAATGCCTGTTGTAGGACTTCCAGCGTATTTGGAATGTATGCTAAACACACTGTTACAAGAACTATCGCTGTCGTCATTCAAAATTGAAGGAAGAGGAGCACAGACTGTCGTCGTGTTGCGTTTGAAAGAGCCATGGCGGAAACCGCATGCCGCGCACACCGGTCAAGACAACACTGTCGTCTACCGCAGGAAATGTCCTTCACAGATTTCGAGAGACAGGAGACGGGCTGAGGTGCACAGAGCAGTGACAAAACAGAAGGCAAGTCCTACTTCGTCTCCCTCTGGCTTGTTTCTCCCAACGCCTCCAAGTTTGTTTTATGACGTGGAAAATGACACAGTGTCCGACATTTTACATGACAGTCTTGCCTGTGTGGAGAAATGTGCACGTGAGACAAGTGTAATTCAGCAGTGCTGTCCATCATCAGCTGCTGCGAATGACTTAAATCCCCAGCTTGTGTTAATAAATGACAACAGTGATATTTTGCAAACGGAGTCAGATAACTACACAAACGCTAACGTTGAGAGACTTGAAAATAAATCGCAGTCAGTTACACTGAGTGAATACAAGGACAGCCTGCCCTTACATCTACAGGAGACTGAAGCAGAGATCGAAGACACATGCAGCAGCAGCGCGGACATCTGTGAATCGGCTGACACAACACAAGTTACTGTGTCGGATCTTTACAAAGCCATAACGAAGTGTTTTGAAGAGACATCAGAGCGAATGGATGATCTTATCAGTAGTTTCAAACCAGACAGAAAGGACAGATGTGACAGTAGTGCTGGTAATGATGGAAATCCTAATTTAGAAACTACCTAAGAACCATGAATTTTCTTTATATCTAAGCTTGTTCTGACCCAGAGCTGGTTGTTAAGGAAGTTTTGCTTCAAGATGTGACAGTAAGGCCGCACATCTTATTGTCATTTAAACGTTCGATCACACATCTGGTTTGAAAGGAAATCTTGATGTAGAAGTGTTAAGAACGTTGAAGTTTGTTGTTGGCTGTTAACTTTTTCTTATTACTGTGCCGAAACCTTTTGGAACCAATGACTGCAGAGATGTTCTACTGTTGTCAGCACATTAACCACGAACTGAACTGTATTACCTTGATTTGGATTCCATGTCATGATGCTGACGTCCATTGTATACAGTGAAATCGTTTGATTATCTTCCCTTAATTCATCCCTTCCCTCATTCTCCCCATGTGAATGGGCACAAAGCCTAACACATTAAAGCATTCGCATTCTCTCTCTGTCTGTCTGTCTGTCTCTCATACACACACACACACACACACACACACACACACACACACACACACACACACACACACACACATATATATATATATATATAATTATAAACAAAGCTTGCTCTTATGTCTTAGACTGAAGAAATAGGGGGAGATAAGCATTCATATCTGCAGTGGTAGATAGGTCTGCCTAACTAACAGTATGTGCTTAAGTGGGTGAATGGGGAAAAAATAATAAAAATAAATGCTTCTCAAAATGAGCCTTCAGCAAGCTTATAGTCTCCAAGGAGGAGACATTCTCCAATGGGGAGGAAACTCACTAGCATATAACTCCTGGTCAGATACCGATATTTCGAAACCTGGAAACCCGAAAGTTGCTGGAATGGTGCTCGGTACTTATCCTTGGAATTTATTAGTTCATTTTAATTTAGTCCCTTGTGGATTCATTCCAAGAACTGGCCCTCAGCACTTGTGTCTTAAGAGGTTATCTTTTTATATTTTCTACTTTTCACAAGAAAATGTAGCTTGTTTTGCTCTTTCATGATTTTCTTTTGCTTCTTAGATGGCACCTTTGGTTGGTTTTTTGAAAACTCAAC
>CM065724.1:53771835-53784335 GCA_033310375.1 Conus canariensis
TTGTACATGGGAAGGAAGGACTGTGAAAGGCAGAGTGTGAGCAATGCAGGTGTGTGTGTGTGGGGGGGGGGGGGGGGGGGGGGACTGTGAAAGGCAGAGTGTGAGCAATGCAGGTGTGTGTGTGTGTGGGGGGGGGGGGGACTGTGAAAGGCAGAGTGTGAGCAATGCAGGTGTGTGTGTGTGTGTGTGGGGGGGGGGGGGGGGGCAACAGACGACAAGCAAGAAAAGAAACAAGGAAAGGGAGCAAGAAAGAAAGAAAATAAATTGTCTCATACATTCTGTGGCCCAAACTGAAATATGTTGTGGACTCAGCAGCCCAGCAGAGATGAGTGGTAGAAACAATAGTACGTTGTGAGGATAAGGTGGAACGGTGTGGAGTGTCCGGGTGGAAGAGGGATAGGGAATTTAACATGTTGCACTATATATGGCTTCACAATAACAGGATATGTTTACATTAGTGTGTGTGTGTGTGTGTGTGTGTGTGTGTGTGTGTGTGTGTGTGTGTGTGTGTGTGTGTGTGATGTGTGTGTGTGTGTGTGTGTGTGTGTGTGTGTGTGTGTGTGTGTGTGTGTGTGTGTGTGTGCGCGCGTGCGTGCGCGCACTTATGAGAATTACAGAAGCCATAACACATGCCAACACTGTCACTGACGGTGAACCTCGGATTTCTAGCTTAACGAGGAAGAAGAAGTCGGCAGGTAGTGATGATGCACATTCGAGCGGCAGAGGGGTGTCTTCTCTGGTGGGTGTCCTCTTAGTGACCTGAAATTGATAGGTTTCCGTGGATCGCTGGTCGATCAGCAGGGACTGCAACAGTTCAAGCGTAGGTGCGTCTGGGTATAGGGAGCCAAATGATCTGTGTGGAGTGAAAACTTTGGGTGGATAACCTCTTTTTCTTCCTCCTCCTCCTCCACCTCTTCCTCCTTACTCTCCTCCTCCTCCTCCTCCTCCTCCTCAGCATCCAAGACGTTCAATTTGTTCTCTCATCTTTCGTGCCTTCTCAATACTATTATACGCGCACTGTTCAGACCAGCTCCCCCGCACACAACCACATCCAATTCGTTCTGTCGCAGTTTACAAGCCAGCAGTCCGCATGTAGCTGTCAATGTAGTAAGTTCTCCATAAGCCATAAGCGAACCTGCCAGGGGAGATACTGCACTGCTGCTGTGTCATGTTGTTAGTGTTCAGTTGTTCCTGTTCTGATCCAACAGACGCTGGATACCACCTACCAAGGCCCCTTGCTGGCGACATTTATTGCTTTGTCACGGTAGCCAGCGTGAGTGACTGTTCTTCAGAGGAGGATCATATTCCATAGCAATTTGTCCGCAATGTTGGAGATCATATTCCATAGCAATTTGTCCGCAATGTTAAGGGCGGTCTGTGCATCTTATAATACAAACCATCGTAGACCACACACACATACATACACACGCGCGCGCGCACATGCACGCTCACACCTGCGTGCACAACACACACATATACACACATAAACACACACACATACATACACAAGTGCGCGCGCATGCATACACACGTGCGCGCGCGCACACACACACACACACAGATACACACGGGCGCCCGCGCGCGCGACCATGCGGTTCGCACACGCACGCACGCACGCACGCACGAACACACACATGCACACACACACACACACACACACACACACACACACACACACACACACACACACACAACACACAAAAGCGCGCATGCGCACTGACTGACCAACCTAAAACCTTAGAATGTGGTGACATTTGACAAACTGGAGATAGATGCGAGCAAATATTTAGGTACACCAACTGGATGATTCCACACATCGATTGAATGAAAACAACTTGAACTCATTAGCGATATCTAAGTACCAGCCCAGACTGTCGCGACATATCCATGAGCACTTGAGTCTGCTGTCGGCCACAAAGTCGCAGTATTGCGAAGCATCCACACATGTGCACTTCCCTGTGCATGCGTCCCCGTCCCCATCTCACCCCATCTCCTCGTCCTCTCCCACTTCTACCTTTCTTCTCCCTACCCTCCACACACACACACACACACACACACACACACACACACACTTGCACCAATCGCACGCGCGCGCGCACGCACGCACGCACGCACGCACGCACACACACACACACACACACACACAAACACACACACACACTTACACCAATCGAGCACGCGCGCACGCACGCACGCATGCACGCGCGCGCGCGCGCGCGCGCACACACACACACACACACACACATCAAACGCACACACACACACACACACACACACACACACACACACACACACAAGCGCGGGCGCGCGTACACACACACACACACACACACACACACACACACACACACACACACACACACATGTACAATAGATACACACAGACACGCACACATGCACTCGCAGCCAGATACACGTACAGTAGTAGTCTATTGTTATGACACTGTATGGCGATTATCCGATGAAATCGTTGATATTATGCGTTCAAACTCACAGAAAAGTAGTCGAGAATGACGTTGTTCAGTAATGTAGACACCGCATAGAAAGAACCGGTATTCATTCCTGCAACATCATAATTGTCATGAAAGGATACCATTAAGGCAAAATTGCTCTCCATAGAATATTACGAGGACAAAATCAATGACTCATCACAGCATACAACGAGGACGACGTGACTCACGAAAGACGCCATGAAGACAAAAAGACTCATCACATGAACTGAGTGAAGCGTATGACAATGAGACACAGCGAGGACAACGTGAATCACCAAACGACATCACGAGAACAAAATGACTCACTGGAAACCGCCGCAAGGATGAGATGCCTCATCACAGGATACAACGAGGACAAAATGACACCACAGAATACCACGCGAACAAATGAATCCAATGAGTAGGAAAACTCCCGACAGAATGTTATCAGATGAAATGATTGATACTAGGATGCTATGAAGACAAAATGACTCACCACAGAATACCACGTGGAGAAATGAGTTCAGGGAGTAGACAACAAACAAGAAGGGTAACTCTAGCTCCCTCAAGAAAACAAATATACACCCATAACTCCAAAGGAATGCTGCTTACGACACCGAATCGCCTTGCAGATATGATTGCACAGAGCACACAGAACAAACTAGGAAACATCCAAGGACAGGGGACGATTCCTTGTTTGTTCTGTATGCTCTGTGCTGTCTATCTGCTAGGCCATTCGGTGTCGCAAGCAGCATTCATTTGGGGTTATGGGCGTGTGTTTGATTCTTGCGGGAGCAAGAGGTAACCTACTTCTTTATTGTTTATTGTTTTATTGTTTATTGTTTATTGTTCCCTGCCTCATTTCATACTTACTGTCGTTCAAGTAGGAAAAACTCCCGACAGAATATTGCAAAATGAAATGATTCATACTAGGAGCCATAAAAACGAAAGGACTCACCACAGAATACCATAAGCAGGAATTGACTCAGAACAGTATATTACAAGGAAGAAAATAAAAAACAAATTGTTCATCACACGATTTCATGAAGAGAAAACCATTCACTACAGGACACAATTCGACAAAACAACTCATGAGAATACCACGAGGGTGCAATGACCCGCCACAAAACACGAGAACGAAATGACTCACCACAGGACACAGAGACAACATCACTCCGCACAGAACCAGGGGATGAAACAACTCATTACAGGATACCAGGAGATCAAATGGCGCCCGGCACAATATCACAAAGGCGAAAGGAATCACTGTAGGATATCACAATGATGAAACGATTTATCACAGGATGCGATGCAGGCAAAATGATTCACCCTAAGATATCTCAAGGACGAATGATTCTACACAGGACGCCATTAGGATAAAATGACTTTGCTCACTCTTCCACAACAGTTAAAAGGACTCGCCACAATATACCACAATCACTAAATGAACAGAAGAAGAACTGTATATAACGCAACATAGAACTGATGAGAACGACACAATTGATTGTATAACAGCATAATGATGGAATAACACACCATAGCACAACATAGAACTGATGAGAACGACACAATTGATTGCATAATAGCATGAAGATAGAATAACACACCATAGGACAACATAGAACTGATGGGAACAACACAATTGATTATATAACAGCATAAGGATAGAATAATACACCATAGGACAACCCGTCACAGGGCACCACCACAAGAACGTAACTGGCTGCAGGATATGATGATGACGCCGTGACACGCCAGAAGAGACAAGGAAGATAAGCAGCCTTAGCACTGGCCAGGCTGCAATGGCTCACCGTACGACACCATGAGGAGGAAGAACCCTCTGTTCCTGATGAGGTTCAGCAGGGACTTGCCATAGTCGGCGTTCACTTCCAGCTCTAGCTGCTGCTGCTGAGCTCGGCTGGGAGGTGTTGGCGGCTCTCTCTGGAACACTTGGTGATGGCAATGACAGGGACGTCATACAGGGTGTCATAATGAGACATGTCAAACGTCAAAGGCAAAGACAAGACACAGTGGAACAACAAAGACGACAGCATTAATTATGTCATAATGGGACAGTCAAACGATAGAGACAGCGACAGCATTAAGGATGTCATAACGGGATATGTGAAACGATAGAGACAACGACAGCATTAATTATGTCATAATGGGACAGTCAAACGATAGAGACAGCGACAGCATTAAGGATGTCATAATGGGACAGTCAAACGATAGAGACAGCGACAGCATTAATGTGTCATAACGGGATGTGTGAAACGATAAAGACAACAACGTAATTAAGGATGCTATAATGGGACATGTGAACCAACAAAGACGACGACAGCCTTCAGGATGTCATGATGAAACTGTGAAACGACAAAGACAACGATAGCATTGAAGATACCCCTATACTTGCACAACGAAAAAGATACATACATCATCAAGGAGTCACGCTGGGAAAGCGAAAAGCGAAAAAAGACAGGGACAACATCAAGGGTTTTCATGATGGGACACTATGTTGCAATATTACCCTGGGAAACGACCAGGACAGGGACAACATCAAGGGTTTTCATGATGGGACACTATGTTGCAATATTACCCTGGGAAACGACCAGGACAGGGACAACATCAAGGGTTTTCATGATGGGACACTATGTTGCAATATTACCCTGGGAAACGACCAAGACAGGGAAATTGGGAAACGACAAAGACAGGGACATTGGGAAACGACAAAGACAGGGACAACATCAAGGGTTTTCATGATGGGACACTATGTTGCAATATTACCCTGGGAAACGACAAAGACAGGGACATTGGGAAACGACAAAGACAGGGACACTGGGAAACGACAAAGACAGGGACACTGGGAAACGACAAAGACAGGGACATTGGGAAACGACAAAGACAGGGACACTGGGAAACGACAAAGACAGGGACATTGGGAAACGACAAAGACAGGGACACTGGGAAACGACAAAGACAGGGACACTGGGAAACGACAAAGACAGGGACACTGGGAAATGACAAAGACAGGGAAAGTGTCAAGAGTGTCACAATGCCATGCCGGGAACAGACTTATACAAGATATCATAAAGTCACATGAAACGTTGAGAAACGACAAAGAAAGGAACATTGTGGAGAGTATCACGATGGGGCCCTCTGAAAAACAAAAACATGGATAGCATCTGGGACGTCACGATGGAAACGACTAAGAGGAACAGGATCGTGGACGTCACGATGCAACACTGTGAAACGACAAAGGCAGGACCGCATCAAAAACTGTATGAGGAGACACAAGACAGGACAGCATCAAGAATGTCATGCTAGGACATTATAAAACTACACAGATAGCGATAGCGTCAAAGGTTTTACAAGGAGACACAAGTGTAGCTATGTTCCCTCAGTTCTACGTTCCAGCAACTCAGTTTCCACGGTTCCATGTTCCCAGATCTGCACATTCCCACAAATCTATGTTCCCACAACTCTGCTCCACACCCATGTTTTTATGTTCCACATTTCCATGTTCCCATTGTGCCATGTTCACATAAGTTTAAGTTCCACAATTCTATGTTACTTCAGTTCTATCTACGTTCTCAGTCATATGTTCTCACATGTCTGTGTTACCACAACTCTTTTTTTTACACAATTCTATGTTCTTATAGTTTCGTGGTTCCAGATCAACTTCATTTTCTAACTGCCCTGAATTCCAACATCCCTACCTTCTTTTACTTTGCATTTCCACAGTTCTATCTTCCAACATACATATGTTCTAGCGAGTTCTCGAATCGCTATGTTTTCATCTGTGTTCTCACTGCTGTGTATTCCAACAAGTCGATCTTTCAACTACTTTATGTTCCAACAAAACCATGTTTCAACATCCCAGTGTTCATACATCTTCTTTTCCCTTCAGTTCCAAGTTTCCAAGAAGCTAATTCTTAGAGTTTCCACGCTTCGTCTAGTCACTCCGTATTACAAGTACACATTTCCAGAGTTCTATTCTCACACAGATCCATGTTTCCCTGCTTCTTTGACTTTTATACGTATTCATTCCATTCATTTCTTGGCACAGAAGTTACTAGATTCCTGTTTGTTAAAAATATACAAACGTTCTGTCCTTTATGGCTGTTTATTTAACTTTCCTGATTGCTGAACTTTCTGTCCATTAATTGCTGAGATTTTCCCACTTTTCGTCCGTTTGTTGTTGAATATTCAACGTTCTTGACCATTTATTGCGGAATATTTCAGTCCACATTCTAAGGATTCCACTCTCCTGACCATCTTTTGCTGAATATTCAACTTTCTTGTCCACTTATTGCTAAATAATCCATTTCTTGCTGACTGAATATTTAACTTTCCTATCCATTATTGCTGAGTGTGTAGCTTTCCTATCCATATATTGCTGATTATTCAACCCTCCGTCAATTTATTACTAAATGTTACTCTGCCCATTTATTGCTGATTTTTTTTTTTTTTTTATCTCCTCTTATTTCATTGTTGATTATTTAACTTTCTTGTTCACTTATTGTTGAATGTTCAACTTTTCCGTCATCTATAGCTGAATATTCGACTTTCCTTTCCGTTCATTGTTGAATATTCAACTATCTTCTCCTTTTGAACCCTTTGTCCCGAAGCTGAACTCACAGACGAGGTTGGCGATGAAGATGGCGGTGGTGATGGCCGCGGTGCCGTAGAACATGTTACGGAGGTGGGTGCTAATGTCTTCAAGGGAAGAGTCGACATCCACGATCGCCGGCGGCGTCAGGAACCCTACGGCGATACCAATCTGCACAATGATGATGATTTCGTGGTGATAGTGTTTGATGGTGACGACGATAATAATGATTATTAACTATATATACTACGCACAAAAAGTTAAGGATCGGTATGTGAAAACAGGTGCGTAATAAACTCAGTTCGCTACTGTTATTTATTTCTTAGTCCAGCCAAATTGTCATGAATTCTTGTTCAGCTGTAAGTGGGCGATGTTGTGTTAGTGCGAAAATTGCACGGGATTCTCTACCACTGAGCTGGGCCGCAAACGGAAAAGCGGAAACTTGCGAAAAATGACCTTGTTTTGGACCGTTCTGCCTGAACACATTGCACTTGCCAGATGGAAAAACCATTATGCACGTGCAAGCACTGCTGTTTATGTGTGAGATGCTGTCGCTCGCTTGGCTATATAAGAAGACATTCCACCAGTAGTAGGCCTGATCTGACAATGCCTCCACGACGAAAATTAAGCGAGTTGGATAGGGGACGAGCTGTTGCATGGTTCCAAGATGGTGTTCCCAAGCGAGAAGTGGCCAGGCGACTTCATGTGTCCATCTCGGTCATTGTCCGACTGATTCAACGCTTCACAGCCACTGGGATTGTCCATGAAAGACGCAGATCTGGTCGACTGAAGAAGACAACCCCACGTGACGATGGTCTCATTGAACGACAAGCCCTGCAGACAAGAACAGCCTCTTCCAGCATAATTCAAAGGCAGTTCAGGGTGGCTACTAACATCAACATCAGCCAGCAGACCATACGGAACCGCCTACATGGGTTTAATCTCCGTTCTCGTCACCCAGCAGTACGGCCACGCTTAACTCCAGCCCATAGGGCAGCACGCCGCGCCTTCTGCGCACGTCACGTGAGGTGGACACGCCAGCAATGGTCCCAGGTCCTGTTCAGTGATGAATCACGCTTCACCCTTCACCACAACGACGGCCGACTGAGGGTCTGGAGGCGCCCAGGGCAACGCTTTACTGACGCCACTGTCCAAGAAAAGGTGGCCTTTGGTGGAGGTTCTGTAATGGTCTGGGGGGCCTTCAGCCTTCACCACAGAACATCCTTGTATCATGTACAGGGTAACCTGACTGGCATCCGATACCGGGATGAGATCCTTCGACTGCTGGCTGTGCCTACACTGCAGCAGATGGGACCGAGGGCTGTCTACCAGGATGACAATGCTCGCCCCCACAGGGCAAGGGTGGTCAACGACTTCCTGCAGCAGTCTGGAGTCAACAGAATGGAGTGGCCAGCATGCAGTCCCGATCTCAACCCGATTGAGAACCTCTGGTATGAGCTGGATCGCAAAGTGAGGAGCCACCCCCCTCCCAGGGATGCCCAACACCTCTACCAGATGCTGCAGGCTGAGTGGCAGGCGCTTCCACAGAGGATCTTCACCAACCTGGTCAACTCGATGAGGACTCGTTGCGTCGAGTGCCAGAACAGCCATGGTGGTTACACGCATTACTGAGCTTTTGGGAGCATCAGTATGCCCTGTCTTGTGATTTCAATGACTTTGGGAAATCAAATTTGGATACGTACCCACTTTAATCAAATGTACACACCAAACGATTGCTCGAGATTGAAGGCAATTGTGTATCGTTATCACTAAAGACTGGAATTAAATGTTGGCCAAACTTCAACGCATTGACTTTCTTATTTTGACAGTTATGAATGTTTGTGAAAGTGATCCTTAACTTTTTGTGTGTAGCTTATATAAACTATGTATAATCAAAACTAGAAAATGAAACAATTGTGCACACATTCAGAGAGTATGTGGTAAAAATAGTGTAGCTGTTTCATAATTATTTTGCATATGTATAAAACAACGCAGATTCATTTAGGCACCCCCCAAGTAAGCGCGCACACATATATACACTATTAAGTCCTGTTTTTTTTGTTATTCTTGTATCTTTTATGCTTTTTTCATATCCTGCGCTTGCTGGTGTGGGTGTGGTGTGGTGTGGTGGACCCCCCCCCCCGTCTTTTTATCCGTTAATTATATATGTGATTCGACTTTGATTGTCTTCGTTTTTACAATTTTTTTTTTTTGATGATTATACGTTTTGGTTGTATCATTGCACAAGATTGAAATTTTTGTTCTTATTTATTCCTTCTTACATGCCTATTAGGTAATGTTATGTCTTACTGATCAAATGCTTATATAATGTGTGTGTGCGTTGTTTTCTGCTATTGTGAAGAACAACCCATTCTAAGCTGTTTTTACTTTAATATTTTTTTTATTCCTGAAATATGTATGACTTCATTGTCTTCTTTTACTGTTTAATTAATTATACTTTTGTGATATCTTGCCATGGTAATGAAATTATTGTTCTCATTCATTCTTTACTAGGTGCTTAACAGAAAAGATCATGTTGTCTTGTTATATTATGTAAATACATATATGCGTGTGTGTGTATGTGAAAAACCAATCTCAATGAAAGCCGTTTTTACTGCAAATATCTCTTTTTCTTTCCTTTTCTTTTTCTTTTAAATCCCTGCATTATATTTAAGTTTGATTGTCTTCATTTTACTGTTGAAACAATCAAAATCATACTCTTTGTGATATAATTTCTTGGTATTGAAATTTTGTTATCTTTTATTCCGTACTTGATTTAATAGGGAATGTTATGTTGTTTACACAAGTCTGTTTTCAATTTTAACAGCCCTATGAATTATCTCCCTTCAGTCTCTCTCCCCCGTCTCTCTCTCGCTCTCTCTCTCTCTCCCCCCTCTCTCTCTCTCTCTCTTCCCCCCCCCTCTCTCTCTCTTTTGAAAGGTGCTGTTGTTTTGTTTTCTTTTTTGTACTTAATTTTGAGCTTATCTTGGAGCGTTCTGTTTTACAGTTGGAGTGTTTATTTAAGTGTGGTGTCAATATTGCATATGTGATGGTGGTTTGTGGTGGTGATGTGTGCGCCTGTGTGTGTGTGTGTGTGTGTGTGTGTGTGTGTGTGTGTGTGTGTGTGTGTGTGTGTGTGTATGATTCTGTTTTGGCGGGGTGTGTGCGTGTGATTCTGTACTGGTATGGTGTGCGTATATGGGGCGGTGGGGGTGGGGGAGGGGTGGTAGGATGTGTGCATGCATGTGTTAATATTTATATATATGTACAGACTGATACAAGATGGATAAATGAATTGACAAAGAATGACCGAGCACAGTGGAAAGAGTGGAATATTTTCAATGATATACTTGTCTATAATTTGTTGTAATATGTCAATTTTGATGATGACACCACAAACACATTTGCCTTGTATTCTATGAGGATAAATAAAATATTGTGTATCGTATATAGTGTATCGTGTACACACACACACACACACACACACACACACACACACACACACACACACACACACACATACAGACACGCGCGCGCGCGCGCGCACACAGATAGATAGATCGATCGATCGATAGATAATTACTCAGCACACAGAGATAGAGACAACAGACAGGCAGAGAGACATACAAAGAGACAGAGACCCAAGACAAACAGTGCAGCACACAGGGATCTACCTGGTTGCCGAAGACACCCAGTGACGTGGCGGTGGACACCTCATGGGGGCCGAACCACACGGCGGCCAGTCTGGCCGGGATACCCAGCACCCACAGCTGAGAAATGGCCGCCACTGTCTGGGCAAGCATCAGCAGCCAGAACAGATCCTGCGTACACACACACACACACACACACACACACACACACACACACACACACACACACGCACGCACGCACGCACGCACGCACGCACGCACGCACGCACACACACACACACACACACACACACACACACACACACACACACACACACACACACACTGGCTTGCATCACTAGTCGGATTAACAGTGTTTTAACCACAACCATACAGATCGATCCGAGCTCTCCTTACTTATCTCTCCTTTGTGCAAAGCTCCGTGTGTGAAAAAAAGGGAAAAGGTGGGTATTAGAAGTATTCAATACCTGCTAGTCAACTGAAAATCAATGTTTGCTGAGACATATCCTTTACACTGTACAGGGACAAAAATCCTATGATCAACTGTTCGAAGAACAACAACAACAAGATTGTTTATCTGAAGACTGAAAATGAGCTGTGAGAAAACCCGAAAAGTATGGCTTGGGTGGACAAAGCACTATAATGATACTTAATAAACGTACAAAAAGGTGGAATGAAAACATTCCAAAATCAAAATACTATGACTCTGATAATATGTATAACCTTTCACACATGTTAAAAACAAAATCCGGCGCATAAGATTACCAAAGTTGAAAAAAAGGAGACTATGGCTGCCTAGAATCAGAAGACCACCAGGCAGAGTAGCCGTGTATATAACCGTTGATTTTAGCCAGATTAATTAATTTCTGTACACTGCTGTCGAATCCGTCCGATGACAAAATAAAATAATCACAGAAAATATGTTGAAGGCGCATTTGTGGAAAAAATTCACTCAATCAAGAGCACATATTCTGTCTGGAATATCAAATATATCACATATTATAGGTTTTCCTAACATTGGGGATGCATATCCAGGGAATATGTGCAGTCATCAAAACTCTCTCGGATTACTAAAATACACAGATGCAATCCCAAGATACACAGACGCAATCCCAAACAGGTGAATACAACCCAAGCCTTATGCCCAGAAGTAAAATTAATCGGACGAAAACGTCTTGGGGGAAAAAAGTAGAATGCAGGAACATATGCAAACAAACAGCAGACACTTGATATCACCTGAACTTTTGTTCTCCAATGTCTGACTTAAAAATGTCTATAAAGCATTTTAATATGAAAATATGTGCAGAGAATTAATATTTCTAGTGGAAGATTGTTTTTTCTAATACACATTTTAATACGTTTTCCTGATAAACAAACATATGCGTGAAATAAAGGACAGAAGTAATTCACGCATGTATTTCAACATGATAAAAACATGATTTAAAAACCGGACCGAATGTACACATGAATATTAAACTAAAAGAGCGGTACAGCATGCAAAATGACAGTTATAGTCATTGCGTTTTAGGGAAAAACATTAAATGATTACGATCTATTGTGCCTTTTAAAGAATATTAGTTTGCAACGACGACATTTTAAAGCAGACATGCACCGATTATATTTAGTTTTTGCATGACATTGTTTAAACTTACATCTTGTGTTCAGGCACCCTGAAAGCAGCCAAAGAGAGAATTACATGGGGATAATGGTGAGTTTTCAGCCAAAGAGAGAATTACGTGGGGATAACGGTGAGTTTTCAGCCAGAGAGAA
>CM065724.1:53789335-53801835 GCA_033310375.1 Conus canariensis
ACGAAAACTTGAACTACACAAATGAGTTTAGTCTTGTTTACTGTCTGGACGCGTCTTTGGGAGTGTTGCTCGAATTTTCTGACCGAAATTTCAAGTGCCTATTTCTCGGGCCTGGTTGACGCCGACACAAGCAATGATAGGAAGAGCAGAGGAGAGCCTTGCAGATTAAAAAGCAACGGCATGTTATAAACCTTAGTGCACTTTTTTCCTTTAATCGGTTCTCTCTCTCTCTCTCTCTCTCTCTCTCTCTCTTACGAGAGTAGCCTCCCTTGCTCGGCATCCGGCAAGACGTGTTTCAGCCGCTCCGGTAAATTTCTACTCGTGTCAACTGTAAGTCGCACAGCATGCCTGTTGAAGGTCTCCCATTCACTCTAGAAGCCACATTTAATGCTGCACTGGAAGAAATGGCATTGTCGTCATTCAAAATAGAGGGCAGAAGAAAACAAATTGTCGTCGTTCTGCGGTTCACTTCAACTACCGAACAGCCCCCTGCCACGCGAACTCAAGGCCACAGCATTGCGTATCGTCGCAAGTGCCCGTCACAGCTGAACAGGGATAGGCACAGAGCAGAGACCTACAAAAGCAATCAAAAGAAAAACGCAAGTGAAAATTTATGTTCTCCATCCGGTTTATTTTTGCCGACACCTACTGGCGTATTTTACCACGTTGACAGAACCAGCGAGAGTCGTTTTACATGTGATGAGATTGTCAAGTCTGACAACCATCTCCCTCCGTCTGTAACTCAGCCTGCAGAAGAAACACTACACAGTGACTAGCAAACAGAGATCGACTTGGAGCAGTGCGGACAAAGAATCTGCGACAGTTTCACACGACGAAGTGTCGGTCTTGGATTTTGGATCTGTGAAGTGCTGATCAAGACTGTGTTGATAAATATTGTGATGTGGTTTGTGATCCGGACGGGCCTCCGGTGAATGAACAACAGAACGACCCTCCAGAGAACGTGACTACCAGTGACATTATGGCGTACCTACAGAGAATGATAAGAAACATGGAGCGCGTTCATTCTACTGACAGAGAAAATGCGCAACTGACTTCCAGCGGCAATTCAGCTGCGGAGAACAGAAATCTTGACTGTGGATAAACCTTTTGGAAGCCTAAATGACAATCACATCGGTGTTCGAAGTTTGTTAATTATTTCCGTGGTTTGGTTTCCTCATCGCGATGTTGTTTTCTGACATTCATTGTTTGTGTGCATTCCTTGACATTCATTTTCGAACAGCCCCACCCCCACCGTCACCCCTGCATGAGAATGGGCTTTGTGAGCTTAACTCATTAAATCATTCGTTCGTTCGTTCTCTCACACGACATATACAGTGGTTTTTCTTTTTTAGATTTATAAAACTGTTAAATTTTTCTTGCTCTGTCATCCTCCCTTCCTCCCTCCTCCCTCCTTGTTTCTCCCCTCCCGCCCCCGTTATGTACATCTCCTTTTCTCTTTCGTTTGATTTTCTGAGGCAATATGGCTGATATGTATGAAACATAAGACCCCCCCCCCCACCCCTTCAAATCCACCCCCCCCCCTCTCTCTCTGTTTCTGTCTGTCTGTCCCTCTCTCTCTATCTCTCCCTCCCCCCCTCTCTCTCTCTCTCTCTCTCTCTCTCTCTCTCTCTCTCTCTCTTCTCTCTCACCGCATATTGGTCGGTGGGCAGACTCTGGTTGTAGTATTTTTCCAGGACGTTGCCAATGATGCTGAGGTGAATCCACTGCATGGCGTTGCTGAAGGAGTAGCAGCAGAACAGGAACAGCATCAGCCAACGACGCCGGTACACCTGCACGTCGTCCTTCTCCCTCCCCAGCGGCAGCGGCAGCGGCGACGACAGCGCGTTTCCGGTCGAATCCTTGGCGACCATGTTCGGCGACGTCACCATGACGTCATCACATGATCTGCCGCTATCGCCTTTCTCGGTGGTAAAATTTGCGGTGATGTTGTCAGCGTCGTGGTCTTTGGTGTTGATGCTGGTATATTTCAGTCTGTCTGCTACCAAACACGGTTTGCTCTAGAGGACTGAACGCGCAAATGTGGTGAGGTATTGCTAGGGAGGGGTACGCTTTCAGTGATAGTTGTTTATCTGTCATCTGTCTGTTTGTCTGTCTGTCATCTGTCTGTTTGTCTGTCTGTCATCTGTTTGTCTGTCTGTCAGTCTTTTTCTTTTGTCTGTCAGCAAACTACTTACTTACACACTTCAATAAAAGTTGAGGACTAATAAGAAAATCACGTCTCATTTTTGTTTCAAATTCCGTCAATCCTTTTTTCTCAGGTATCTTGCATATATAACATTGGCAGTTGGATGCCAAGTCTACGTGATGACAGTTCTGTACGCTGCACATGCATCACAAGGTAGTATCGGAAACGGGAGAATTGTGCCAGAGTTCACACATTGATCCTTAATAAACTTTGGAAGATCCTTTATAAACATTGGAAGACATTTGCAGACTAAAGGCTGGGCGGATCACGAGCTACTTTTATAAGGTTCTGTGCGGGGTCTCCAAGAGGTGAACTCCGAGGGCCTTCTCCCAAATCGCAAACAAGTTAACGGAATTGGAAGAATCACATTGCCAGACATACACCAATATTTTTCAATAAAAGAGTGACGAAAAACAAAGACCGAGTTTCAGAAGCCTAGTCTCTGATTCCATTTCTTTCCGTTTAAAATCCGTTTCATCTTTGATGTGGACAAGATGACTGTCTTAATAGACCATACGTCTAAAAGGACAACTTTCCAAATTATGTTCGGCCATCATTTTGTCTCTTTGCGCCAAATACATAAATGTCATTTGATTGATCGAAAGAACCGTCGGTTTTCTTCGTCTCCAATATCGTGTGATTGTCGTTATGACGGTTCTCGGTAAACAGTTAATACCGGAACAAAACCAAAAAGGCTTCATGATTCCGTGTCCGTTTTGCGATGGCCCAAGCCACCCAGACAGAGTCCTTTCAGGTCAGTTACCACGTAGGACAAACAGAGACAGAGTCAGCATTCCTGCTGAGGGAAAGAAAGATACACACAGACTATACAAAATACAGAGCCTGTTAATGTTGATGTTGCAATCTGCATGGAGAACAAATCTAAGCCCTTCTAAGCACGCTAGTCTTTCTGTTTACGTTTCAGTTTCAGTTTCATCAAGGAGGCGTCACTGCGTGCGGACTAGTCCATATACGCTACACCACATCCGCTAAGCTTTGAGACCACACTACGCATGATTTTAAGATGATGGATAATGAATTAACAACTGAGATGAAAGAATTGAAGAAGGGGGTTTCTCAGCGGATGTCTGGACTACGCATTAGCCCAGCGCGCTGGTCAGATCTTGAGTACCTACCTACCATGCTTTTTTATGTTTAGTTTACTGCAGTCAGAAAAAAGGAAAAGGGTCATTAAATTTTCATTCATTGCTCAGTTAGAATAATGTGCAAAGCTTATAAACCTCCATGTCTTTTACTGGAACAGTGGAAGGCGGTACCACGCTGTTCTCATTCTCATCAGCTTTGTTCATTTGTTTTCAGTAAAAGCGCCAGGGTTCTACAGAGATATGTGAAAAAGTCGGTAGTTTTGAGTGCTTTTACACTGACGTGCACTGATACCCCTCTTTATACACAGATCTGGACATGCATATGAAAGCTACTGATATGAAAACATTCACCCGGCTTGTATAAAATCATTCACCCAGTTTGTTATATATTTAGTTCATCATTGATTCTGTATACTCTCTCTCTCTCTCTCTCTCTCTCTCTCTCTCTCTCTCTCTCCTCTCTCAGACACACACACATAAACACACACACACACACACACACACACACACACACACACACACACACACACACACACACACAAAGGACGCACATACGTAAGCATGCTCTAATATACGATCACACACACACACACACACACACACACACACACACACACACACACACACACACAATGACAGAGAGAGAGAGAGAGAGAGAGAGAGAGAGAGGGAAACGGAATTTTATTCTATAAGACCATAGCTCCATTTGAAGGGAGGTGAAATCCCAAATTGTGTATGCTAATGAACAAAGCATAGCTAAACAAAATCACAGCAAACAACAGACATGCTGACATTTTTTCAATAGGTCAGTGAAGTAGTTGTACAGACGAGCAAGGTTTTTCAGATTCCATTGAACAATTTGCGCGTCGTTGAAAAACTTCACAGAGATATAAGCTCAGTCTCTTCATAACGTGTTTGTTCCGATTGGACATGAACAGAGATGCACGGAACAGACATGGATGTGCATAAAACCTACGAGGAATATTCTGTTCTCAGGTCAGGACAACAAAGTAAAAGATGTAATTCGTCCGTCTTTGCGCTTGTACACATTGGACCATCTTAAGCCGTTGTCTGACTTGTACACACTGACCATCTTAAGCCGTTGTCTGACTTGTACACACTGGACCATCTTAAGCCGTTGTCTGACTTGTACACACTGGACCATCTTAAGCCGTTGTCTGACTTGTACACACTGGACCATCTTAAGCCGTTGTCTGACTTGTACACACTGGACCATCTTAAGCCGTTGTCTGACTTGTACACACTGGACCATCTTAAGCCGTTGTCTGACTTGTACACACTGGACCATCTTAAGCCGTTGTCTGACTTGTACACACTGGACCATCTTAAGCCGTTGTCTGACTGTACACACTGGACCATCTTAAGCCGTTGTCTGACTTGTACACATTGGACCATCTTAAGCCGTTGTCTGACTTGTACACACTGGACCATCTTAAGCCGTTGTCTGACTGTACACACTGGACCATCTTAAGCGTTGTCTATGTACACTGACCATTAACGTTGTCTGACTTGTACACACTGGACCATCTTAAGCCGTTGTCTGACTTGTACACACTGGACCCTATCTTAAGCCGTTGTCTGACTTGTACACACTGGACCATCTTAAGCCGTTGTCTGACTTGTACACACTGGACCATCTTAAGCCGTTGTCTGACTTGTACACACTGGACCATCTTAAGCCGTTGTCTGACTTGTACACACTGGACCATCTTAAGCCGTTGTCTGACTTGTACACACTGGACCATCTTAAGCCGTTGTCTGACTTGTACACACTGGACCATCTTAAGGCCCCGATTTGTCTGACTTGTACACACTGGACCATCTTAAGCCGTTGTCTGACTTGTACACACTGGACCATCTTAAGCCGTTGTCTGACTTGTACACACTGGACCATCTTAAGCCGTTGTCTGACTGTACACACTGGACCATCTTAAGCCGTTGTCTGACTTGTACACACTGGACCATCTTAAGCCGTTGTCTGACTGTACACACTGGACCATCTTAAGCCGTTGTCTGACTGTACACACTGGACCATCTAGCGTGTTACTACACACTGACATCTTAAGCCGTTGTCTGACTATTTTTCATGTCCATTGCCATGCATCGTCATATCAGGAACCCCTAGTCTTAACTTCGTCAAACACCGTCTAATGTGTCTGTCCTCATCCAGCAGAAGATAGCTTTCACAGTTTCCAGAAGATTTAAACCTACTGTACCAAGAGAATCTTTCACTTTGCTGAATGTGATCTTCCCAGTTTTGTCTTCTGCAATCAATCAAACTTTGACGAAATTCATTCAAAAATCCCTGTACATCTTCCACTCCCTGATTTAACCATAGCAGTCCAAATCCATTTTGATATAACATGTCGCAAACATTCCTAACCCATGTTTGTTTGCCGTTGGAATCTTGATTTAACAACAGCATCCTGTAAGCTTTTAACGGCAACCTACTTTCATCCATACATAATGTTTTTAGCCAGTACCTAATGCAACGAATATTTGACTCAATATATATAGGATGGAGTCCAGTCTCTCCATAAACTAACTCACTTGGTGTTGAGAGAGAAGAGAGAGAGAGAGAGAGAGAGAGAGAGAGAGAGAGAGAGAGTTACAAGGAGTTTTAGTCATTTATAGGCCATTGGCTAGCATGAAGAGGGTATGTGAACAAAAACATCAATAAACAGTAAGGCGAGGGGAAAAACCGCACTGATTACAGGAGGAAAAAGATCAAAGAATGAAGAGCAGGTACAATGTACACCCAGAATGACAGGATGGAGCTACCAGCTGTCCACAGGCACATGAAAAGCAGTACCGCTTGACTGGAAGCCGGAGAGCGTTGAAAAGAAATCTTCATCAAGCAGCGAGTTAATTTATAACTATGTATCAGGCATACCAGATTCAGAACTAAATGTGAAGAGTGAATCCTTTTGTGTTTCTGTAAATAGACAACCTTTCTCTTTTAGTATCACGGAATATCGATTAATTAGTTCAATTCAGTGGTTTATTTAACGTCTGTTCACCATTGATGATATTAGACGAAAAATAATTTAAAGCGTCATCTCTAACTAACAAAGCTTAACCTCAAAGATAAAAAATAACAACAATAACTTTTTGAATTGGTGGTGAAAATAAACACGCATCAAAGCAACTTGGCAATTTTAGATTGTGCGATAATAATAGCAATGTTTATGATAGAAGGGCTGGACAATATTTGACTGATATCTTGGACGTTGATATCAATAGAATTTTCTTTATAAATTGGAGTTAAGACAGAACATTCTATCAACAAATGATGCACTGAAATAGGCTTACCACAAGTACAAAAACATGGCAAGATTAATTAGTGTGTAAACAAAGTATCACGGAATATAGATTAATTAGTGTCTAAACTTAAAGATCTTGTGCTTGTTTCATTTCTTTCTGTTATTAACTATGCGCGTTTGGTCAAGACCTTTACATGTAACCTCGATTTCTATGTACATCTTGGTTAAAATTTTTCCTCAAATCTGTAACAGAATTTGAATCAAAGAAGGCGCACAGATGTTATATTTTAATAAAGGATCGTCACCATTTGTGAAAATGGTCGTTGAAAAGTATGCCGACATTTGTCTATCTTACTCATAAACAGTTGTTCGGAGCAATGAAATGTTAGTATTGCTATTTGGTCTACCCTCAGATAGCTTACCAGTCTGTGGGATACATGTACCTGAAAAATGGTCAGCCGACTGCCTGTTAGGGCATGATACAGACGTCAACTTTTGTGGGGATCTTAACATAGTAAATAGATATTTCTCAAGATCATCCTGGAGAGTCTGTGTCTGATTCGCAGGATACAATGTTATCATTGTTCATAATTCAAGTTTTAACAATGAAGGGAAAGCTTATCAAACGGGTGTGCTGTTTTAGATTTAAGTATGTTGAATGGAGTAAGTAAAGAAGATATTTAACATGGCACTAAGCGTCAACATTTAAGTCTAGAAGCAGGGTTGTCTTTTTTATAGTCTACGAACTGTTCTTGTTTGCACTCAGTACATGTGAACTGATTATCTCCGAACATAAAGTAGATTCTGACACATGCCCGATGCATCCTGTGTTGTTCTTCTTAAAGAACATGGGTATAACACGGAAAGAGATGTACACCGCCAAAGTGTCCGAACAACTTTGCTGGAATAGCAAGGTGCCCGTCGTGTGTAGTGATTACACCAGCACGTGCAGAGAACCTCAGGTCATCACACTGATACTACAGTGGAAATAACTGATGTGGATCCTGACCGCACACTGCATGCGTTCCAAGACTGAATGAAAACACTGAGTGGATGTGACAAGGTATTCCAGCTGTAACAGCAGGAGATGTGGGCATTGGTTTGATTGAATGAAAACACTGAGCTGAGTGGATGTGACAAGGTATCCCATCTGTAACAGCAGGAGATGTGGGCATTGGTTTGATAAGGAATGTACCACTGGCAACAGAAGTGTGGGGAAATTGTTAGGAGAGTGTTAGAACATGAAATTCTGCAGACTGTCATGAACGTACGCACGTTAGACGTCATTACGAAAAATGAGCAGAGGAAAGAAATAAAAACTTAATAACTGATAATTGGATGAACTGGTTGCCTTGATCAGTTAAAAAACCAACAACAGAAGGAGTTAAGGGTTACTGTCCATGAAAGCACATTCTAACAGAAAACAAGCAAGAAGCATTTTTAGTGTTACATTGCCTGATCATTTTCATGCTTTGTGGAAAAACAAAACGAAGTAGTGTTTCAAACGATGGACTCTCAGGATGACGGCAATAGTTGTTATATCAACCGCCCCATTTCTACTGTTGAAGTTTGGCGTGCGCTTAAAAAAAGTTAAACATCGTATGGCAACGCTGCAGAACCTGAGGGTTTTATCAATCTTACACATGCCCATGTGATGATCTCTGTTTTCTCTGTCTCTGTCTCTCTTCTCTCTCTCTCTCTCTCTCTCTCTCTCTCTTTCTCTCTCTGTGAGTGTGAATGTGAGTGTGTGTGTGTGTGTGTGTGTGTGTGTGTGTGTGTGTGTGTGTGTGTGTGTGTGTTCGTGAGTGCATGCGTACCTGCGCGTGCGCGTGTTTGTATGTGCAATGGTGACTGACATTAAGTACTTTAGCAGTTGCACACACACACACACACACACACACACACACACACACACACACACACACACACACACACACACACACACAGAGAGAGAGAGAGAGAGAGAGAGAGAGTGTGTGTGTGTGTACATACCCAAAGCCATACTGAAAGACACTACTAACGACAATGAAGTGAAACCATCTTAGTATGAAGCCACACAAAGAGAGAGACAACACACTCCGCTCAACACAACCGGTTACTGTGCACCAGACAACACAGCTACGTTCAGTCGACACCATCTTTTCCTACCCTTTTTTGCGTACTTGTTTACCTAGTTTCCTATATAGAAATTTGGTATTTTCCATGTGCCTTGTGTCTACATGTGTGCTAGATGAATGGGCTCACGCAGCATTAGTTTTGAGTGAAGGGCCTGTCTCTGTTTCACCATTGGAGCATAATTACTCTTTCTTGTTTATCAGTTGATGATGATGATGATGATGATGATGGTGACGATGACGATGACGATGACGACGATGATGATCGATTAATGACAGCAAGTAGCAGGGGTGCTGTGACGAAGCCTTGGTCAGTCAGGAATCTCCGCTGCCTTCTGTCCTCAATTACGCGCAACCAGATAGAGGTGTTGCACTTAGCGCAATCCTTTACATTGTCCATCCATTTCGGAAGACTCACATGAATAATGTTGATAGTGTTCAGCTGGGTATTTTTAGTTGTGGCCTGTAATTCTCAATTCGTACACACTGTTAAAGAAAAAGTGTGGATACTATCTTTTTAAACTGGTTATTGGTTTTGGTCGGCAGAACGCCATTCCGTAGTCAAAAGTAGTAAAAGCAGCCCACAGCAGCCGCTGACTGAACGGACTTTGGGTGTTAATTAATGGCATGCGAGTTCAGGACAGCACATACCGTCTGTCTTAGCACACTCCTATGGAATCAGAGTAGGGCCATAAGCTTGATTTTTTTCTCAGGAAAACAGCGATAAAAGGGAATCAGTTACTGATTATCACTGTGATCCCTAAAGATCAAGATTGTTTCCAGTTTTTCTTGAGAAAAACAGATGCTTTAGGAAAAGAGCAATGGTGGAGGAAAGAGCTGTGCAGGCTGGTTTCCCTGTGGATCACAGGAAAAGAGCAATGGTGGAGGAAAGAGCTGTGCAGGCTGGTTTCCCTGTGGATCAGCACTTTTTTCTCTTTCTGTTTCCCTTTACTCACCAAGTCCCACTGTCGACTTTTGACACAGTGACACTTTGATATTAATGTACATGAACATGTAAATGATAATAAGCGATGATGACTGATTTCCCTGTTATTGGTGTTTTCATCGGAGTGATGAATATCTTCCTCTGGAAAAAAAAAAAACACAAAACAGTCATTGCCCATGGAAAACAGACATTAACTTAGTGAAACAAGGAAAAGTTATTCTTCTGGTGGAAACAGGAAAAAGAGTGGTTACCTCTTGGGATAACAGCGATACAAACTGATTTGAAACAGGAAAAAGAATGGTTACCTCTTGGGATAACAGCGATACAAACTGATTTGAAACCGGAAAAAGAGTGGTTACCTCTTGGGATAACAGCGATACAAACTGATTTGAAACAGGAAAAAGAGTGGTTACCTCTTGGGATAACAGCGATACAAACTGATTTGAAACAGGAAAAAGAGTGGTTACCTCTTGGGATAACAGCGATACAAACTGATTTGAAACAGGAAAAAGAGTGGTTACCTCTTGGGATAACAGCGATACAAACTGATTTGAAACAGGAAAAAGAGTGGTTACCTCTTGGGATAACAGCGATACAAACTGAATTCACTCTGACCGATGATCATATCGGGATCTGAGTAGCAAAACATGGAAAAGAATTGTCAGCCTGAGGAAAGCAATGAGAACAGTGATGAATCTTGAACAACAACAACAACAACAACAAAGAGAAACAGGTGGGGATAACAGCGGTGATAACTGATTTCCCTGGTGTCGCTGTTTTCCCGCAGGATAACGACCGTTCTTTAAAATAGCCGATTTCCGTTTTGGACGCTACCGCACTCCCATACATGACCTTGCTGGTGTGCCAGGCATCCCTAATCCATCACTGAAATGCATGAGGCGTGGTACACACGGCAGAACTCAGCGGTACAACACACACTGGTCAGATCTGGGCGTCTGGCGGCGAACAAGTGCTTTGTCTCTGACTCGGCATGATCTTCGTGTTCTTCTTCCGCATCCCTTAGCTAGAACGAAGACGTTTATACTTAGATTTTTTTTCCGATGACTTTTTTTTTCTTTTATATGTCTGACGATGTTTCGGCCTCCTGACATTTTGATAGACATGTGTTCCAGAAAGAGAATATGATGGCTGTTCCACCCCAACGTGTGTTGTTCCCATGTCTGTACACAATGAATGCAGCTTCTCAGCAACAGAGGAGAAGTAACTCGGTGTGTAAGCCATCACGTGAAGAACAACACACACACACACACACACACACACACACACACACACACACACACACACACCACACATACGCACACACACGCGCGCACACACAAATGCGCACGCATGCGTGCACGGTCGCATGGACAAACACATGCACACACACACACACACACACACACACACACACACACACACACACACACACACAGAGAGAGAGAGAGAGAGAGAGAGAGAGAGAGGGTTGAACTCGCCTAAAACAGAGAGACAGGTAAGTCAGTGAATGCCCTGTTTCATTCCACTTACTTGACTACGGAACAACGCACAGCCAATCAAAGCCAACACTCAGTGTAGCACAGGTCGATACTGATATCTGAAGGAGAGTTACATGTCACAAGTAGGAATATGCGTCAGAAAACTATTACATTGTTTCCGCAATTTTTACTGAAGTTTAGAAGCTCTTTACACGTATTAGTGTTCATTTTTCTTTCTTTGCATGTCTGTCAGCAAACATGATGCAAACCTTCCGAGCCAATGTCAACAACACTTGCTGGAAAGAAAAAGTGTGAGAAATGTTGGTATGTATCCATTCTACCAATCTGAATCATAGGCCCAATCCCGGATCCGTTAAGCAAGATGACATAAAGACTCTTGAACTGATTACAATAGAATGGGGTGGATAGATGGACATGTCTTGAGACATGAACGGGGTGGACAGATGGACATGTCTTGAGACATGAACGGGGTGGACAGATGGACATGTCTTGAGACATGAACGGGGTGGACAGATGGACATGTCTTGAGACATGAACGGGGTGGACAGATGGACATGTCTTGAGACATGTTTCCAGAAAACTTATGCTAGCAACGAATGGGATCAGACTGCAGCTGCCTCGCACAAACATCGGATACTGGTATGTATTGGGTGTTACCCTTTACGCCATAGAAATCATCGAGAAGCAAGTCTTATTTTTATTTACACTGCAGCAGCCTGGTCAGCTTCTGATATTTATTTGCGATGGCTTTTCCATTCGCCGCAAAAAAAAAAAAAAAAAAAAAAAAGTTTATGCTCAGACCTGTCTGCGAAAACGTCAACGGTCAGCAAGGGACTTAAATGCAGCTTTTCAATGACTAAAAAAAGTCTGTCAAGAGTGACTTTCCCTTTCAATCATTTCCTGTGTCAATTTCTGTCCCTTAGTTTTGAGACTCAAAAAAGACCACATGTCATGTCATAGCACGTCATTTGAAAGATAGTGAAAGGGTTAATTTTTGGCCAATGGATGTTCAGTTACTATAAAGGATCACAGATGTCATAAACCGGCGACTATTCAATAATGGCACGCGCCTCCAAAGTGTCATCCATTGGTAACAAGATGAAGCAAGAAGGGCAAGGTTTGTGAAGCCTCTAATATGTAGTAACTTCAATTAAAAAAAAAGAATTTAAAACAAATTGGGCTTTCAGCAAAAATGTCAGATTTGCATATAACTTGTCATTGTTGTCCAGTTTGTATATAATTTGTCATTGACCGTGAATAAGGATTTGCTTGTCGCAAACCATCTTTGGCGATGTCTTAAATAGTTAGTGAGACCACGAATCCTACCGGTCAGTTAATTCAGAAA
>CM065724.1:53806835-53809335 GCA_033310375.1 Conus canariensis
TGGTGAGCGCAGACATCCGCCATACATAATACTTCCTACAAGAGCAAGTCAAATACATGCGGACTGAAAGAATAACTTTCCATGTACATTTCTTCAGAGACAGATTCTAGAAAATATGAAATGTCAGTGCTAATAGAAAGGCTATTAATATTCCTTGAACGCATATTTCTTAACAGCTAGTCATCAATTCGTAAAGAGTAGCTTCAAAGTGTTAATGAATTTTCCGAGGGAAAAATGTGTAATAATCATGGCGGTCGTCCAGTTCCGAACTACATACTGGCACAGAATTTAAAGAGTTTATTTCCCCTCATCCTAGTTTCTTGAATATGGGTTCGGCAGTTTTTGTAAATTTGGGTTTTTTTTTTTTTTTTTTTTTTTTTTTTTTTTTGCTGTCCCAACCTCTGCGCCACCTCAGAGGCAGTGCACCCACGCCGCTCATTCCGACACCCCGTCCACAGCCACAGCCCGGTCGGCCCAGCCGCAGCCCCGGCACCGGCAATCCACAGGGAGCAGTCAATGTCAAGTCGTCAAGAGGCAACCCACCGGAGGAGACACTGCACTGCTACCGAGTCACTTCGGTGGTGTTCAGTGGCGCCTGTTCTGATCTAACATACGCAGGACACCACCTACTAAGCCCCCTACTGACGACAATAATTGCTTAGTCGCGGAGCCGGCGTGAGTGAGCTCTCCCTCCGGAGGGCGCCACCACGTCCGTCCAACGACAGCCCCCATGGACTGGCCGATACCGGTGACCCCAACGGAACCATACCAAGACCACAGACGTGGAGAGGACATCGAAATTGAGGTCACCATGAGAGCAGGGCATGAAGAGCCACAGAATTTGAGACATTTTTTTTTAATGCTGATCGATGAGAATGAGGATGATCAAGATGATGCTACGGACTTCTATTTTGGTCTGAGACTACATGACAGGGCTGTACTCTACGCTTCCTTTCATAATATATCCCGGCGTCAACCAGGCCCGAGAGATACAGGCACCTGCAGTGTTGGTCAGGAAATTTGAGCAACACTCTCAGAAACGCATCCATTAAGTGGATGAAACTCGACTGTGTGGTCCCAGTCTTCCCAACTGAGTCCGCAGCAAACTCAACTCTGGGTAGGAGCCGGTCGGGGCAGAAAAACCCACATGACTGATGGGTTCGAACCTACGACCTCCCAGCCGGGAGTTCGCGACGCTAACCACTTCGCCACGGCGGCTGGTAGTTTTTGCAAATTAACATGTACAGAAATATATACACTCTAACAGGCAGAGAAACATACATATAGACATGGGGAAAAAATCTCGCCTTCTCGTCACATGTTCTCCAATGAAGTGAGATTTTTTTTCCACGTCTGGAAAAGAAGAAATGGGAAATGAACGAACAACTTATACACAAAAATCATCACCAAGAAAAACAAAACAATTGCAACATTTACACATACGTGAGCGACCACACACGCACGAACGCACGCACGTACACACATGCATGCACAGAGTGGAAATAACGATGAAAAAAAAGCACATCTGAAAACAGTCCTCTCACCTTGGTCTGAGCGTGTGGTTGTCTTCATCGTTGTTCTCCACAGGTTTCAACACAACAGAACACGATCTAAATGCGGTCAGGGGTGTCAATGTCTCCACACAAACAGGAAACCTGTGCCTATGATCAGTGTTGTTTCCACACAAAAACAACGATGACAATGACAACAACGACAACAAACTATCTCTCACCCACCCACCCATCCACATACGCACACAGAGTAAAATTATGCCAATGCTGCTTACAATTTTCTAACTATCTGTGCACTGAAAAGCAAAACACCACATGAAGAGAGAGTGTAAGAAAGAGGGAGAGAAAAAAGTTCAAACCGATGAGCAGTTATCCAAGACCAGAGTACCGCCACTCCACCTTTAGCACACACATGAGCACACATCAAAAGTAAATTCAGGCTAGGCTATCGGGAGTAGTGTGACACGATATTCCACACAACCAGAGGAGTTGTAACACGGACATATGAAGAAGAGGGCATTCAAAGGAGAACAGTTATGAGCTGGTGACACTTGACACAACAGTTTGAAACCCCTTGAAACCCGTGTACACTCTTAGTTCGCAGATTGTCGCCCCGGTGTAACGAAAAATTTGAACTCCCCGAATGGTTTAACTCTCAGGAAGTTGAAGGGAACTGTTCATATGTAAATTTTAACTCCCCGGGAGTTAAACTAGAATGACTCCCACCCTGTCCCGAAATAACTCCACTCAGTGAAACTTCAAAATGTTCTAAAATCTTTTTTGTTCAAGTCTCAACACATTCTTGAAAACATAAAGGGGGGAGGGGGGGGGGTCATTTTGTACAAATATCAGACTTAACTCCTACCCTGTAACAGAATGACCCCCCCCCCCCCTGGGAGTTAGTCTGTACTTTGTCCAGATTAACTCCCAGGAGTTAATCCAGGTGTGTAAAAGTTTAACTCCCTGCCCATTAAGGGGGGATAAGTTTT
>CM065724.1:53814335-53879335 GCA_033310375.1 Conus canariensis
ACACATAACTAAATGGCGACGATCCATGCTGGCGAGTGACAAAGAAGAAATCAAAGCCTACCTGAATAGTTTCATTGCAACCTCGTACGACGATACTCCCAGAATATATCACGTAACGTCACCACAAACTCCTTAAGTTTTGACACAACGTACCATGGAAATAAGGAAAAGAAAAATGGACATTGAAGGTACCAGTCTGACCTAGAGAAGTACTCTCTCAACTGCCACACCAGCCAGCCTGGAGGAATCCTGCACCATCTTGGGAGGCCTGCGCTGTGTTCCCATAGGGGGCAGCACCTCTTGTCTTTATACACCGTGCAATGGAAACGGTTTATCTGTGATGTTTAAACCAATAGACCACACACACACACACACAATACCTGCCACATTTGTTCTCAGTGCATTATTGCACAGGCAGGTCACAGCGTGCTTAGTGTCTCCACAGATGCATCAAACACAAAGCGACACAGCACGACTGTCTGGCTACAATGTCTTTGGTCATGGTCATCTGGAGAGCGGCCATCACTGCAGTGACACAGGGACACTTCACAAAGCGCACCTGAATGACGTGTCTAGCGTGTCACCCACCCAGACTTCACACAATTGAGACAGAATCTCGTCTTGCCTTCACTTAAGTACGCCTCGTGTAGCTCTTTTTTTAATTTACGTTTTTGTCCATTTTTCTCCACAGCAGTATCAGAGAAAGATTGAGATTAAAATGAAAAAGAAAATAGGGCTTGCCATTTTTGGTATGCAATGTTTGGCCTGACATGGTTGTCAAATTCACGGAGGGGAGATAAAGTGGGAAGGGGAGAGGGTGGAGAGGATGTAAAGTGCGTACCAAGCTCCAGAGGCTCCCGCAGTTCCGGAGCGCGTGAATGTGTGCGCTGCGTGTGTTTGCACATTGGGTTATTTTGTCTGTCAATCTGACCTTTCTCACAAAGGATGGACCAGCTATATGTATCTCGTGGCAGCAAAAACTAGATTTACCGTGTTGTTCATGTCTGTGTCAGAGTTCCGGTTTGAAGGCAGAAGGAGAAGAGGGAAAAGGAACAGAAGAGAGATAAAGTGTATGTGTTTGATGGGGAGGGGGGAGGAAAGGACAGGAATGGAGGGATGGGCCAGCGTACGTGCGTGCGTGCGTGCGTGAGCGTGTGTGTGTGTGTGTGTGTGTGTGTGTGTGTGTGTGTGTGTGTGTGTGTGTGTGTGTGTAAAAACAGGTTTCTCATGTGGCTGCATTCTGTTGCAAAATGAAATATTGTATGGACTTCTATGCACTTCGCACTTCGTAGTATCAGCAGGTGGCTGGAAGTTAGAGATGTGATTGCCCTGCTCATCCTCACTAAGTGTCAGTGAAAAGCCGACATATGCCACGGCCATGCCATCTTGTCCAGCTGTCTTCTTCTTTCTTTGAACATCCGCCATCATCATTTTGATGGTTCTGATGTGTGTCCACTTAGTCTTAGCGTCTGTATGGTTTTTGTTTGTTTGTTCACTAGCAGACAGACAGCTTCGCTGATTTATAACCACTCAGATTTAAATTGTTTACAGCGCATGATTATGAGTACAACAAAAACTACTGTCTCATTCAACTGTAACTGGGAGGCCTTTCTTTTATGTATCAACGTGCCTGTGTGCATCCTACGGCAAACACATGTACACAGTTACACAGGCACGCACACATTAGCCCCCTATCCCCAGCCATCCACCCACCCACATATGCCCTCACCTGAACACAGACATATCATACATACAAGCAGTCAAACACACACACACACAACACACACACCACACACACAACAGCGCGCGCGCGCGCGCGCGCACATATTCATGTTTGCTTGTTAATTTTCCTCCTTGAATAATCTCGACGGGGTCCTGTGGTGTTTTATACACTGTCTCTGATCATCCTTTCTGTCTGTCTGTCTCGTCTGTCTGTCTGTCTGTCTGTCTGTCTCTCTATCTATCTCCCTGTCTGTCTGTCTGGATGTCTGTCTTTCTGTCTTTCAATCGGCCTGTCTGTCTTTCTCTCGCTATGTTTGTCTCTGTCTCTGTCTCTCTTTCTCTCTGACTGTCTGTCTGTCAATCGGCCCGTCTGTCTCTGTCCCCCTCTCTGAATGATGTTTGTTTTCCCCTCTCCTCTGTTTTACATGCTGTCACCCTCCGTGCCCTGATCTCCCAGCAACCTTTGGTGTGATGTTCCTATCACTTCCTTTCCCTTGTCACCCTTCTTTATCGGCTGAGGGTGAGTCACATCGTACCTTGAGAGACGTTTGTTGACAGTCACCACAACCCATGGGGAGACGATCCAATCAACCAGTATAGAGGAAGAATCGCAGAGTGAGAGCGGAAAGGAGGCGTAGAAGGGAGGAGAGAGGGCGAGGGGGACGTGGTGTTTATGTAGTGGTCTGAACAAGAACGGGAGCTATTTAATACCACCGAACTGATCCAGTGACACGCAGTATGTCTCCTGTCCATACAAGTTCAGAGAAGAACATGTTTATCATCACTCCCTCCCCCCAAAAAACAAAACAAAACAAAAACAAAACAAACAAAAAACAAACAAACAAAAAAAAAAACCCATCTCAATGCGACACTAATTTCAAAAGGAAGAATGGACAGGACATGAACATTTATTAAAAACAACAGAAAGAGACGTGTTTCCTAGATATTATTATAACGAAACACTGCGGAAGGTTTAACAATCATACAATCATATATTATCATAGTATCTCTAAAATTTACAATTAGTGAACGTTCTCCTTGACTACTATTTCACCTACCGTTTTGATTTATATTGTTGCGCGCTTGCTCCTGGATGCTAAAGACAAACAAACAAACACAAACAGCATTGGATATAAGATATTGGAAACTAGAGCCTATATCTTCTATCTCTGTGTTTGATATTGAACATTGATGTCATATTCCTGTGTCTAAACTGGACATTAAGCATTATTCTGTCTCCTCTCACTCTGTTGAACATTGAGCACAAGTCTCAGTATCTCATTTTACTATACTGGATATTGAACACTAGTCTCTGTGTCTTCTCATATGTATGGATGTTGATAGAAAGAAACTCGTGGAGAGCGTGGCAGCAGAGAGTCCTCAGAAGAGAAGCCCCCTTCAAGCAAGTGTTTCGGCCCTTATCTCCTGACACTCCAGGGGGGTTGGGCCACACCCAGTTCATGACTCCGGATGTCCCTCTGCTGCCCCTTTTTTCCCATCTTGGGGCGAGCCATGGCTGGGATTCGAACCCATGACCCTCTGGACATGCTCATTTTCCACTTAATGACTCGCACTCTAACCACTGAGCCACCGGGACACCTGATATTTGTAGGAAAGTTAAGCCTTATGAAGTTCACTTTTGTTCCTCCTTGACCAGATCCAGCATGAACACCTCTCTGCCGCTTCTGCCATTGCTTTCAGGTTTTTTCCCTCCCTGCAACTGAGAGCTGTTTCATGAGGCTGTACGCAGACGTTCCTACAACCCCCCTAGCTCCAATTTCTGCAGTGAGGACTTTGACCTGATAGCCTTCTCTCCTCAGGCTGTTTGCCAGATCAGCATACTTTTCAGTCTTGTAGATATGAGTTGCCTCCATTCTGTTCTCATATGGCACCGTGAGCTCGATCATGATCAGCTGCTTTGTTGACTGAGAGTGGACTACTATGTCTGGTCTCATGCCACTCTTGCTGATGATAACTGGGTGACTCTTCCATTCTAGGAGGTCTACAGTGCACTCCCAGTCACCTGCCCCGTCCAGCAGACTCTGCCTGCATGTTCCGAGTGGCACTGTTGTTCTTGGCCATGATTTGCTGCTTCCTGCCGTGAAGAATGTTGCGGGTGCTTTTGGAGTCCTGATTTTCCTTTTTGTGGTGTTGGTACTAGCCCAGACTACTTGTACAATCTCTTTGAGCACTTGGTTGTGCCTCCATGTGTACCTTCCTTGAGCCAGAGCTACTTTACATGAGCTTAGGACATGCTCCACTGTTTGTTTTTCATGGCAGAGGGGGCATGCAGGATCGTCTGTTTTTCCCCACTTCACCAGGTTTGTATTTGAGGGCAGAAGGTCATATGCAGATCTGAGAATGAAGCTGATCCTGAGAGGGGCCATATGCCAAATGTCATTCAAAGTGAGACTTCTTTGGAGTGCATTCTCCCACGTTGTCCATTGCCCTTGCTGGCTCTGCTGGACTGCTTTTTGGAGTCTTTTTTGGTCTTCTTCTTTTCTCATCTCCTGAATCATCATGTATCTTTTGGCTTTTCCTTTGGCCTTTGACCACCATTCAGTTTTGGTCACCCCCAGTCCTTGTCTGTTGGTCTGTGTGTGTCTTGTTATTTTCTCTGACCTTGAGACTTTCTTTTGCAGAATCCATCGCCTCTTGAACTTTCCATTTTCTGCCTGTCTTCAGCTGGGGCTTGATTGCTTCTACCACCTTGTCTCCTGAGTCCTCCAGCATGCTTTGAAGTCTGATCTTCCCTGCTTTGTATTCCTCCAGGATGAATTTCAGTGGTAGTTTCAGCTTTGCTTGGCGAGAGTACAGCGCTATGTCAGTCAGACAGGGTGGGACACCAAGCCATTTCCTTGTGAACTTGTTGATTTGGCTTCCATTGCCTCCACTATGCTGGTGCAGATGTCGTATATCATCAGAGGCCATAGGAGCTTTGGTATCAGCATGAACTGCAGACACCAGACCTTGTATTTGCCAGGGAGCCCACACTGGTCAATGGTCTCCAAGCCTTCTTCCGACATCTGTTTGGTTTCTTTTGCTCTTTGTGTGTCTTTCAGCGTATCATCATACCATCTTCCAAGGCTCTTGACTGGCTCTTCTGTGACTGTTGGAATGGCCTGGTTGGCAACACTGAAGACCACAGATTCGGCCACTTTTCCTTTCCGCAGTGAGAGACTCCGTGATTTCTTTGGCTTGAACTTCATTCTGGATGAGGCAACTATGTCGTCCAGCCTCTCCAGCACATGACGTGTCTCGTCTTCTCTGGATGAAATCACTGTAGTGTCATCCATGAAGGCCTTGAGAGGAGGCATCTTGTATCCATCGCCAAGGTCTGTTTGTCTTGCGTTGCTTGTTGCTGCTTTCAAGATGACTTCCATTGCCAACACGAACAGTATTGGGGAAATTGGACAGCCCATTGCAATGCCCACTTCCAAGTTGATCCAATTTGTTGTGTACTCCTTGGTAGAGAACCGCATTGAGAAGCCATTCTCTGGATCTGGATCTGGAACATTACGTCGCAGGAGCCAATCAACGGCTATAAACACGAAGTACTTCCTGAGCGTGTCGCGGATGTTCTTTGGCACATGGTACATCTCAAGAGCCAACTGTATCATTTCATGGGGTACAGATCCATATGCGTTTGCCAGATCAAGCCACACTACGTCCAGGTCTCTCTTTTCTGTTTTTGCTCTTTGGATTGCGTCCCAGATCATTGTGGCGTGTTCTACACAGCCAGCCACGCCTGGGATGCCACCTTTCTGGACTGACACATCCAAGTACTTGTTTTCCATCAGGTACTTGGTCAGCCTTGCTGCCATGACAGAGAAGAAGATTTTCCCTTGGACGTTCAGTAGTGATATTGGCCTGAACTGGCTGATGTCACTTGAGTTTTGCTCTTTGGGGATGTACACACCATCTGCCGTCATCCACTGGCCGCTGATCTTCTGGTTTCTCCAAGCTGATCGCAGCAGCCTCTGGAGCCACTCCAGCACCTTCGGACATTTCTTGTACAGCTGGTAAGGTATTCCGTTTGGTCCTGGTGATGATTTGGCTCTGGCTTTGTCGACCACCTTCTTGATTTCCGCCAACGTTGGAGGCTTGTCATTGAACTGTTCCTCAGGGTTGGTTGGCCGCACCAGACCTTGAATGTCGAGCGGTGCTTTGCTCTGTGAGTCAGAGTATGTTTTCCTCAGATGCAGCTCAAGAACTCCTTTGTCCACACTTAGGGTCCCAGATTTTGGCTGCTCAAACAGTGTTCTGGCAAACTGGAAGGGGTCTCTGAAGAAGCGCTCTTGTGTCTTCTTCTTTTTGCTCTTCCTCGCAGATTCCGCTTTGCTGAGGGCGCTGTGTTTTGCTTTCAGGTCTTTCCAGAGTTTTTCCAAGCCTTGTTTTTCAGCTGGCAGTGCGGTCTTCATTTGCTTCTTGAGGTTTTTACTTTGGACCCTGATCTTCTCCATGTCCTCTTGGCGTCTGGATTTCTTTGGAGGTGTATTTCTCCTTGGGTAGTTTTGCTCCATAGGCGTCTCTACATGTGGCATACACAATGTTCCCATATGTGGCTAGTTTGTGTTCCAGGGTGCTTTTCCCTATCAGTGCATCGAGTCTTTGAACGATTTTTACATCCAGTTTCTCCCAATCTTCAGTTTCGTTTGCTCGTGGCAGGTTGAGTTTCAGGCACCTGACATCGAGGGCCTGTGCAAATTCCTCATCCGAACCAACAGCGTGGATGTCCTTGGCACTGTGGTTTAAATCCTGGCCTTGGTCTTCAGACGTCTTATCTGCTGATGCAGTGCGCTGCTGCTCATTCAGATGAGTCTTCACACATCCCATCTTTGTTCTGTGGATCTTCATGCCACGGGTGGTAGCGAAACGCTTTCCACAGACACATGGATATTCCATTTGGTCCATGTTCATAGTCCGTTTGGGATTTGCGGTCGTGATTGGTTGAGCACCGATGGATTCATCATTCTCTCCCCCTTTCGGTGAATCCTGGGAGCATCTTTTCCTTTTGTACTTAGTAGCCACATGTTGAAGGCAAAGTGGGGAGCCAGCCCAAAGAGCCCTTGGTTCTGGTCTTTCCCAGTGTCCTCCGGTCTTTCCCGGACGTCCTCCGGCCGATATTGGATACTAATGCCAGTATTTCTTTTTACTGTAATGGTGGTGCTGAAGCACTATCATCTGTATTTCCTTTGGATGTATTTAATGTTGTACATGAGTTTCTATAGCTCCTATAAGTATACTGGACATTGAAGGCTTATGTCCATATTTTCTGTCCCTGAACGAGATATTCTACACTAATAACTATATATCCTATCAGTGTGTTGGATAAGATAAATGGTAGTTGCACATGTGAACTCATTGGTGTGCGACTGGACAAGCCCGATGAAAATCTTAAATGCTTTCTACTGATCAATGCGAACATGCATTAAAGATTGCATGTTTCAAAAACGGCTTTAACCTTTCTGAAGGAAACACAAGATTAATAAGGAGACTCGGTATTACTGTGCACGCGTCCATAAATGGTGGGTCAAATTTATGGGATCAGCTAGATACCGGCCCTAGAGGGGTTACCCTAGAGGAAATGCTTGACGAAATACTTCTTAGTCTATTCACAAATTTATCTCCTACACACATGGAAGCACAGCGAGGAGACAGTCTTCGTCGTTAACTCTGGTCTCACAGGACCAAAATTCAGAGCGGGTGTGATTGCAGGTTCACTTTTACATCATGGCAACGATCATCTCTCTGTCGTATGGAGATTGCAACAATAATCGAGTGAAAATCAAATTAAACATAGGGTCCTCTTTTTAATGACAACGATGACGCCGATACAAAATGTGTTTTAAGGTGTGTTAAGATATAGTCGATACGAAAGAAACACGGCCAGTTCTAAACCAGTTGCACACTCCCTGTGGTAGAATAAAGACACGGGTAGGGCCTGGAATCAGAAACGCACAGATGTGATAGTTTGGTAGAGAGCAACAAGAGAATAATCTCCTGATTCTGATATTGGAACAGAAGTGCACGAAAAGACAACGCAGTTCAGACTAGTTGTGAAAGAAGCAAGGGATACAGACAGAAACAGCTTTGCGACTTACTGATGACACAGGCAGTTTTACCAGCACATGGAAAGCAAAATTTTACAAATATAACTCCAGGTATTTTTTTTCTTCTGAAGACGCGTATTAAGCATAAGACAAAGGAGGGAATAGAATCAAATCCGCCCAAACCCTTCATCCTGAATGACGCAAAAAATAGGATATAGAGGGAAACTACGTACTCAAGCAGACGAACGGGCCTTGATGAGAGAATCACAACACATGTACTGAATAAGGCAACAGCTAAATGCACCGACCAGGTCCAGGCAATAGTTGTGATTCAGATATCGATCAGCTGTCAGATGACGTCCAAGGCAAAATCACCGCTCTACGTTGCACAGAGTTTCGAAAAAGGGAATGTCTCAGAACCTTGACACACAGTTAAGTGAAGGCTCCATTAGAACCAGGAACAGATCGTTGCCAACTGAGCAGCTACCGAAACCTTATAATGTAAAATACAGTAGGTAAACTCACTGAACGCAATAAAGCAAGAAAGTTTGCAAGATACCTTTCATGTAGGTAAATTCTCCCTCCCAGTCATGATGGCAGTAGAACAGATTACATTTTGTGGAATAGTGCTGCCAGCCGCTTATGATTCCACGCAAATGAAAGAAAGAACGATCACTGCAACTGGCCTTAGCAAGAGGCCTGGAAGATTCATGCATTTAAGTCCAGTTTTCATTTCTCATGCAAACAGATCTGTATTACGGAATCAGCATGACATGACGAGATGGATGGCAACAGCACTTCAAGAGGAAATTTCAGCCTCCGACCTGTTGACTGAATATCCAGAAACTGTTTATGAGATGTTCTTAAGATTCCCTGCTGTCCCATGCTTTACGCAATGTTTACACAAAAGGAACTCGCAGGTCTCAATGAAAATGCAATAGCTCGAGTGCTGACACAGTCAGAGGATGGGTTGAAATACAAAACGTCAAAGTATAATGAAGGAACAACGTCAGCAGTCCAGTGGCAGTTGAACAACACTGCTCAGTGGAGACGAGAAACTGGATTTTATCAATGCTGCGTAAGCCCAGACAGTCATCTGCACTCTCAATACAAAGACAGCTGGAATATAACTCTCGCCTGTTTCTTTCGACGGAACGCACGCTGGGAAAACTTGTACGGTTCTTGGGCATAGGCTTCGCCAGAATGTCGAAATTCAAAAATCTTGTCACAAATATTGTAGCAGACATAGGTCTGATCCGCCATGAAAACAATGGCAGCTAAAGGTATTGAGCAACACTATCTATTCTGGCTGTTCCAAACAGTCGTCCTCTGTGGGAGTGTTCATGAATTATGGTTCATAATTATGTCTCAGAATACCCCCCCCCCACCCCCAACACACACATTCACTCTCCCACCCCAGCCCCGGGAGGATGGAAAGGAAACAAAACAAAACAATGAGCCTGATCATGGAAACTACAAAGGACAAGCTAACCGAAGCCATCTATTCTCTGCTTAAACTTCCTTTAATGCTATGTTATGTGCCTTACCTTGTCTTTTCTGCTAGTCGACTCGGTGTCGTAAGCAGCATTCGTTTGGAGTTATGGGCGTGTACTTATTTCATGAGGGGAGCAAGAGTTACCCGACTTGTTCGTTATTCACTGTTGACTGTTCCCCGCTTCACTTTAGATTTCATTCTGTACCAGTCAAACCGAGGTCACTTGTCTTTACCCGTCCGTGTGTTTGTTTGTCTTTACCCGTCCGTGTGTTTGTTTGTCTATATTCAAGATCGAAAAGGCTGTGCTAGTCTTGAATAAATGTTAGTTTGTTTCTTATCTCTCCAGTTGTTGTTGCTGTGTAGATATGTTAGGTACAGGGTATATGCGCAAGCTTGGAATGTCCCTTGTGGGCGATGTCTCCTTGTTTGTTCTGTGTGCTCTGTGTTGTTATTTCTGCTAGGCGATTCGGCACCATAACCAGTACTCTTTTGGAATTATAGGCGTGTATTTATTTCATTTTGGGAAGAAAAGTTACCCTACTTGTTCGATATTTACTGCACACTTTCCCCCACCTTACTTAAGGTTGCCACAGGAATGACAGCCACATTCAACTTGTTAATCACAAGTTGAATCAGAATCGGTAGTAATCAGCTAGCCTGCGTAGACCGGTTTGAAGAAAATCACACAAAGAAATGGGAGATAGATGTCCCCCCTGCTGTGACCTCCATTGTGTTTCTTTTTTTTATAGAGTTGATCTCCCCAAATCCTAAGGTTTTTCATACAGTACCGTGGGGATGAATGGTTGTTGGGTTAAACAGTCTTGAACCGTATGCAGTCTGGCCCTAGGGCGACACCAGGCTGACGGACTTCATATGTGCAGGCGTCCCCTACACGTATGGACCTCCATTGCCCTTCCCCGATACGTGGCTCTGTCAGAGCGACCGCTTACGACCTCTCAACACTAAGAATAACTTCTTGTGGGTTCTCAAAATACTTTGTCTCGCTTGCACCTTGGGGATCTTCGGGTGCAGGCTCTGGGACTTAAAACTGGATCCCCACATAACAATAGTCGGCATAGCAAAAGAGGTGGAGAAGAAGAAAGGTAGGTAGGAATATAACAAAAGCTGAAAGACTATCCAAGAAATATTTCAGGATTTGTACTTGGAATTGCTGAAGTACCAGAAAGAGGATCTCAACAAATGAAAAACTAGCATATGACTTTGATGTTCAAGAAACTAGAAGTGCCGTCCACAGACCATTACAATTGGATGACTTCATAATCCTTCAAAAGCATGCTGGAAGAGGACTAGCTATGATAATAAAAAAAAAAAAAACTTGAAAAACAAACTGTCCAGAATGGACTTGGAAAAATGGTGTAGCAGCACACGTGAGCTAATGGGAGTGAGGCTAGAAAGACCGGATGGTAATCAGAAAAGCCTTGTACTCATCAATGCATACATACATCCAGGTACCTACAAACCAAAAACGGATTGGACCTTTCTGGAGGAAATAGAACATGAATGTGAAGACTGTTATACTATGTGGAGATCTTAATGCACGCTCAAAATTGTGGGATCAACATGGTACCAATCCTTAAAGAATCGCGTTGGAAGCGATGTTGGATGAAATACTTCTTAGTGCACTGACATCATCACCCCCAACACATACAGGGATGCAGGGTGACACTGACAGTGTCATTGACTTTGCACTCATCGGACCAAAATTCACAGCAGGCATGTGTGCGGAAGCACTTCTTCATCATGGAAGTGACCATTTCCCTGTTGTGTTCAGTTTACAGAAACTGTCAAAAGTTACACAAAGAAACAAAAGGACCCTTTTCAATATAACAACAATGAAGGGGATATCATAGGAACGTTAAGGAGAAGAAGATGCAAAAGAAACAATGCTACAACCAAACTAATCGTTCAACCCTTTTGGTGGAATACAGACACAGAAACAGCCTGGAAAGAGAAACGCAAGGCTGTAGGAATTTGGCAGAGAGAAAGAAGAAAACCGTGCCCTGATCTAGCTATTAAAACAGACATGAATCAGAAGACTGAACAATTCGAAAGAGTAGCTGAAGAAGCAAAAGAAACCAAGTGGCAACAATTTTGTTTGTCACTTATTATGACACAACACTGACTCAGTTCAGACACTTTTATAGTCGCATGGAGGGAAAACACAAAACAAACGCAACCGCAGATATCTTAGACGCTGATGGGATCACAAAACTCAAGACATGTGTGTGTGTATGTGTGTGTGTGTGTGGGGGGAGAGAGAGAGAGAGAGAGAGAGAGAGAGAGAGAGAGAGAGAGAGAGAGGGAGAGAGAGAGAGAGAGAGAGAGAGAGAGAGAGAGATACAGACAGACAGACAGAGAGACAGACACACAGAGAGGGAGTGACAGAAAATTTTAGGGCCAAAATATACACCTGTTTTTCTGTCTTAGTGGCCCATTTTTCTCCCTTTGTTCCAGAAAAAATCGGATGAGACTTTTAATTAAGATCCCGTGGTGAATGCTTGCATTTAAAAAACGCACGCATCTTAAACGGCACCGCGGCTGTAGAAGTGTAGGATGATGTGGTTTCAATGACACACACACACACACACACACACACACACACACACACACACACACACACACACACACACATGATCCGTTATTAGTTTGTGTTTCAATGCCCATCATCCGTATTTATGCAATCTAGTTAATTACCTCCCGTTGTATAGTCTCCTCAGCTATAACAAGCTGCTTTGATACAGGTCTATTGATAACAAAGCAGTGCTGCTTGTTCACAATAATGATCACATCATTGTCCTTAGAAGTGATAAACAGCATGAGACATTTAGAGATCATAATGATACTCTTTTGATTGGGTCAGTTGGTAATATTTTGCATTCTAATGTCAAAGTTATGGAAAAAATGGTGCCATATTTACTGAAACACAATGGTGGGGTCGGCAATCCATTCTGCAATGAAGATATTGGTTCCTGGCCATCGCCCGCCAAAGAGAGAGAGAGAGAGAGAGAGAGAGAGAGAGAGAGAGAGAGAGAGAGAGAGAGAGAGAGAGAGAGAGAGAGAGAGACTCAGCACTCTCCGTGATGATTCACGACAGTTTCCGGCGATGAAGGGCGAGAAAAATGACTCCATCCACATCTTGTCTTTGTCAACTAAAGAGATACCAAACTCATAAATATTGTCATTTGGACAAAGCGATCATCTACGAAGTCGTCGAACCTTTCTAACTGTTTCAGAGCAGCTGAAATGTAACACGTTTGTCGAGCGCTGTGAAATTTCAGCTTTACAAAAAATATGCAAAACCCCGTGCACGGCCGGAAACCCAATCATATAAATAAAAGAAAGGAAAAAAAAAAGAAAAAAGAAAGAAAAGAAAGAAAAGAAAAAGAAAAAGAAAGAACAAAACAAAAGAAACACCCCACACACACACACACACACACACACACACACACACACACACACACACACAGTGACGGTGACTTCAAATGCTTCCACTCTGTTTCGATCTTTGCGATAATGACCTTTGCAATCTTGTAAAGGACACAATGTCGGAACACACACAATGTTATCACATTTTAAGGTCATTATCGCGAAGCACAAAACAAAAATCTCAAAAAAGACCGTGAGCAAAATGGATGAGCAATAAATAAAGGCGGCGACCTTCACACCTGTTTTATTACCAATACAATGCACACAGACGCACAGGTCCATGTCGGATTGTTCCTTTTTCTCTCCCATGACCTGTTCACGTAATGGCTACAGCTGCTGCCAGGGCCTACACCGCTTGCTCTTAGGCGTGTGATGACGGTGAATGTAAAGACCAAACTAAACAATGTGTCTGGTCTCGGTGTTCATAATGAACACAACACTATTTTTGTTCAAGAAATGTCTAAAGCATTATACAAGTATTGACCACAAACACAAAGATTCAAAAATTTTCATCCTGTGACCCCTTTTTGGGCATGGAGGACTTGAAACAAATCAAACACATGTAAATGAAACACATCAAACATTCGAAAATTTTTTTTTCCCGATAATTAACACACTGAATATGATGTTACACACATTTACTAAGTTTTAGAAACTTTGCTAAGTTTAGCAACACTTTTTTGCCACCACAGAGCAAACGACAATAGTTAAATACGGACTTTATACATGTAATTGTTCTTGGTATAAACTGATTTCTAAAGTCGTTATATTTGGTGCATTTCATTACAAAATGAAATTCATCACCAAGGTCATTCTGGCCGCAGTCCCGACAGAATCGTTCAGCGTGAGGTATTCCAAATCGTCTGCCAATTTCTATCATGAGTTTATGATTACCACTGCGAAACCGAATTAGTTGGTGTATACAAACATCACACACACACACACACACACACACACACTAATGATAAAGTGCAAGATTCATTTCAACAATCTTGTACTGAGCATGAGAAGTGACTAGGCATTCTTTACACGGTTTACTTCTAATGAAACGTAGAGTCCGAACCGGGGAAAGGGAGTGGCGGAGTGGGTGTGGGGGGCTAGCAGAGGGCACTGCCCCTTTCCCTTCCCCTTCCCCAAATCAAAGCCGGTATGCTACGGTACGTCCAGCCCTCCTCCCTCTCCCTCCTCCCTCTCCCCTCCTCCCTCTCTCCCCGTTTTTACAGGACTTAAGAAGGAAACACACCCTCTAAAGATTCTGAAAAATGAGACACCCCCCATTCCCCCAACCCCACTTTTACAAGAATTTTGCCCCCTCCCCTCCCCCATGAACTATTAGAAGATGAGCACCCCATCCCTGCCTCCTCCCGTTGATTGTGTGTGTGTGTGTGTGTGTGTGTGTGTGTGTGTGTGTGTGTCTGTGAGTATTTTGAGGGGGGGGGGGGGGGGTGTTACTTCGGAAGACTGCAGTGATGCTTTTGTTTTTGTTAGTTCAGGAATGTATTCCGACGCCATTGAACCAAGTCATCTAATTCCCGAAAAATGTCATAATTATAAAGTAATCATCAATGACGAATGAAGAAAGACATCTATACATTCCCCGTACACCTGTATACGTCTTCACGTGATCTTTGCTCTGTATCTAATACTCGTGTTTCCCTAATTCTTTCCAACCATACTAATACTTTCGGTTTGCATGAAATTCCTTTGGTTGGGAATCAACCCCAACACCAGTTCAGATGCTCTGCTTCTCTGCCGGCTCATAATTCAACCCTCACAACGTTTTTCCTCTCACCGACAGATGAAGTGATGTACTGAATGCTTTATGTACCACTGATGTTTAGGAGTGCGACTTCGGCTCGGTTACTCGAATTTATCATAGTGTGTGAGAGAAGGGGATGGGAAGAAGAGAAAGTGGAAGACGGGTGGTATGGTTGTTTATGTGTGTGTAGGTGGGTGAGTGGCCTGTGCACGCGGGCGCGAGCGCACGCTGATTGGGAATGGACCACCTATAGTATGTGATATGGGGTGGAGGGTTTTAGGGGGAGTGGTGCCTGTATAGAGCCTTTTGGACTTATTTATGTGAAAGCTACTCCCCCCCCCCATCTCCTCCCCTTCCCTCCTTCCCTCTCACGCACTCCTTCCCACCCGAAACCCACCTCCATCTCTTCAGTGTCTGCGGTGACTTTACGATGGTGAAAGTAAGGATTAGTTGAAGGACTGGCGGCTTCTTTGACCGGAGTAGGACTAGGTGCTTGTCAACTGCGGTTGCATCAGCAATAGTAGCTGTAGCAGTATCGGTGAGTGTGTGACATCGTACAGGTGTGCATATGTATGAACCAGAGTTGTATCTCTGTATCTGCTTTCTTCATCAACATTATTTTATTTATATAATCGTTTTTGAGCAACATAATTTCAGAATAAATGATGATTGTCTAAACTGTCCTTCTACACAGATAAGTCCGAACATGTACTCACCTCCCACTTGCATGTGCAGGTGCTCGCCTGCATTTGCCTTCATGCGTGCGTGTGTGTGTGTGTGTGTGTGTGTGTGTGTGTGTGTGTGTGTGTGTGTGTGTGTGTGTTTGTGTGTGTGTGTGTGCCTGCTTTTCTACAGAGTCACTTTGATAGTATTCATTAGTAGCAGTTTTGATCAACCATCCTACATACGAAGGACGCCACATGCTAAGCTCCATAGTGCAGTGTATAATACGAAGGACGCCACCTGCTAAGCCCAATAATGCAGTGTATAATACGAATGACGCCACCTGCTAAGTCCCATAGTGCAGTGTATAATACGAATGACGCCACCTGCTAAGTCCCATACTGCAGTGTAATATATGAAGGACGCTACCTGCTAAGCCCCATAGTGCAGTGTATAATACGAACGACGCCACCTGCTAAGCCCCATACTGCAGTGTATAATATGAAGGACGCCACCTGCTAAGCCCCATAGTGCAGTGTATAATACGAACGATGCCACCTGCTAAGCCCCATACTGCAGTGTATAATATAACGACGCCACCTGCTAAGTCCCATAATGCAGTGTATAATACGAACGACGCCACCTGCTAAGCCCCATACTGCAGTGTATAATATGAAAGACGCCACCTGCTAAGCCCCATAATGCAGTGTATAATACGAAGGATGCCGCTTGCTAAGCCCCATAGTGCAGTGTATAATATGAAGAATACCACCTGCTAAGCCCCATACTGCAGTGTATAATACGAACGACGCCACCTGCTAAGCCCCATAGTGCAGTGTATAATACGAACGACGCCACCTGCTAAGCCCCATACTGCAGTGTATAATATGAAAGACGCCACCTGCTAAGCCCCATACTGCAGTGTATAATACGAACGACGCCACCTGCTAAGCCCCATAGTGCAGTGTATAATACGAACGACGCCACCTGCTAAGCCCCATAGTGCAGTGTATAATATGAAGGACGCCGCTTGCTAAGCCCCATAGTGCAGTGTATAATGCGAAGGACGCCACCTTCTAAGCCCCATAGTGCAGTGTATAATATGAAGGATGCCACCTGCTAAGCCCCATACTGCCAAAAGACAGTGTATCATATGAAGGACGCCACTTGCTAAGCCCCATACTGCAGTGTATAATACAAAGGACGCCACTTGCTAAGCCCCATACTGCAGTGTATAATACGAAGGACGCCACGTGCTAAGCCCCATACTGCCAAAAGACAGTGAAGAATATGAAGGACACCGCCTGCTAAGCCCCATACTGCCTACAGACAGTGTATAGCGGGCCAAGCGTGAGTGGGATCACCTTGCTGTCTGTCCTGTGACTATGAAGACCCATGACACGTGCTCATTACAAGTATGGCTGTAGATGGGAAATCCAAGCAGAGGTGATCCTGAGAGAGGGTCTGAAGGGGTACCATATTCAAACTATTCTGAAGTGCAGTGACGATGATGAAACAATCGAGTTTCATTTTGTTCTAAGACTGCATTCTAAATTTCCTTCCACAATACACCAGAGTATTAGCTCTGTCATCTGTACAACCCGGTTTTCCGGTTTGCGGAAATCGTACTCTTCCTTCCTGCAGCTGGGAAAACTGGGCAGTACAAAATCCCTCCCTTCCATCCTGCAGCCCAGAAAATCAGCGCTTTGAACTTTGCGTAACATGCATCATCGGTAGACGTCATTTCTCACTGACTGGGTCGCTTGCGGGGCAGTTTTAATGAATGGAATGAATGCCAGATTGCCCCTACAGCATGGGAAAGTGGTCGCCGCTCTATTCTGGCTGGTTTGTCACTGCATACGTGGCAAGTTCTTACTGAACACTCGTACAGGGAAAATGGAGTGTGCAGAAAATTCAGATTCCGACCAGTTTTCTGATGATGATTTCAATGATAACGACTACCGGATTTAGACAGGTCACTCAGCTGGGAAATAAGCACTTACTTAGAGCTTTCGACAGACGTCCATCTGTCTTCATCAGTGGTGGTGTTGCTACTGGGTGAACTGGAGTTCAGTGCACACGACCACGGGTCGAACCCTGGTCATGTGACTGAACAATGAGGGTGTTGTACACAGGTGGCAAGATGTGTCTGCCCCGGTCCCGGTTGAGTGTGGGGTTGTTGGCGGCAATATGGATAGCCTCCTTCACCCCACGCTGAAACCATCTGTTGTCACAGTCGAGAACGCTGATTTTGTCATATTCAAACTGATGTTGCTGGGCGTGTAGGTGGGCGCCTACTGGTGATGATTCTCTTTTGTGTTTAGTCAAGCGTTTTCGAAGGTTTCTCTCAGTTTCCCCGACATAGTTCTCTCTTTACAGTCACGACAGTCTATTTGGTAGATGACTCCAGACTTGTCCAGTTTGTCAGTTTTGTCCTTGGGGGCGACCAGCTGGCTGCAGATGGTGTTGAAGGGTTTGGGATGTACGGAGACGCCGGTTTTCCTTATCTTCGATGCTTTACAAGCTGATGATTTTGATTTGTTACAATTGAATGAAGAGGAGAGAGCACAACTTGCAGCTGCTATAGAAGCACAGATAGAGGGTAGCGACAGTGACTTTGAAAGTTTGAGTGGGTTCGTGGAAATTATGTTCCACCTGATCGGACCACCAGGACGACATTTAATCGACGATCGGGACCTGTGCGTGTGCTGGACACATCAATGATAGCTGTGGTGTACTTTCAGCTGTTCTATGCAGATCATTTGTTGAAAACAATGGTTAGTTTTACCAATGGTAACGCGGAAAAAAAAACACTAAAGAGCAGGAGAAAAACAAAGGTGAGTGGAAATATGTGACACTGGAGGAGATTAAAGGTTTCTATGGTCTTCTGATGATGAAAGATGTTATCCGACTTCACACAGACACACACTACTGGAGCACAAGCTCAAAACACTTTCTCCTCCGCACTCAGTGTGGCAGTGTAATGAACCGTGACAGGTTTTCCAGATTTGGAGATACCTGTACTTCACTGATCCGAACACACCTGTTGATCGAAGTGACAGACTGCACAAATTGAGGTACGTTTTGTACAGAGGATAAGGAGGGAAGAGGGGTAGGAGATGGGAAAGAGAGTGAGGGGGCACATCATCTTCCACACCAACACCAGCTCGTTGGTTTCCTCTCTCTTTTATTTCAAATCATAGTTTGATCGAACCAACAACACCGACCTATTAAGACGTAAACAATGATAATCATAAACATGAGGTATTATAATTATAAAAAAAAGAATTAGAGAAAAACATAATCATTCAAATTAAGCCAAGACAAGTATCAAACTTTCATAATGGAATTGTGAAATCACACATTAAAACAGTAGGTCTTAGCTTCAAAGAATATCTGAATATTGTCCCTGAAGCGCATAGGCATCACCAAAATTAAGGTGCAGGATTTACAACAAAAAAGCACAAAAGAACTCCCCGTTGCGAACGGTAGGAGGTAAAACATATCTTTGCAATCAACAACATAATCATATCATAATCATAACATTAACCAAAGGGGATCGCCGTTGCGCATGGCAGGATCAACAATATAATTATTTCATGATCATGACATTAACAAAAATGCTCCTTATTGCGAACGGCAGGAGTTACGAACAGTAAAAAGCATGGATCCTAATTTCATAGCAAATAAGAGTATTATAAATTAACACACACACACACACCACACACACACACACACACACACACACACACACACACACACACAATTGGAACTCCCCGTTGCGAACGGCAGGAGCTATTAACAATGAATGAAATTAATTACATCTAATTTTCAAAAGCAAGGCATCACTTGGGCCATATAGCAGTTACACAATTATATGAAAAAAATCATCTGCGTCCACATATATGATCAAATTCAAAAAGGACATATCCTTCACATTAAACAGCCAACTAAAGCTATTTTTCTTTCTCCGTAGACACACCCAGCTCAGGACAGTGCGTGCTACACGCCACAGCTCCTCACCTGTCACCCGTTAGGCCTACACCCTGGCCCAACAGTGGCTGTTGCTTTTCAGCCCTGCAATGGACCCACGGGTGCAAATATACTGAACAAAATTTTAATGAACACTCACAGACTAACAGATGCAGCAACCGAATAAACAAACAGACTGACCAGTGGCTAATCACGCACAAAACAGGCACATGAGCACACAAGCAATCGAACAGCGTTCAAGTAATTAACTGCCTAATTACTGAGCCAAGTAACCACGCACCCTCCAGTCACTGAAATAATGACACAATCGAACAACCAGGTAAAACACTCGTTTGTAAACAGGTAGCAACCCAGACACACATCAAAATCTACCTTCACTGACAGTATCTTAACCATTTACACAGGCCGCCGCGTGGCTTGGTCACACTGTGACTTAACCCTATCCGTCTCACTAGCCAACAAGGGCGACGTTTACAAGCAGTTTGTCTAGTATTCGAACACAAGGAACCTGCAGGGCGTGCATTAAACTTTATCCACAACCCACAATAAAAGACAGCAACGTCTGTAATCTATAAGCAATAAACAAGTAGGGTAACTCTTGCACCCATAAGAAAACCTAACTCAGAGTAACTTTTATTCAAGACTGGCACAGCCTTTTAAACTTGAATAAAGTCAGACAAATACAAAGACGAACAATCTAATAGTGGGGGAAAAACAAGCGCAGGCCAACAGCCCCTCTGTCATCACAGTAATGACTTGGGCAAAGATTTGAACTAAAGGGGGGCGGGGGGGGGGGGGGGGGGGGGGGGGGAGGGGGGGGTTGAAGATGAAGAAAATGGGAACATAAAATTAAGAAAATATATTATACATATGAAAACTCTTCACTACCTGCATGAGGGAACCATCGCAATTCCTCCTGAAGGCAGATCTATTTGTATTGTCTGCTCCTAGGCCTTTTGTCCGCTGGATCGGACTCATCAGGGAGACACGGCTGATTGTGTTTGTGCTCCTGGCGTCAAGTAGGGGCTGTTGGCCTGCGCTTGTTTTTTCCCCCACTATTAGATTGTTCGTCTTTGTATTTGTCTGACTTTATTCAAGTTTAAAAGGCTGTGCCAGTCTTGAATAAAGGTTACTCTGAGTTAGGTTTTCTTATGGGAGCAGGAGTTACCCTACTTGTTTATTGTTCCCTGCCTCATTTCATTTCCAATTTCGTCTGTAATCCATGTTTTCTCGCACCGATTTGTTGATTACTAACAATAAAATCTGTGATAACACTGAATGACTCTTTTTGATTTCATTCTTATTAATTAAGTGCCAGCCCCTGCTTAGTTGCAGAGTTACTTGAATAACTGACGGTGGAAATTTGGCATATCACATTTCCAGTTAATAAGAAAATGGAGTTTGTATAATAATAATGTAAGAACATAGAACTTTTAACTTCCATTTACTAGTGTTGTTTCACTAAGACAGTTCCCTATCTGCCCTCACTCTAGGTAAAACATAGCCAAACCAAAGGCAAATCCATCAACATACCTTTACTTTTACAAACACCTGAATAACAGAATCAGCGTCACAGCCTTCACCACACTCTGCTCTGCTCAGTGAAGAAATGGTCTCAGAGCCAGAACGCTGGGAGTATAATAGGCCTCCCAGCCCATTTCAACGAGATCTTTTGACCACTAGAAGCGTCTAAAGTGTCTAAGATCTTACTTCGCTGGGCTGCTCTTGAACTGGCATTCTATCCCCCACGGTCCGACAACCAACGGGGCCGACCGTCATGTAAGTGGCTGGATCTGGAGGAGTGCAGAGGGACATCAAGACAGACCCTTTAGACTCTGTACATAGGGCAAAATCCAGCATGTGTACACTCCGTCGCCAACGACTCCCACCTGCAGATATTTACCTCTCTAAAATCTCAAGTCCATCTCAGCAAAGGCACCACCAGCTACTCCTCCACGGTCTCCTGGGGCTGTCCCCTCGGCCTGTAATTAGTCTTCCAGACCAAACCATCCAGACCAGCTATGGTCAAAGAGAGGCTCAAGACCTCCTTAGCAAAAGCAACACCAATTACAATGTGGCTGAAGTCCAATGGCTGTCTCTTCTAAATCAGTCTGCCCAGACCACCATAGGCAAATTGTCTGCTGAGTGACCAGCCTCTTAACTGGCATTCCGAACTACCAGCTAGACCACCCTTCTCTGTGATCCTACCCCACGTTTGTGGGATTAACCGCTGCAAACTCTCTGTTCTCAAAAGTTGGGCAGAATCATACCCTTTACAGTTCTACATACAGTTAGGGACAGTTTGAGGGATGAGTTTGTCCCATATGAAAACATGACTGTCGATGAAGCGATGGTGCCCTTCAAGGGACGTTTGGGCTTCAAGCAGTTCATGAAGGACAAACCCATGTAGTTTGGCATCAAGTTGTGAGTGCTTGCCGACGCCAAGGCAGCATACTGCTACAACATGGAGGTCTATACAGGGAAGCACGGGCAGCAAGTGAACAAATTGATGGGACTCAGTGCTCGAGTTGTGATAGGCTAGACAAAACTCGTGTATAACTTTGGCCACATCATTTTTACCGACAACTTCTACACATCACCTGTACTGGCAAAGTACCTGCTGAGTAAGGGGACTTACCTGTGTGGCACAATGCGACCCAACCGCATTGGTTACCGAGGAGACATAGTGAAAACCAAGGCAGAAGTACGTCATCTTCCCCGTGGTGCTTCTGAGTGGCGACAGTTTGGTGACATGATTGCAACATCATGGAAGGACAACAGGATGGCTATTACCTGTCCACGGCACACTCACCTCATGACGATGCAGATGCCATTGCCAGACGACGACAAAAAGATGGGACTGTCGCCGAGTCTCCCTGCCCACTGGCATCAACAGTGGCCGCTTACGCTGTCAACATGAACGGTGTGGACAAATTGGACCAGAACACTCGTCAAAACAAGTCCCAGGAAACCATGAAGTGGTATCGACGGGTGGAGAGCAAGCTGATGGAGACATCTGCAATGCGTATGTCCTTGACGGGGAGGTGACAGACCACAAACTTCAGGGACAAAGCAAGTGAGACCTGCTCTCCTTCAAGCTTGACCTGGTCCATCAACTTATCGGAAATCAGTTTGTGGAACAAAATCATCCTGGCCTATCCAGAATGGAAGCCAATGCAGCAGACACTCGTCTTGACCGCACAGATCACTGGCCTATTCGGGCAGAGGGTGAAGACCACATCTGTGTCGTGTGCACAGCACGACACAACCGTCATAAGCTTTCCCACCCTGGCGTCAGCTATGCCAACAACCCCTTCAAAAAGTCAAAAACAACTATCATGTGTGAAAAATGTCAAATGTATTTGTGTCGCAACCAGTGTGACTGTTTCAAGGTGTATCACACACGTGTCACCTGTGTGTGACATGTGACGTGGTGACTGTGGCATGGACACATGTAAATACTGAATGTTGTATTTGTAATACTTTCTGTGTATAAAATTGAAAATAATGTGTAGCTTCGATTCATCAACTGTTTGTATAGGAAAAGACATATTCTCATCGAAACAGCAAATAAACTTCAAACCGATGATGTGGTAGGACAATTCTAGTGACAAATGTGACACTTTTTTTCGTGGGTATAACCAGCTGTGTGGCACTGAGGTACACAGGAGGCACTAGTCGGTGAGTACCAGCAGGACGTGTACACTCTGCTAGCAAAACACTGTCCTGCATGTGTCCTGTATGCTTGCATGCATTGTATTGAACCTCAGACTTGCCTGTTTTACACCTGTGTGTCACCAGTAATGTCACTGGCTAGTGTAAGCGCGCCTAGCATGACCACAGACAACTTCTCACATCAATACTGAACACAACAGTAGATGACTTTCACTGTGTACCATGATGTCCGGTATTGTCGTAAGTCTCCGAAATAAGTACCCTGCTTTGCACTTCTTCCCTGTTTGTCTAAATCCAGGAAGGAAGAGAATACTTGTATTATAAGAATCTAGGAACAAGGGGAAGTAATGGTTCATAGAGAAGTAGGAATGAAAGAGTTAACCAGGCCCCAGAGATGCAGAAACATATAATGCTGCTCAGCAAATCAGCGCGACTCTCTTAAAGAACCATTCATAAAGTGGATGAAATGTCGGTTTAAAGAACCATCCATAAAGTGGATGAAATGTCGGTTTAAAGAACCACCCATAAAGTGGATGAAATGTCGGTTTAAAGAACCACCATAAAGTGGATGAAATGTCGGTTTAAAGAACCACCCATAAAGTGGATGAAATGTCGGTTTAAAGAACCACCCATAAAGTGGATGAAATGTCGGTTTAAAGAACCACCATAAAGTGGATGAAATGTCGGTTTAAAGAACCACCCATAAAGTGGATGAAATGTCGGTTTTGTAATTTCGGTCTTCCGATCTGACTCAACATGTGTGGATAGGAGCTGGTCTGGATGGTAGTTACCCCTTTACCTTCTCCCATTCACGCGCGTAATCTTCTTACCAAATTGTATGCCTCTGATGAGACTCGAACTCCCAACCACCGGGCAAGGAAACCGCAGTGCCTATCCACCGCACGTTAGGGAGTGGTGACCAGTCAAACTGTGTAGATCTTTGTGGTCTGCTTCCAGATGCTAATCATGGATTGGCTCCCTTGAACAGAACACAGACTGGATGAAAAGCATAGAACACGTGGTCAGATCTTATCACAGTAGAGTTTGAGGCTGAGTTCCCTCACACAAAGTGATGCATAAGCATAGCTATCCTCACATCGAATGATATCAGCATACTCTACGTTCCCACACCTGGTGCAACGGAGGTAGGCGTATCACAAATTACCATCTCATAAAAAGCTGCACTGACTAGTCACGTCATCACCCGCGGGGATAAAGAGCAGGCAGACGACGGTCTGCCGTGTCCACTGTGAGCGAAGACAGCCAGCGCACAACACTCGTCTCCTACTCCGAGGGAACACCCCGAAAGTCTAAAGAACAGAACAGACCCGGGGGTCACAGAAAGACGCTGGACTCTGAACTGAACATCAAGTGACAGGTGAGAGGCCATTTTGTTTGTAGATGCTGTCTGTATATTGCGAAAATGGGCCAGCCTATTGTAAAAGCTAAGAATTTCTTTCATAAAGGTCCTTTGGGGATGAGGAAATAATCGATTTCTGAAGATAATGCAGAACTCTGTGTAGACAGACACACACACACAAAAATCACACTTAGAGTGAATTGTTTATCAAAGTAATCAACAGTTATTATGTGAATAAAAAAAACAAACAAACAAACAAAAAAAAAAAGAAGGAAAACAAGAACGCAGATCGAAACACAGTCAAAATAATAAAAGATGCCCAGTAAGTCAGCTTTTTTCAGATAAGCAAGAAAGTTGCCTGTTTACTTGTATGCCAAATGTTTTGGAGTATGTATACACATGTAATCTGCATTACACAATCTAAATTACGGAGCATATAACAAACAATGAAAAAAACAACTTTTCTTCTTTTATGTTTGATGGATAACAGCTTTGTGAAAATTGTTGTCTGCTGTTTTGGTAAAATGAAACAGTGCAGCATTCGGCTACGGTTAACATCACACTTAAACGAAAAAAATAAAAACAAAACGAAGCTAAAATAGATGAATAGATTTAAAGGCTTAAAGTCCCATAGCCTAAGGAGCAATGAACTGAGCATCATCGAGTCCGGGGCACAGTATGATGGAAGGCGGAGCCCATCCCACTCCTTCTGCCGCCTTAAATCTTTCCTGAACTGAAGCAGGTACCCATCACCGCACTGTTTTAAACCTCTCAACACCAACGGGGCAATAACACAAGGTTCTAAGCTGCACATCTGCACCAACCCACAGCGATACTACTGTAACATTGATATGGCTCTGCAGTGTTAAAAGACAGCAATACACTTTACATATTACAAACCGCAGTGACTGCGCTTAATTTTACACACGAAAAAAAAACGAGAGGTTTGTTTCTGAAAAGATCAGGTTGAAAGCCTTTAAAGAGAGTGACTGTAAATCCATCTGGGATGTGCTGGGATTACATGTGAAGAAGTATTGCTGTTCTGAGTGTTAGCACAAATATGAGCACACCAAACAGGGAGATCAGCCATCGGTTAATTTCACCCTCTAGCATTCGTGCATGTTACTGAAAAAACGCATCTTAGAAATGGGAAAGTTCACACTTTTTAAAACTTAAGACAGCACGGTTGTGTGGTGCCAAATGGAGCACCTTTCTTCATCGGCTTCACTTTCAGTCCAGCGGGAAGCTTTACTGACGGTGGGCGTATACAGCACAGAGCTTAATACGACATACAGCAACCACACGTCTTCTGTTGGAAAACTTTCATACTCTTTTCAGCACACATGACGCCATGGCTGTGCAGTGCCCACATTAGCATCATTCTGTCAGTGATCTAAACAGGAAGCTTCAGCTACAGTGGGCGTGTACGACCCAACATTCAGTGCGTGATGGTAAATCCCCACCAGACATAGCTGACAGGCAGCTGGTGGCGGCATGGACACCTAAACACCTCACATTTCCAGCTGGCTGGCTGAACTGGGATGAAATGTGGGAGTTGTAAACCATGTTCCAAAGTGTTCTGCCAGTTAAAGGGTATGGGCCTTGATGACACCCCCCTTCCCCCACCAACTCGTCCTCCCCCCTCCCCCCACTCCACTGTCGGATCCTTACTGTTCAGACTGAGGCAGATGAGAGTGAAACATCCGTGGATCGTTCCCCACCACCTGGTCAAAGATCTTTGAGGTGTCTCGGAAGACAAGTGTCCATCCTCCCTGAAGTTTGAAATGTCATACAAGGAGTCCTGTACTGAGCGTAGTTTCAGGGGCCCTCTGTTCACCATACAATGTCAGGGATCCTGTAATGAACATTTAATGCATGGGTCCTACCTTGAGCATACAGTGTCAGGGATCCTATAATGAACATTTAATGCATAGGTCCTACCTTGTGCATATAGTGTCAGGGATCCTATAATGAACATTTAATGCATGGGTCCTACGTTGAGCATACAGCGTCAGGGATCCCATCATGAGCATAATGTCAGGGGTCTTTTGTTCAGCATTCAGTGTCAGAGATCCCATACTGAGCAGGCAACCTCAGGGCCCCACATTGAGCGTAGTTTCAGGGAGCCTGTCTAGAAATACAATACCAGGGGCCCCATATTGAGCATTTACTGTCAGGGTCCTATATTGACTACATAGTGTCAGTGGTTTATATTAAGCACAGTTTCTGGGCCCTGTCTTGAACATGCTGTGTCAGGGTCGCATACTGAGCATACAGTGTCAGGGTCCTACATAAAGCATACCGTGTCAAGGGCTATTTATTTAGCATACAGTGAACCGCCCAGAGAACGTGGACAAACGAGTCACAAGACGAAACACAACTAGTTTCGACCTCTTAGGTCTTCATCAGGTGAGACATTAACGAATAATGTCTCACCTGATGAAGACCTAAGAGGTCGAAACTAGTTGTGTTTCGTCTTGTGACTCGTTTGTCCACGTTCTCTGGGCGGTTCGCTAACATTTATTTAAGATTTGTTTAGATTTCCGCCTGCAGTCCTCTCGCTTTGCAACTTAGCATACAGTGTCAGGGTTCTACATAAGCATACTGTGTCAAGGGCTATTCGTTTAGCATAGTGTCAGGGTTCTACATAAGGCATACCTTGTCAAGGGCTATTTATTTAGCATACAGTGTTAGGGTCCTACATAAAGCATATCGTGTCAAGGGCTATTTATTCAGCATACAGTGTTAGGGTCCTACATAAAGCATACCGTGTCAAGGGCTATTTATTTAGCATACAGTGTTAGGGTCCTACATAAAGCATACCGTGTCAAGGGCTATTTATTTAGCATACAGTGTCAGGGGTCCTTCTTTTTCTTCTTCTTCTGCTTACGCAGGCTGATACTCCTGCAGACACTCCATGTATAGACAGGCAAGGATTAATCCCATCTGCCCAACAAAGGGAGTAGAGCTTTATGTGTATGACCGTTTTTTTTATCCCGCCATTAAGGCAGCCATACTCCAACTTCGGGGAAGGTGCATGCTATGTGTAACGTGTCATCCATACCAACGGCCAAACTGGCCTTCTCTTCCGAAAGTTGGTGATGGGATTTTACGTGAGTGCAAGATGTTATGCGTGCGTTCACACAAGGAACCTCGGTTTATAGTCTCATTCGAAGGTCTGTGTGGGAAATGGAGTCAGAACCAATGTTAACTCCGAGGGAAAGACCCCCCTGTACCGAAACGGCTCGGCGGAGATTCGAACCCGCAACCCGAGGATTACGAGTCCGGCGTTCTACCACTGAGCGATTCCGGCCCCCGTCAGGGGTCCCATACTGAGCATAAAGTGTTAGGGGTCATATACTGCGCATACGGTGTCAGGGGTCCTATACTGAGCATACAGTGTTAGGGGTCATATACTGAGCATACATGTCAGGGGTCCTATACTGAGCATACAGTGTTAGGGGTCATATACTGAGCATACAGTGTCAGGGGTCCTATACTGAGCATACAGAGTTAGGGGTCATATACTGAGCATACAGTGTCAGGGGTCCTATACTGAGCATACAGAGTTAGGGGTCATATACTGAGCATACAGTGTCAGGGGTCCTATACTGAGCATACAGTGTCAGGGGTCCCATATTGAGCATAGTGTCGGGGTTCCCATACTAAGCACACCGAGGCAGGGGTCCTGTGTTGAACATAGAGTTAGAACTCTTCACTCAGCAAACAGTGTCAGGGACAATGTCAGGGACAATGTATTAACTCTTCACTCAGCAAACAGTGTCAGGGACAATGCATTAACTCTTCACTCAGCAAACAGTGTCAGGGACAATGTATTGAGCGTTGAGTAATGGGGGCCTATTTTGACTCTTCACTCAGCAAACAGTGTCAGGGACAATGTATTGAGCGTTGAGTAATGGGGGCCTATTTTGACTCTTCACTCAGCAAACAGTGTCAGGGACAATGTATTGAGCGTTGAGTAATGGGGGCCTATTTTGACTCTTCACTCAGCAAACAGTGTCAGGGACAATGTATTGAGCGTTGAGTAATGGGGGCCTATTTTGACTCTTCACTCAGCAAACAGTGTCAGGGACAATGTATTGAGCGTTGAGTAATGGGGGCCTATTTTGAGCATAGGGAATCAGGCACACTCACAGTTGTATATTGAGCATATACATACAGAGAAGGAATAAGAGGGCCCTGTATAAACCACACAGGGGGAGTGGGTCACATAAAGCATTTGGAAGAGGCAGCCGCGTGCTGAGCGTTCGGAGTTGGGGCAACGGGGTGGAGGAGAGAGGGGTGTAATAGGGGGAGGGGCGGCAAAGTGGATGGGGATGAGGGCGGTGCGTAAATTGAGTGTTTTGAGGGAAGGTTCCTTTTAAGCATTCGGAGGGAGGGAGCCCTATGTTTAACATACACAGGGAACCCTATACTTAATATACACAGGGAGCCCTATACTTAACATACACAGGGAGCCGTATGCTTAACATACACAGCGAACGAGCCCTATGCTTAATATACACAGGGAGCCCTATGCTTAACATACACAGCGAGGGAGCCATATGCTTAACATACACAGGGAGCTCTATACTTAACATACACAGGGAGCCCTATACTTAACATACACAGGGAGCCCTACACTTAACACGCACAGCGAGGGAGCCCTGTGCTTAATATACACAGGGAGCCCTATGCTTACCATACACAGCGAGGGAGCCCTATGCTTAGCATACACAGGGAGGGAGCCCTATGCTTAGCATACACAGCGAGGGAGCCCTATGCTTAACATACACAGGGAGGGAGCCGTATGCTTAGCATACACAGCGAGGGAGCCCTATGCTTACCATACACATGGAGGGAGCCCTATGCTTAACATACACAGAGAGGGAGCCCTATGTTAACATACACAGGGAGGGAGCCCTATGCTTACCATACACAGCGAGGGAGCCCTATGCTTAACATACACAGGGAGGGAGCCCTATGCTTAGCATACACAGGGAGGGAGCCCTATGCTTAAAATACACAGGGAGGGAGCCCTATGCTTAGCATACACAGGGAGGGAGCCCTATGCTTAACATACACAGCGAGGGAGCCATATGCTTAAGATACACAGGGAGCTCTATACTTAACATACATAGGGAGCCCTATACTTAACATACACAGGGAGCCCTACACTTAACACGCACAGCGAGGGAGCCCTACGCTTAATATACACAGGGAGCCCTATGCTTACCATACACAGCGAGGGAGCCCTATGCTTAAAATACACAGGGAGGGAGCCCTATACTTAAAATACACAGGGAGGGAGCCCTATGCTTAGCATACACAGCGAGGGAGCCCTATGCTTAGCATACACAGCGAGGGAGCCCTATGCTTAGCATACACAGCGAGGGAGCCCTATGCTTACCATACACAGGGAGGGAGCCCTATGCTTAGCATACACAGCGAGGGAGCCCTATGCTTAACATACACAGGGAGGGAGCCCTATGTTAACATACACAGGGAGGGAGCCCTATGCTTAACATACACAGAGAGGGAGCCCTATGTTAACATACACAGGGAGGGAGCCCTATGCTTAGCATACACAGTGAGGGAGCCCTATGCTTAACATACACAGGGAGGGTGCCCTATGCTTAGCATACACAGGGAGGGAGCCCTATGCTTAACATACACAGGGAGGGAGCCCTATGCTTAGCATACACAGGGAGGGAGCCCTATACTTAACATACACAGCGAGGGAGCCCTATGCTTAACATACACAGGGAGGGAGCCCTATGTTAACATACACAGGGAGGGAGCCCTATGTTAACATACACAGCGAGGGAGCCCTATGCTTAGCATACACAGGGAGGGAGCCCTATGCTTAGCATACACAGCGAGGGAGCCCTATGTTAACATACACAGGGAGGGAGCCCTATGCTTAACATACACAGCGAGGGATCCCTATGCTTAACATACACATGGAGGGAGCCCTATACTTAACATGCACAGCGAGGGAGCCCTATACTTACCATACACAGAGAGGGAGCCCTATGCATAACATACACATGGAGGGAGCCCTATACTCAACATACACATGGAGGGAGCCCTATGCTTAACATATACAGCGAGGGAGCCATATGCTTAACATACACAGGGAGGGAGCCCTATGCTTAACATACACAGGGAGGGAGCCCTATGCTTAACATACACAGCGAGGGAGCCCTATGCTTAACATACACAGAGAGGGAGCCCTATACTTAACATACACAGGGAGTTGGGGGGGGGGGGGGGGGCTATACTCCATATACACGGGGAGAGAACCCCTATACTTCACATACACATGGAGGGAGCCCTATACTCCACATACACAGGGAGGGAGCCCTGTACTCTACATACACAGGGAGGGAGCCTTATACTCCACATACACAGGGAGGTAATCTAGTTTGGAGCATTTGGAGGCAGAGGGACCTGTATTGAGTACATAGAGGAAGACGTTCTCACATGGAGCACGCAGAGGGACAAGGCCTTATTTTACGTTTACAGTGAACGGGGCCTTAATATATAACACACATGATAGAAGCCCTTGACGGAACATATTGAATGAGTGGGTCCTATATTGAGCATACAGAGAGCGGGGATGGGGAGGGAGATGTTCTATATACTGAGGGAAGGAAGCTTACAGAGCATACAGGAAAACCGCTCCATTGAGTTTTTGCCTTCCATCTTTTTCTTTCTTTCTTTCTTTCCCATTTGAGTCCTCGTATTCTATTTTTTTTTTTTTTTACATTTTCACAACAAGAACAATTCCAACTTATTTTTCATCAGTTTCTTCATTTTCGCTTTTCAACATTTCAGTTATCCAATAGATACTTGGACCGTGCATAGTTTAGCTGATATGGTGTAGCGAATATGGATAAGTCCACACACCTGCGTGGCCAAACATAACACTGTGATTTACAACCACAGTGTGTGTTGCAGACCAAGATGTCTATGACTTGCTTGCTGATGATAACGTCACTGATGGCGTTATGGGCGTCTGGTGACGCAGACTTCAAGCTGACGTTGATGCACACCAATGACATCCACGCGCGGTTCGAACAATTTACCAAGTACGGCAGTAGCTGCTCCGCGTACCTGGCCAGTCAGGGGAAATGCTACGGAGGGTGAGTCGATGAGATACTCTATTTGTCCAGGCTAAAGAAGGCCAATAGATCGACACGCGTTATGTCTGTCTTGAAATGTGTTCGTTCCATTTGTGTGTCGGCCCGGTGATACTACCTCTGCTCTTACGTTTCAATGTTCGTTCCATGTGTGTGTCGGCCCAGTGATACTACCTCTGCTCTTACGTTTCAATGTTCGTTCCATGTGTGTGTCGGCCCAGTGATACTACCTCTGCTCTTACGTTTCAATGTTCGTTCCATGTGTGTGTCGGCCCAGTGATACTACCTCTGCTCTTACGTTTCATTGTTCGTTCCATGTGTGTGTCGGCCCAGTGATACTACCTCTGCTCTTACGTTTCATTGTTCGTTCCATGTGTGTGTCGGCCCAGTGATACTACCTCTGCTCTTACGTTTCATTGTTCGTTCCATGTGTGTGGCGGCCCAGTGATACTACCTCTGCTCTTACGTTTCATTGTTCGTTCCATGTGTGTGGCGGCCCAGTGATACTACCTCTGCTCTTACGTTTCATTGTTCGTTCCATGTGTGTGGCGGCCCAGTGATACTACCTCTGCTCTTACGTTTCAATGTTCGTTCCATGTGTGTGGCGGCCCAGTGATACTACCTCTGCTCTTACGTTTCAATGTCCGCCTGCAGTCACCCCATTTTGAAACCAGCCAGACGGAAGTCAGACAGGTCGATGCGTGAGCCTGTTTATCATGCAGTAGGCATGTTTGCTTGCCTCAGTTTTATGTTGTTTGCATGGAAGGAGCAGTCGAAAGATCAGCGTGAAGCCACATTCGAGTTGGTAACGGAGTTTGCAGCTTGCGACAAAAACAAGCACAATCATGCAATCGAAAGTAAGCAACATGACGTGTGAATAATCAGATAACGTATGTAGTTTTGTGTAATACGCGTCAAAATCAGACATGCGTTCAAGTTCGGTATTAAAATGACTGAAACTGTACCTACAATCAATTGTTAGTAGCATCTTCTTGAAGCACTGACAAACATCATGAACGTTGAAAACATAAATATAATCATGCATAAGATGCAAGTTTTTTCATTGCTACTGTTGAGCTGAAGTCATAACCTGCATATTAACATTACGTTGTAGAATTACCCCAGTCAGTGGCACTATCAGCTCTTTATAGGAGTATGAGATTTGCGGCTATGTAGATCTGAAAATAATAGGAAACTTACAACACGAATTCTTCATTGATGTCATCTCAAACTGACAAATATTCCAGTAAAATTTAAAGTATATTATTCGATTGAGGCAAATTTGGATTTTATACTTCTGAATGGTTCAATTGTGCAAAGAATATCGTAGTTGGAAAGGGTTTTATTGTGTTTGAGAAACACTCAAAAATGTTCAATGACAGAAACATTTGTCACTTTAAGACAGATGTATACGTTCATGGCATGAAGTTTAAGCTGAAGTAACATATAAATGTCTGGTTTACAGGAATTGTGAAACCGCTTTCAAACAAGAAAAGTACATTTTAAAGAGAGAGAGAGAGAGAGAGAGAGAGAGAGAGAGAGAGAGAGAGAGAGAGAGAGAGAGAGAGAGAGAACAAAAAACCCGGATCTGCATAGTTATTTAGTAAATGTCGATGCAGCAGCCGTGGACTGATTATTGAAGCTGGTTAAGTAAGGCTTGTGATTGCCCGCGACGAACGTTATTGTAGAATGCAGCAAAGCAGGCACGAATGATGACTTCCATTCTATTATCATATACCCATGACAAGCAAATTTAAGATCCAACATTTTCACAGGAAATCTTTTTCTGTTGAATCTGTTTCAGATTTTTGTACATGATTTTCTGATGGTAAGGTAAGATGTAGATTGAAGATAGCCGCCTGGTATTTCTTACCAAGCCACAAAAATTGTCACTTACTGTTGTGTGCCATCGTGTACCGGTGGAAATGGAAGAATAAATGAGATAAATGAAAAATGAGTGACTGATATTTGAATGGTACGGGAAACGACTGAATGAGCGCCAGTAGGCTGCTCTTCGGCCGGCTCTACCTGGGTAGGCAGCCCGTTGAGTGAGTGAGGTAGTGTGTTTATTTTAAAGCGCTTAGAGCTTGGTCTGTGACCGAGGATAGGCGCTATATAAATACCCCAATATAAGGGGCTACTGTCAAACCTGAGTAAATTTCTCAAATTAAGTAAAGTCGTTAAACTTGTGCACACCGTTTAACACCTGAATTTCACTACAAAACAGAGAACGTTTAGCATCTAATATTTCTTCGCATTTCGTTTGCGCTTTTGCTGCAATGTATGGTTTTCGTTGTTTTATTGATGCATTTCGCCATGAAAAAGTGGACTGTAGCGTTTGGTTTGCGCTCTTGCCGTTAGATGTGTGTTTTATTGTTTTATTGATGCTTCACGTTCTGCTTGCCACAAAAAGCTCACAAGATAAACCTAACCTTTGAAAATTTTCGAATCTTTGCTAGCTCCACTCGTTGTAACAAATCAGAACACTTAATCAGATACTCAAAGATCTGTTCCTTGGTGTTAGATATTTTTGCGGAAATACATGAATGTTGTTGTTGTCTTCTTTTTTGTTTTCTTTTTATATTTTGTGTGTTTGCTTGCTTGTTTGTTTGTCTGTCTGTTTCCTACTTGTCTGTTTGTTTGAAAATATTATAATGTTCTCAGTTTTTTTCTTTTATGGACATCCACTCCCTGAACATTTCTATGTATGTAGTATACACGTAGGTGTATGTAGGTGTGCCACAAAATGTGTCCGCTTTTTTCCCCAACTGTTACAATTGGGGTCTTTACCTGGTGGCGCTTTGTGATTATTTAAATCAGTCGCCTTGCGGAGAATACTAAGCTGGTAAATTCTGTAGAACCTTAAGATGGTACCTTTGATGAAACCAGAAGATGTCGGCTCTTTGAAAAATCCCTGAATGGCGGCTACTTCAGAGAATCTTGAAATGGCATCTCTCTATGAAAAGACGAACGAGGTAGGCCTCTAGCAGACGCTTAAGAAGGTGGCATCCTAAGAGAACGCTAAAATTGCATTTCTTTGAAGAGAACAATAAAATAACGGTTCCTTAAATAAAAACCTTGAGATGAAGACTCTAATCTAACTCCACTATAGCAGTATTGTAAAAGAACCTCAACATGGTGGTTGCACTCCACTATAGCAGTATTGTAAAAGAACCTCAACATGGTGGTTGCCACTATAGCAGTATTGTAAAAGAGCCTCAACATGGTGGTTGCACTCCACTATAGCAGTATTGTAAAAGAACCTCAACATGGTGGTTGCCACTATAGCAGTATTGTAAAAGAACCTCAACATGGTGGTTGCCACTATAGCAGTATTGTAAAAGAACCTCAACATGGTGGTTGCACTCCACTATAGCAGTATTGTAAAAGAACCTCAACATGGTGGTTGCCACTATAGCAGTATTGTAAAAGAACCTCAACATGGTGGTTGCCACTATAGCAGTATTGTAAAAGAACCTCAACATGGTGGTTGCAACAGCAGACGCTACGATGGCGGTAACTGACTAAAAGAACCCTAAAATGAAAGCTCTCTATGAAAAACTCTGATGGCGGTTGTGCATGTGCCCAATGTGGCGGCTTCATTGAAACAACCAGTAGACAGTGGCGGCTCCCTTAAATAATCCCGAGTTGACGGAACGTAAGTTATACGATGCACATAATATACTCACACGATTGTTTCGCACCATTCTACCAGTCAGTCATAAGGCCTCTCACCTAACGGTAACGCAAACGGTTTGTCGGGCTGTTGAAGCCGTTGTCGTTTACATTTATCATCTTTTCCTTACACTTCTTGTCACTTCAGCCGCTCCGTCGGTTCACCCCGAGTTTCCTCGTTCACGTCTTTTCGACTGGAAAATAATCTGCAATGGTGAATATACGCCATGCTTATTTTCAGCCTGTGTGCCTGCGCCTGTGCACATGGACCGCATTTGTGTATATGAGGATGCATGTGTAGCACTTGTAGCACTTTCATTTTACATCTTTTCACAAAATGATGTGATATTAGACGATGTGTGTGTGTACGTGCGTGCGTGCTTGCGCGTGTGTGTGTATGTGTATGTGTGTGAGAAAGAGAGAGAGAGAGAGCGAGAGAGAGAGAGAGAGTGTGAAAGAGAGAGAAAGGGAGTGTGTGTGTGTGTGTGTGTGTGTGTGTGTGTGTGTGTGTGTGTAGTGAGAGAGAGAGAGAGAGAGGGAGAGAGAGAGAGAGCGTGTGTGTATGTGTGCGTGCGCGCGCGCACGCACGCCTGCACGCACATGTACATGAATGTGTGTGTGTGTGCGTGTGTGTGTGTGTGTGTGTGTGTGTGTGTGTGTTTGTGTGTGTGTGTGTGTATAGAGATCCTAACCTTCCCCTATATGCCCGATACCTCAACTGGCTTAAACCACCAGGGGAAGGTTACATCTAACGTAGGCCTGCAGCAGTTTGATTCCCATGAGAATGATGTAATGCAACACTCGGCTTTTTGGCCTCGTGTGTGGCTAGTATCAGCATAGTGTGTACCCAGACAGATGAGTTGAATGCTTTGCCTCGTGTGTGGTTAGTATCAGCATAGTGTTTAGCCAGACAGATGAGTTGAATGCTTTCAGAACAGGTGAAAGCATTTACTCAGAAACCCAAACGCAGAATTGTTCGACATTAGATTTTCATTCGGGAAAAACGGGATTGAAAACGTTCGCCTGTACGCTGACGCTGCAACGTTTCCTGCTGTTTGTAATGGGATCTCTCTCTCTCTCTCTCTCTCTCTCTCTCTCTCTCTCTCTCTCTCTCTCTATGTGCGCGCGCGCGCCTTTGTGTGCGTGCGTGTATGTGTGTGTACGCCCAGACGCACACGTCAGTGACTATTTCGTTTTAGAGTCGATCGACCCAGTGCAAATCACAATTGTTATTTACGCTGGTGCAGTGTAATATTGCACTGATGCATTTCCAAAATATTTATTTACCCCGGCGCAAATCGCAGTCGCCATTTACCCGACTGGCGATTTCTAATTGCACGGGATTCTCACCTGCACCGTAACACACGCGCACATCTACCACAAAACCAGTTAGGTTGTGAGTGTGGATTTCTCTTTGACCATGTGACAGGTATGCCCGTCTGAAGACAGCAGTGGACAGGGTGCGTGGTCAGAACAGCAACACTCTGCTGCTGGACGCCGGAGACCAGTACCAGGGCACTCTTTACTTCTTCAAACATGGCAGCAACATCACCAGCTTCTTCATGAACTGGGTGCGCTACGACGCCATGGTCAGTCCAACCGCGCTCTTCTCGTTAGCTGATGGCAGTTTGCTGCAAAGGGGAGTTGGATGATGATGATGATGATGATGATGGTGATGATGGTGATGATGATGACGACGACGACGACGACGACGACGATGATGATGATGATGATGATGACCACGATGACGATGATGATGATGATGTTGATTATGATGATGATGATGATAGTAATAATAATGATGATAACACAATGATGATAATAACAACATTAATGATGATGATGATGGTGATGATCACGATGACGACAACAACAACAGCAACAACAGCAACAACAATGAGAAGAAGAAGAAGAAGAAGAAGAAGAAGAAGAAGAAGAAGAACAAGAAGAAGAAGAAGAAGAAGAAGAAAACCACCACCACTACCACCACCACCACCACCAACTCCAACAACAGTAATATTAATGATAAAAACTCGAAGGCTACAAGGGAGATCGTAAACCTCGGCACTTCCCTTTATGAATGTTATTTTGCCCTGTGGACGCGGATTGTCGCTGAATCTCCGCGCCAGATCAGCTCATGTAAGCCTGATTTTCGTTACTGATATAAGCATTATTTCTTGAAGAATTACGAAAATGGAGAAAACTGCCCTATGTGGCAATGTTAAGGGAAGCGAACATTTTTCCACGGCATCCAATCCTCGTTTCACACCCACACCGAAATTGAATAGGTTTGTCCCTTGGCCACCCTCCATCTTTTCATCAAGTTTCGCTCAAATCGGTGTTGTAGTATTGGCGTGACCTCGCTGACAGACCAACAAACCTACAAGTGCCACTGAAAACATAACTTCCTTTACGGAAGCCCCAGCAATATAGAACCATGAGGTTCTCCCATCACAGTATGACTGGAGACTTCATGAAGAGATGTTGTTCGACCAGAAAAAGTGCAATTTAAGAATGCACCCATCATCATAATTATCATGATATCATTAACGGAAGTTTATTCTTTTCTCTTATTCTTCATGACAGAACTGAGAGCGTCGGGCAGTCAAAGAACAGTATAACAGTCGGCCTGCTGTTCACCTCTAACAAGAATCAATGGAAGAAGTTGTAAGGAAAGGTTTGATTCCCTTTTACTTACAAATATATCAGTGCAGCTCTCTGTGTAAAAACAAAACATTCACTTCATAATAATTATCAAGAATGGCCACAGAAGCTAGTGTAGTGGACGATCTGACTCCTCTAAAACTATCAGCAGGGACACAACAGTAAGGGTTTTGTCTTTATTTTTCCTTTCTGTCCAAAGTAAGGTACGCCCAAGAAGAAAATAAGACAAATATTCAGGTCGGATACGTTGGAACCTAAGGCCATTGTCAAATTAGAACAAAAAAATGTTAGGTCTTTTTGTTTGGAGGAAAGCTGTCAGAAAAAAATTCCCGTAGTTAAAGAAATGAACATGTAGTTAAATGAATTAATCCACAAACAAATAGTTACATAAATGAAGAAATGAAAACATAGATAATGTCAATACAACTACGGGACTGACAGTATATCCATATTGTTGTGCATCAGTTTATCCATGCACATATCGGTACGTCTGTTTGTGTATGTATGTACTAGTGGCCGAATGTAGTACAGTGCACTGATGTCCACATCACCGTCAGGAGCATCACACCACTTATGCTGAAGACTGCAAGTCATGAAACTCTTTTCTTTAAAACAAAATTGATGATAGACACTTTGTAACACACATCCATGTTCTGTTCATATGTCTTCAATCCGGTTTCTCAGGCATTAGGAAACCATGAGTTTGACAACGGCGTAGATGGTGTTGTCCCCTTCTTGAGAGACGTCACTTTCGACGTCCTTAGCTCCAACATTGATGCCAGCGAGGAGCCCTCCATGCAAGGACTGTTCCAGAAGTCCTCGGTCTTCAATGTGGGTGGTCAACAAGTTGGAGTTATCGGCTACACTACTGTGGATACTCCTCAAATCGCTTACCCAGGTTGGGAGTTTCTTTTTTTTTTTTTAAATCTTTTCTCTCTCTCTCTCTCTCTCTCTCTCTCTCTCTCTCTCTCTCTCTCTCTCTCTCTCTCTCAGATACTATTCCCTCTAAATAAATAAAAATCTTATTTATCCTTGTCGCCCTGAAAATTCGGGAATATCACTCTTCACATACACCACTCACGCATATAATAAAAAAGTGGATTTCAAATATTACTGATAAAGACTTACCAGATATTATTTTTGTTGATTTTGTCAAAGCTTTTGACGGTATCAAATTTTCTTTCCTTTGAAAGAAACTTACTATTTATGACTTTGCCGTGAGAACTTTTCACTTTCATTCTTCGTTTCTGACAAAAACACAACAGTTCTAGTTAAAACAAATGCTTCTAGATCTGATTTGTAATAACAGCAAATACAGTGTGCCCACGGAACCTGTTCTTGGGTATTTACTATCTCTTTATACATTGATGAATTGCACTTGACTTTAAAAAACATATTGTAAATGATTTGCAGAGGACAGTTCAGTCCATGTCAATGGTTCTTCTATGAATATTCTAATACACAGTCTGAAGGATATCATGAACAGATTAGTCTAATGGACACAACTCAAACGAATGTAAGTGTTCTTACGGCAAAATATATGAGTATAACATCCAGACAAAAACGCCAAAAAGGTCAACAGATTCTCTTTCTATCTTTTGTTTCTGATGTAAAAATTGAGGAAGTAAGAACTTACAGGCTTTAAGGTATTATTGTTGTTGTTGTTATTATAATCATTATTATCGTTCTTACTATTATTATTATCATTGACAACAGTTTATCGTGGGCTGGTTATGTTGCTTACATGTCCAAACGTATAAGTCAGAAGTTTTGTTGTATTTTGTTTAGCCGTCTGAAACTAAACACGTTTAAAAAATGTTGATTCCAGTGAACTTTTGTTTTCAAGCTGACCCCCAATCTCTCATAAACACGTCTTGACATTATGGTAATCTACCAGTGCAAATGTCTTAACGGGATATACACACATGCTTCATAACAAATGTCTTAACGGGATATACACACATGCTTCATAACAAATGTCTTAACGGGATATACACACATGCTTCATAACAAATGTCTTAACGGGATATACACACATGCTTCATAACAAATGTCTTAACGGGATATACACACATGCTTCATAACAAATGTCTTAACGGGATATACACACATGCTTCATAACAAATGTCTTAACGGGATGTACACACATGCTTCATAACAAATGTCTTAACGGGATATACACACATGCTTCATAACAAATGTCTTAACGGGATGTACACACATGCTTCATAACAAATGTCTTAACGGGATGTACACACATGCTTCATAACAAATGTCTTAACGGGATGTACACACATGCTTCATAACAAATGCCTTAACGGGATGTACACACATGCTTCATAACAAATGTCTTAACGGGATGTACACACATGCTTCATAACAAATGTCTTAACGGGATGTACACACATGCTTCATAACAAATGTCTTAACGGGATATACACACATGCTTCATAACAAATGTCTTAACGGGATACACACACATGCTTCATAACAAATGTCTTAACGGGATACACACATGCTTCATAACAAATGTCTTAACGGGATACACACATGCTTCATAACAAATGTCTTAACGGGATACACACATGCTTCATAACAAATGTCTTAACGGGATACACACATGCTTCATAACAAATGTCTTAACGGGATATACACACATGCTTCATAACAAATGTCTTAACGGGATGCACACATGCTTCATAACAAATGTCTTAACGGGATACACACATGCTTCATAACAAATGTCTTAACGGGATACACACATGCTTCATAACAAATGTCTTAACGGGATATACACACATGCTTCATAACAAATGTCTTAACGGGATACACACATGCTTCATAACAAATGTCTTAACGGGATACACACATGCTTCATAACAAATGTCTTAACGGGATACACACATGCTTCATAACAAATGTCTTAACGGGATACACACATGCTTCATAACAAATGTCTTAACGGGATACACACATGCTTCATAACAAATGTCTTAACGGGATATACACATGCTTCATAACAAATGTCTTAACGGGATACACACACATGCTTCATAACAAATGTCTTAACGGGATACACACATGCTTCATAACAAATGTCTTAACGGGATACACACATGCTTCATAACAAATGTCTTAACGGGATACACACATGCTTCATAACAAATGTCTTAACGGGATATACACACATGCTTCATAACAAATGTCTTAACGGGATACACACATGCTTCATAACAAATGTCTTAACGGGATACACACATGCTTCATAACAAATGTCTTAACGGGATATACACACATGCTTCATAACAAATGTCTTAACGGGATACACACATGCTTCATAACAAATGTCTTAACGGGATGTACACACATGCTTCATAACAAATGTCTTAACGGGATGTACACACATGCTTCATAACAAATGTCTTAACGGGATGTACACACATGCTTCATAACAAATGTCTTAACGGGATATACACACATGCTTCATAACAAATGTCTTAACGGGATGTACACACATGCTTCATAACAAATGTCTTAACGGGATGTACACACATGCTTCATAACAAATGCCTTAACGGGATACACACATGCTTCATAACAAATGTCTTAACGGGATGTACACACATGCTTCATAACAAATGTCTTAACGGGATGTACACACATGCTTCATAACAAATGTCTTAACGGGATGTACACACATGCTTCATAACAAATGTCTTAACGGGATATACACACATGCTTCATAACAAATGTCTTAACGGGATGTACACACATGCTTCATAACAAATGTCTTAACGGGATATACACACATGCTTCATAACAAATGTCTTAACGGGATGTACACACATGCTTCATAACAAATGTCTTAACGGGATACACACACATGCTTCATAACTGGTGCTTTTAACCTCCATTCACTGTCTCATAATGATTAAAAAAAAAAACAAAAAACAAAAAAAAATACAGCTCTCCACAAGATGTTACCACTGAAATGCAATATCAGTGCACGGAGTATTTACCGGTATTGTTCCTACAGGTAGCACAAAAAGGCATTTACCTACATTGTCAGTTTCTGTCCCCGGAATAGATCTTTACATATCAAAACTTACTTACAGCGGTGGGTCATACTGGGACTGCTGGTCCTTGTTCTCGTTCTCCCTGCTTGTCTATGTCAGTCTGTCAGATGCTGTCTAAAGCAGACAACCAACCATGGAATCTTTAAATGTGCCCTTCAAAAGTCTGGGGCATGACGAATGAATCATCTTTTGTTCATCGGTTTCTTTTATAAAAGGGTTCTTAATTTCCTTCTCATTAAAAATAGACCACAGCTAATGTTGTCAGTCTCTTGGCTTTTGTTGTTAGTTGTTGTTTTCATTGTTGTTGTTGTTGTTGCTGCTGCTGCTGCTGCTGCAACTGCGGCTGCTGTTCTTGTTGTTGTTGTTGATGTAGATGACGATGTTGAATTAAATGCACGTTGTTTACCTCTCTCTCTCTCTCTCTCTCTCTCTCTCTCTCTCTCTCTCTCTCTCTCTCTCTCTCTCTCTCTCTCTCTCTCTCTTCTCTCTCCTTTTAGTCAAGGGCCAGATATAGACAAACCACCAACTAGTGCTTAATTAATCATGTTCTCCATCATAAAAAAATCGCTTTTTGTTCAGCGCCTATCTATGAGATACACATTTTCTATTGGCGTCTGTTGCAACATACAGGTGTGCAATGAGTGTATGTGTGTGTGTGTGTGTGTGTGTGTGTGTGTGTGTGTGTGTGTGTGTGTGTGTGTTAAGAGAGAGAGAGAGAGAGAGAGAGAGAGAGAGAGAGAGAGAGAGAGAGAGGGCACAGCTCTTATATGTTGTGAAGATTTATTGAAAACGGCACTATCAGTGTATTTGATTTCCTTTATATGCAAGGCGAAAAATGCACGTCGTTTTGGTCAGTTTATGTATGTTTTCTGAGACACAACATTCCTCTGGAATATTATCTTGTTTGACCACCAGAGAACTTAGTATTGTACTGTTTGTCTGCTGAATAGACACATTTTTAAAGTGTTGCGTTTCTGGCTGTTCACGTTTCTTTCAAATTTTTCACATGATTGTTTGGCTTGTTTATCTTACAAAATGCTTTTTGTCAGAATAATTATGTTCATGAATAGATATTCCTATATTGTCCATGATCTTATCAACTATATTTATGATAAGTCATATCTTTGCGACAATAAGGGTATGAAAAATGACAGGACCGACAACAATCTGCAAATCTGCATAAGTACAGTTATGCCTGTACGTACAGTCTATTATGGAGTTAGATCCAAACAGCCGCTTCATACTGTTTCAGTGGAATCCGAGGTCTATTATCACTAACCTGTTATCTTTTGAAAGTCATGTTTTGGAGAAAGGCTAAAGTGTTTTAGCGCTCCAATCATTGAATGTGGAAAAGAAAATGCTTCCCAATCTTAAGAACTATTACTATCCACCTCTTTACAGTATCCGTGAGGTAAAGAGAAAGGTGCAAACTGCTATCTATAATAGACTTGACATTGAGTTTACAAATATTAGCCCACTCCCAGTGCCCATAGATCAACAAGATGTGTTTGCTACAGGTGTTGCCATCAAGGTAAATAAGGCATCAGTTTATAATCTTCTGTCTATGTACTATCCTAATAGTCCTAAAGAGGATGACATAGATTGGCTAAAACATACCGATTTTACAAAAAGGAAGTGGATTGTTATGGGTGACTTTAATGCTCATGCGCCCTTTTGGAATGTGAGTTTTAATACAGTGACATCTAATAGATTGGTTGAAAATATTGTTGATTCGAATTCAAATATATTAAACGACGGTAGAATTACAAGAATTCCTGATGTAGTTACTCACAAGTCTAGTGCAATAGATCTATCGCTTGTTTCCCCAAACACAGTAGTAAACTATATCTGGTCCACAGCAAAAGATTGTTTAGGGAGTGATCATCTCCCGTTACAATACTTTTTAATGAAAACATATTTGATGAACCGTCTCCCACTGAATGCAAAATTCCAAAATTAACAATAAAATGGCCAACTGGGAAGCCTTTCAAACTTTTCTTGTGTCGCAAAATATATTACCAATTGAGGATGACGATCTAGATATATTCAATGCAAATTTCTCAAAAGTAGTATTACCAGCAGCTGAACAGACTATCCCAAAATATAAACACAAAAAGATTGGAAAATATGTAGGCAACATATGGTGGACAGAAGAATGTAGACTCGCTGTACAGTCAAAATGAAAAAGCTATAAAACATGGATAAGAAATGTCAGAAGAAAACTTTATAACCATGAAACAAGAAAAGCATAAATGTTCTGAAATTATTGCTCAAGCAAAAAAGAAGTACTGGGTTGAGTTTTGCGAAACCGAAGTATCAGAATCAAATGATTTATTTAAAGTCTGGAAAAAAGTCGAAGAAATTAAAAATTGCTATAAAACTGTCATACCCTATAAAGCTACAAACTTAGTTTCCTACTGCTTTGGATAAAGCTGAAGCCTTTTTCTGATTTATTTTCACCTTGTAGTCAGTCTAAAAGTCTTCAACCAGAAACCGTCGTCACAGAAACAATGACGAATGAAAAGATGAATACATGGCTCCTCCTCAAGATGACGAACATTTCCCACACTCACCTTTACTGTTATCAGTACTATCAGAAGCATTAGATTCTATCAATTCACATGATTCAGCTGTTGGCCTTGATGAAGTGTCCTATCAACTCATCAGACAGTTACTTTTTTCGTGGAAAGTATTACTGCATTCATTATTCCAAAAATGTTGGATTAATGGCACTATTCCAAGTATCTGGAAAAGTTCGGTAGTAGTCCCAATACTCAAGGAAATTAAACCAAGGACATCGGTACATAGTTACAGACCCATAGCTCTAACATCTCATGTTGGTAAACTTTTAGAAAAAAAAAACATTCAAAAACGATTGTTATATTACTGTGAAAAAATAGTGTAATTTCTGTTCAGCAAGCCGGCTTTCGAAAAGGTCGTTGTACAACAGACCATTTAGTAAAACTGACCAGTCACATTAAAAAATTCTCCCGCAGAACAAGTACTTTGGCTACGTTTTTTATGTTTAAAAAAACCTATGACTGCGTATTACTGCATTCATTATTCCAAAAATGTATGGTGGACAGAAGAATGTAGACTCGCTGTTATGGGTGACTTTAATGCTCATGCGCCCGCAAGGCTACTTTTCAAATATAAAAAATGTTGGTATTTCTGGGTGAATCTTTGGTTTCATTACAAGCTTCTTAACAGAAAGAAGCATGTGCATACGGATTGAAAGAACTTACTCATCATTTAGGAATGCAGAATGGGTATTCCTCAGGGATCAGTTATTGCTCCCATGTTGTTCACAATCCTAATCCATGATCTTCCCGAATCTATGTCCAAAGCAACGCATGTAGTTCAATATGCAGATGATGTCGCTATTTGGATTAACTGTACATTAAGGAAGCATTCCAATAAAAGAACAATAGACTTTGTACAGAAGTTGTACCAAAAGGAATTGGATAATTTATCTATGTATATGAAGAACAACGGATTAGAACTATCTGGAGAACAAAAATATGTCTTATGTTGTTTAGCAATGGTGAGAACCCAAAGATGCTACCCTCGCTTTTGCTAGATGGTCAGATTCTAGAATATAAACAAAAAGTTAAATTCCTGGGGGTATTTTAATTCCTATGCTGAACTGGAAAACACATATTGAAAATTTGATTGATAAAACAAGAAAAAGATTAAAGTTCTTAAAATTATAATGTTGTCAACCATGGGGTCAGGACTGTCATAGCCTTTTACATCTATACATTTCTTTAGTCCGGTCAAACTTGACATGTGGGCAGGAAGTGCACCTAATTCTCTTTTAAAGAGATTGCAAAGCTTGGATAGTAAGGCCATGAAATTAGCTCTGGGAGTCCCAGCTCATACAAACACTTAAAGATGTTATAAAGAAACAAATATATTTCCACTAAATGAGAAGCGAATATTGGATGTATCCGAATATATTGTCAGAAGTCTTTCTGTTGAAAATTCAGTTGTTGAAGAAATACTGACGGATTCCAGTAAAGGCTTTCCTAAGAGGTCTAAAAACATATCATATATTCAACCAATTAGAAACTACACATCTGACTTTATGTCACATTGTAATATTGATATTACTGCTATACCAGAATTTCCTGCAGTACCCCCAATGCCTCCTTGGGAGCGCCTAAATGTTTCTTTTGATTACAAATACACTATGTGTAATAAAAAAAAAAGTGATAATGTAAATATTTTAACAACTGAAGTCCGTGAACATTTAGAAAACAGCTATCCAAATCATTTAAAAGTGTTTACAGATGGGTCAGTAATGGAATCCTCTGACAGTGGTTCTGGCTTTATAATACCAACTTGAAATGTCAGGAAATCATATTATTTAGGAAAGGGGTTTTCAATTTTTACCTCAGAATCATATGCAATACTGAATGCTTTGGCTTACATATTTGATACACCGATTGCTTTCTGTAAAATTTTACTGTGTGTTGATTCCAAATCTGTTTGACGATCACTGGAGCGTTGGGACTGCAAAGCTAGGAAAGATTTGCTTTTTGAAATATAACATTTATTGCATTGTTTCATAACTCTACGCATAAGAATTGATTTTTGTTTGGTCCCATCTCACTGTGGTATAAAGTGGAATGAAATAGACAGTCTTGCTAAAGAAGGAGCAAATAGAAACGCTGAAAAATTATTAATCAGTCCCTTAGATTTGTCCTCTTGTGAATCAACCCAAATTATGGACAATTGTATACATCAGCAGAATTTTTGTAAAAAATGGCTACTTTACCATTGTGCCCAAGGCACATTGTTAGATCAGTTCATAAATTAAGGCTGAATACTTGGAACACTAAATATTCTTATGGTATTATTTGTGTCCGCAGAGAAAACATTTCTGTGCATCATCTTTTGTTTGAATGCTCAGTGTTGACCTCGCTGTATCAGGAGAAATGTATTGAGGTGAATAACTTTGATAAAATCAATAATGTCTTGTATGAGTCATATGTTGCTGAAATTGCCATGGCAATTTCGCAGTCACAGGTTGCAAAATTTGTATAAAGATCAACAATTTTCTGTACCATTAGGGTATTTCACTTATGTAAATATGCATACATGAGATGTGGGTTTGAAAGTACTAACATGGATGATATGTTGAGTGTGGAAGTCGTTTTTTTTGCCCTTTTTTAATGTGTCTAATATCATCTGGCGATGAAAAGACATTAGATAAACCGCTGAACTGAACTGAACAGACGACAAGAGTCTTTCATGTCATTTCTTTCATCATGTTCTAGGCAAGTTGAAGTTCAACGACGTGGTGAGGTCAGTGAGACAGGAAGTGACGAAGCTGACGTCACGAGGGGTGAAGTTCATTATAGCGCTGGGTCACGCGGGGTTCACGGTGGACCAGCAGGTGGCCCAAATCCCTGGGGTGGACGTGGTCATCGGTGGTCACACCAACACTTTTCTCTACACAGGTAGGAGGGAACGAGAGGTGGTGATGGTGGAGCTTTGCTTCTCTGTCTTCAGTCCCCTTAAAGCATGGTGTGGTGTTGTCTGGGGATGTCTTCAGGCCCCTTAAAGCATGGTGTTGTGTTGTCTGGGGATGTCTTCAGGCCCCTTAAAGCATGGTGTTGTGTTGTCCGGGGATGTCTTCAGGCCCTTTAAAGCATGGTGTGGTGTTGTCTGGGGATGTCTTCAGGCCCCTTAAAGCATGGTGTGGTGTTGTCTGGGGATGTCTTCAGGCCCCTTAAAGCATGGTGTTGTGTTGTCTGGGGATGTTTTGTCTGGTGCCGTTTTGCGTTGTAGTGGGCCGTGTTGCGTTGTTGCGTTTTGATGTGTGGCATTGCGTTGTGTCGCTTCGTGTCGTGTTTTATTGTGTTTTGTCGTGTTGTCTTTTTGTTTGTTTTGTGTTGTATTGTGTTTTCTTGTTTTGTACTGTATATTGTTGTGCTACCGTACTGTATTGTGTTGTGCGGTAATGTGAGTTGTAGAAGGCACTACTAAAGGGTTGTCATGATTTGTTGTATCTCATGAAATGTATTGATTTTCAATGCATAGTGTTAAGTTGTACTGTTTTGTATTGTCTTGTGTTGAACTATATGATGTTGTATCGCATTCTCTCTCTCTCTCTCTCTCTCTCTCTCTCTCTCTCTCTCTCTCTCTCTCTCTCTCTCTCTCTCTCTAGGTCAAGCCCCATCCAATGACGTGCCAGCAGGGCAGTACCCTACCGTGGTGACTCGGGCTGATGGCACCCACAGTGTGGTGGCTCAGTGCTTCACCTGGGCCAAGTACCTGTGTGTCCTGCAGCTGACCTTCAGTGAGGGGGACGGCCGCCTCCTCTCCTGGCAGGGCAACCCTCAGCTCCTGGACCACTCCGTCCCTCAAGGTGCACTTAGTCGGGGGCGATAACGTCCTGCTTCAATGACAAAGAGTGATGCTTGTCGTGGTTTTTGCTGCTGTTGCTGTTCTTTTTGTTGGTGTTGGTGTTGTTCTTCTTCTAGTCCTGGTTATCATTTCTCTTTCTTCTGGTTGTGTTTTCTTTCTTCTTCTTGTTCAGTTTCTGCTCCTCCTTCCTCCTACCTTTCCACCGTTTTTCTCTTTTTATTGTTGTTCATTACCTTCTCCTTTTATTGTTGTCGTTGTTATTATTCCTGTTGTTGTTGTTGTTTTGTTGGTGTTGTTGTTGTTGTTGTTGTTGTTGTTGTTCTCCCGCCCCCCCACTCTCTCTCTCTTCGTTACCTCACATTATTCTTGATGTTGTTATACTTTTTCTATCCTTCTCTTCCTCATCCATCTACTCCGTCTTTCTCTGTGTCTCTGTCTCTGTGTCTCTGACTCTGTCTTTGTCTCTGTCTGTCTGTCTGTCTGTCTGTCTGTCTGTCTGTCTGTCTCTGTCTCTGTCTCTGTCTCTCTCTCTCTCTCTCTCTCTCTCTCTCTCACATAATTCTGACATTAGGTACCGTTTGCTGGATAACTGAGTGAAAAAAGGAACGACTGACTGACTGACTGAATGAATGAATGAAAGGAGAAAGCCACATTTCAGTCACCTACATTTTGGGGGGTCGCAGATCAAGCCACACTGGAGCAGCTGAAGCCGTGGAAACAGTCAGTGGAGAGCCTGGTGACTGAAGTGATCGGTCAGACACTGGTCAAGCTGGAAGGCGATCGCAAAGTCTGTCGGACACAGGAGTGCAACATGGGTTCGTATCTTGAGTGTGACACCCTCTGTGGTGAGGTTCGTATCTCGAGTGTGATAGTCTCTGCGCTGAGAGTGGAGTTATGTGGCGTGAAATTAAACATGGGAAGGCAAAGGGTTGGTGACTGCAGCAGGATCACAATGGAAAGAGGAAACCTGGAGTGCTTCTGCTGACAATGTGAGGACGTTACTCTTTCTGATGCGTGGGGTAAAGACAATGGTTGAACATACTGAGGAAGGATTTCCCTTTTGACCTCTGGCTTGGTATATATCGAAGTTAAAACGAATTTTACACAGAAACAAGCTGAAGTAGAAAATAGATTGGGTAGGCCTCGTGTTTATGAGTGTGATAGGGGGAGGGGGTAGGGGGGGTGGAAGAGGAGGAGGATTGGGTTCGATTGTCATAAAAGCCATTTATTTGTGGGATTTTTCGGCCCTATTTAGAGCTGAGTCAAATGGAAAGAATGGAACGACACATGCGAGTTTCATCCATCTAATGAATGCGACTCTGAGTGTTGTTCAATTTTGGGGAACATCACTGCAAGTGTATCTCTCAGGCCTGGTTGACGCTCGGCTACATCATGAAAAGAAACGTAGAGTACATCCCGTTCACAAGTAAACACTGATCAGAATGTTTTAGAAAACAGCATCGTCTTCATCATCCACATAGCACACTGTCAGCATCAGCATAAAAACAAATTCTATGGCCTTTCATGCCCTGCCCTCATGATGAAAGCAGTGGTGATGTCTTCTCCACGCCTATGCCATTGGTTATGTCTTCTCCACGCCTATGCCATTGGTGATGTCTTCTCCACGCCTATGTCATTGGTGATGTCTTCTCCACGCCTATGCCATTGGTGAGTTCCAGTCGTTGTCGTTGGTACTGGCAGGTCGATGAGGACTGTCGTGGAAGGGAGGGGGGGGGGGATGAAGGAGGGGGCACAGGGTGGAGATGGGGACGATCACTGACGCTGGCTCCGCAATTAAGCCATGATGGTGTGTGTAGGGAAGTGACTCGGCAGCGGCGCATTGTATCCTCTGGTCGACTGCCTCTGGAAATAGACTCATATGGACGGCTCCCCATGGACTGCTGGTGCCGGGGCTGTAACAGGAGATGGCAGGGTGTGGCTGAGAGCAGCGTGGTGGGTAACACCACTGACATGACACGGGGATCAGACAGCAAATGTCTATCAACTTCCATTCGGTTGCTGGGAGAAGCGTCGGGAACACACGAGTTGAATGAACTTAAAAAAAGACAAATTAGCTGCTGAGGTGAGCGCTAAGCGTTGCCGGCTTGCGGGTTGACATGGTGTGGGTTCAAATCCCACCAGGAGCATTTACTGCTTGAATGGCTCGGCCAGGGCCTGCTGGTGCTCAGTGTGCTATGGACTGACATTGCAAGACAGAACTCTGTGGTACTCAGTGTGCTATGGACTGACATTGCAAGACTGACCCCTGTGGTGCTCAGTGTGCTATGGACTCAGTGTGCTATGGACTGACCCAGTGTGCTATGGACTGACTCAGTGTGCTATGGACTGACTCAGTGTGCTATGGACTGACTCAGTGTGCTATGGACTGACTCAGTGTGCTATGGACTGACATTGCAAGACTGAATCTTACAGTCAAGTGTCAACCACGGAATGGATTCGTCTTTGACAGTTTTACTGAAAGTTCCTGACCAACACTGCAGGTGTCTGTATTTCTCCGGGCCTGGTTGACACCGAAAAGTATTGTAAAGCATACAGTACGGCCTGTCGTAAAGCATACGGCACGGCCTGTCGTAAAGCATACAGTACGGCCTGTCGTAAAGCATACAGTACGGCCTGTCGTAAAGCATACAGTACGGCCTGTCGTAAAGCATACAGTACGGCCTATCGTAAAGCATACAGTACGGCCTGTCGTAAAGCATACAGTACGGCCTGTCGTAAAGCATACAGTACGGCCTGTCGTAAAGCATACAGCACAGCATTGTAAAGCATACAGTATGGCCTGTCGTGGGGTTCCAGACCAGAAGGGAACTGATAGCATCATCTACGTCATTCTCATAGAGCAGCGTCAAAAGTGTCAAAATGTGTGGCTCTTCAGACCCTGTTCCCTATCTGTGACGACCTCGCTATGAATAACATCACACGTCTATGTAGTATGGATAGCCTCACCAGGTCTATGTGATATGGATAGCCTCACCACGTCTATGTGGTATGGATAGCCTCACCAGGTCTATGTAGTATGGATAGCCTCACCACGTCTATGTAGTATGGATAGCCTCACCACGTCTATGTGGTATGGATAGCCTCACCACGTCTATGTGATATGGATAGCCTCACCACGTCTATGTGGTATGGATAGCCTCACCACGTCTATGTGATATGGATAGCCTCACCACGTCTATGTGATATGGATAGCCTCACCACGTCTATGTGGTATGGATAGCCTCACCACGTCTATGTGGTATGGATAGCCTCACCACGTCTATGTGATATGGATAGCCTCACCACGTCTATGTGTATGGATAGCCTCACCAGGTCTATGTGATATGGATAGCCTCACCACGTCTATGTGATATGGATAGCCTCACCACGTCTATGTGGTATGGATAGCCTCACCACGTCTATGTGGTATGGATAGCCTCACCACGTCTATGTGATATGGATAGCCTCACCACGTCTATGTGGTATGGATAGCCTCACCACGTCTATGTGATATGGATAGCCTCACCACGTCTATGTGGTATGGATAGCCTCACCACGTTATGTGATATGGATAGCCTCACCACGTCTATGTGGTATGGATAGCCTCTCCACGTCTATGTGGTATGGATAGCCTCACCACGTTATGTGGTATGGATAGCCTCACCACGTTATTTGGTATGGATAGCCTCTCCATTTCTTTGTGGTATGGATAGCCTCACCACGTCTATGTGGTGTGGATAGCCTTTCCACGTCTATGTGGTCGGGATAGCCTCACCACGTCCATGTGGTCGGGATAGCCTCACCACGTCCATGGGGTCGGGATAGCCTCACCACGTCCATGTGGTCGGGATAGCCTCACCACGTCCATGGGGTCGGGATAGCCTCACCACGTCCATGTGGTCGGGATAGCCTCACCACGTCCATGGGGTCGGGATAGCCTCACCACGTCCATGTGGTCGGGATAGCCTCACCACGTCCATGTGGTCGGGATAGCCTCACCACGTCCATGGGGTCGGGATAGCCTCACCACGTCCATGTGGTCGGGATAGCCTCACCACGTCCATGTGGTCGGGATAGCCTCACCACGTCCATGTGGTCGGGATAGCCTCACCACGTCCATGTGGTCGGGATAGCCTCACCACGTCCATGTGGTCGGGATAGCCTCACCACGTCCATGCTTGGTGATTTCCTGTCAAGGTGGAGGGTATCAGCAAGTTCATGGGGACGTTGTTGGACTGACATGGTGACCCCTCTGTGTCTGTCTCTCTCCCTCCTTCCATCTCTCTCTCACCACTGACACCTAATGATTTTGTCTATGGTGAGACAAATCGATATCCTGTACATTTGCTGCCTGCTGTCAAATGTATCCAATTCTGGTTAAAATGAACTCAAATGAATGTTGAAAGACTACCCTACAAGGCATACGGAATGTTGTTAGATCTCGATTGTAGGGGTCAGAAAAACTGGGTGGCCAATGTTCAAAACAAGCTGTATGAATATGGATTTGGTGTTGTATGGCTGAGTCAAGGTATTGGAAATGTGAAAACCTTTGTACGTGTATTTTGTAAAAGATTGATTGACTGTAGATGGCAAGACTGGGACTTCCACATTAGAAATAGTGATAATTTTGATTTTCATAGGATGATAAATGGCTTACATGGTGTGGCAAGCTACATGTCAATGCCTGTTAATAGAGGATGGAAGCGTATGATGACAACATTTTGTTTTGGTACTTTTGGCATCTCTGTTCATTATTCTCGCCACAGACAGTCAACGAATCGTCATCTTTTTTGTCCTTTACGTGGCGCGTCAAAAGAAGACGAATGTCATGTTGTGCTTATCTGCCCACAACTTCGTGATCTCAGAGAACAAGTTATTCCTCATCAATATTTCAAACAACCATGCTTATTTAAACTTGTTATGTTAATGTCGTCAATAAATGAGAGTATTGTTAAGCAACTCGTGAACAAAGCATTTACCTGAAGAAGTTTGTATTTAACCTGATAATACACTATTCGTGAGCCCGTTTATATTTTTCTTGTACACCCACCTTCTAAGGGGCTATGGCCTTTAAGTCTATGTTTATGTCTATGCCTCTCTCTCATTTTGTCCCCTTCTCTCTCTCTCTCTCTCTCTCTCTCTCTCTCTCTCTCTCTCTCTCTCTCTCTCTCTCTCTGTTTGCAGGCAATCTCATCACAGATAGTATGCTCTCCCAGAACCGTCAACATCCCGATGAAGCCCGGTGGAAGGATGTCAACATTGCTGTGTACAATGGCGGCAATATCCGTGCTTCTGTCGCCATAGGTATGTCCACTATCCGTGCTTCTGTCGCCATAGGTATGTCCGGCCATGGCGGCAATATCCGTGCTTCTGTCGCCATAGGTATGTTCAATATCCGTGCTTCTGTCGCCATAGATATGTCCAATATCCGTGCTTCTGTCGCCATAGGTATGTCCAATATCCGTGCTTCTGTCGCCATAGGTATGTCCAATATCCGTGCTTCTGTCGCCATAGGTATGTCCAATATCCGTGCTTCTGTCGCCATAGGTATGTCCGGCCATCTTGGCAAACAGACCTACTCATAGCGGATAAGAAACTTACGCCTAAGAATGACAGGGTCACTGTTGATGTCAGCACGTGCTGCCTCGTTTTCAGATACCTCCCGGGGTATTTTTCCATGTCTGTTCTAACCTTTCCCGTACGTCGCCTACAATCTTGCACGTCGTATGTGATGGGCGCAGTAACCCATGGTTTCCTTGAAGGAACAGTACTTTGCCGCACGTCCTGGGTATATACTCGCCCATTGCGTCATAAAGGAACTATACCTTTGCCGTGCGCCGTTCATGTGCAATAACCAATGGTTTATTTGAAGAAATGACACCTCACCCTTCCTTTGTGTACATATGGTGTTTAAGATAACAACTCCACAGTCGTGCGTCTTGGGTGTGCTGTAACCAATGGTTTCTGTGAAAGAATAGTATTTCACCGTACGTCATGTGCGCACTGTAACCCATGGTTTTGTGAAAGAAAACAATGCCTCGCCGTCCGTTGTGGGTTCATAGTAGCCCATGCTTTTTGTGAAGGAACAGTCCTTCGCCGTACGTCGTGAGTGTATTGTAACCCTGTTTTTTTTTTGTTTTGTTTTGTTTTTTGAAGAAACAATACCTCACGGTACGTCGTGAGTGTATTGTAACCCTGTTTTTTTTTGTTTTGTTTTGTTTTTTGAAGAAACAATACCTCACGGTACGTCGTGAGTGTATTGTAACCCTGTTTTTCGTGAAGGAACAATACCTCGTCGTACGTGTGTCCCGTCACGTTTTCTCACCCGTCACGTTTTCTCAACGTGACGGGTGAGAAAACGTGACGTAACATAGTGGCGGGCCTATGCTAAGCCATGGTTATTGTGAAGGACCAAAACCTTTGTCATGCGGCGTTGTTGTACATTTGTAGTCTAACACGTGCGTGCATGCATTTAAGTATGTACTTGACCAAACCCATGCGTACAAGTACCTAGCCTGTCAAACATTCACCATGACATCCACCGTCTTGTCTACCAGCTGAGCCAGGACATTGTGCAGCAATCACTGCGTTATGTACGTCACCTTTTTCAATGGACAGATGAGCACCGACTTCTCTCTCTCTCTCTCTCTCTCTCTCTCTCTCTCTCTCTTCTCTCTCTCTCTCTCTCTCTCTCTCTCTCTCTCATACATATTCATTTGCCATGTGTGTATGTTTGTACGTTTGTATGTATGCATGTGTGTGTGTGTATGCATGTGTGTGTGTGTGTGTGTGTGTGTTCCCTTGTTTGGTTACATAAGATGGTAAGTCAGTGCGCAGGGCTATTTTTTCCCTGAAGATGTAATTATCCAGCCAGCATGCTAATAAGATCAGATCAATCTGCTATCTGATCCTCATTTTCCACGAATAAAAACCAATTTACTGATTTTAGAGAAATCAGTTCTTTGATTTAATACAGCTGATTTCTTTTTTTTTTTTTTTTCTGATATGAGCTATCTTTATGACACGATGCGCAAAAACAAGGGTCAAACGCCGCCATGTTGAAGGTACAATTCTTAACAGATAAGGTGATGTAGAACAAGCACACGGAACTGTGGTGCCAAGTCATGGGACAGTATGGCCTTAGGTCAAAAGACCAGGGAGAGCTATACACACCTATCACACGCGACACGCGCACAGGAGAGAGTCAGTTTCACTAGCACAAGCATGGGTGGGCCTACATCCACGACATACGGCGCGCAAGATTTGTTAGTCGGGAGTATGGGTGTGCTCACACCCACAGCGTTCTGGAACACGTACGGGTGATCTTCCATCCATGACCGACAGCGCGTAGGGTCTTTTTTTGTGAGTATTGGTGCGCTTGCACCCACGAAGTAACGGACGTTTATTAGTTTATTCATGGAAACAACGAAACAGTTTTAAGTTGATATCGTATATGATGCTTTATTGACTTAAATCATGACATTTCATGATAGTAACATTAAAAGTGTTTGAGTTACAGATCAATAAACATGGAAAGGGTTTAAAACTGAGTCGCACGGGAAAGGGTTTAAGACTAAGTCGCACGGGAAAGGGTTTAAAAAGGCATGTATGAGGGAGAGAAGACAGTGCAGATCGACAGATCGTAAGACGCGAAGCAAATCATCCCAGGATGATAACCACAGTGGATCGATTAGTGTTTCAGTCGACTCTCCTTCTACCCCGACCCAGAGTGTTGCGGATCAGCAAACTCAGGAGCCAGGGGCAAGGAAGCCGAGAATTCTGTGGCCTGCTGCCAACGAGAAGGCAAAGTACAAGGCACTGGAAGAAAAAGTCCAGAAGAAACTGAAAGAAGCTGAGGAGAAGGCCAGCAGAAGTGATGCTAAAGAGATGTTGGGTGAGTTTGCAAAGAACATCTACGAGTCAGCAATCGAAGAGTTTGGCAGCGGTGAGGGAAAGAAGAAAGCACCAGCGAAGAAAGGGGGGCTGAGCAGAAGGCAGAGAGCGCTAGCAGAACTAAGAAAACAGAAACGAGACCTGAAGAAGCAGAGAAAAAGTGCACCACCAGAAGAGGAAGAAGGCCTGAAAACCTTGTTTGAAGACCTAAAGAAAAAGAGCAGAGACCTGCAGAGGCAAGAGAGAAGGTGTACCAGAAGAAAAGAAAGCAGAAGAGCACGTGAGCAATTTCTGAAGAATCCATATGAAGCAGCTAAGAAATTGTTCGTAGAGGCGCGGAGTGGGAAGTTGAAGTGTACGAAAGAGGAGCTGGACACTCATGTTAAACAGACGTACAGCGATCCAAAAAGGGAGGAGCCACTGCCAGACATGAGAGGCCCCAAGCGTCCAACTGCCCCTGGCGTGAGCTTCCAGCTTGGACCATTCAGAGAGAAAGAAGTGGATGAGTTTGTCAGAAAAGCAAGAGCCAAAAGTGCACCTGGAGCAGATGGCGTGTCCTACAAGGTGTTCAAGTACTGTGACAAGCTAAGGTACATCCTTTTCACGATGCTGAGTGAGTTGTGGGATGACAAGGAGCTTATCGAAGATCGGTGCAGAGCTGAAGGTGTGTACCTACCAAAGGAACAAAATGCAGAGAACATAGGGCAGTTTCGACCTATCTCCATCATCAACGTGGCGTGCAAGATCTTCATGGGAATACTTGCGAAAAGGACGGTGGCATATCTGCAAAGCAATGGCTATGTGGATGAGAGCGTGCAGAAAGCCGGTATACCAGGGATCCCAGGATGCATCGAACATGCTTTCTCCATTTGGGATGCAATCCAGGAGGCCAAGAAAACCAAAGAAAGCCTAAATGTGGTCTGGTTGGATCTGGCGAATGCCTACGGATCCGTACCCCATGAACTGCTGATGAAAGCAATGGAGTTCTTTTACATCCCACATGAGGTGCAAAGCATCATGAGAGAATACTACGGCAACTTCCAGATGCGATTCTCAACCGAAGACTTCACAACTGAGTGGCACCGACTGGAGATTGGGATTGCAGCTGGCTGCACTATATCTGTCATCTGGTTCATCTTGGTGATGGAGATGCTGCTGAGATCTGCAGACTGCTCTGAGGAAAAAGCAAAAGTGAGATCACCGAAGAAAGCCTTCATGGATGATGTGACCCTACTGACAAGAGAAGTGGACACAATGCAGAATGTTTTGACCCGGTTGGATGAGCTGATCACTTGGTCCAGGATGAAGTTCAAAGCCAAGAAATCTAGAAGCCTGACTTTTCACAAAGGGAAGCAGAAACAACAGAAGTTCACAATTGCAGGGGAACAGATGCCTACAGTAAAAGATGAACCTGTGAAAAGTTTGGGGCGGTGGTACGCGGGAACTCTGTCTGACAGGAGCCGAGGCGTGGCGATCATGAGGCAGGCTGAAGATGGGCTGAAAGCGATTGACCAGACAAAACTGCCAGGAAAGCATAAGATATGGTGTCTACAGTTTGCCCTCTACCCGCGACTGGCATGGCCGCTGACAATGTACGAAGTCGCCTTGTCGAGAGTTGAGATGATTGAGAGAACTTGCAATACCTACATCAGGAAGTGGCTTGGGCTACCTCGCACAATCAACACATCAGCCCTGTACAGGCAGAAAGGCGCGCTGCAGCTACCCCTCACATCCATCGTGGAGATCTACAAGGCAGGAAAGGTCAGGACAGTGATGATGCTGAGGGAGTCGAGGGACCAAGAGATCAGTGGCAAGCCACCGGATGTCAAAACAGCAAGAAAGTGGAAGGCAGAGGATGCAACCGACGAGATCATCTCTTCATTGGAACATGGCGACATTGTCGGGCCAGTACAGGCTGACAGGGCGGGGCTTGGCAACGGTGACTTCAGACCTTTCAGGAAAATGTCTCAGCGGGACAGAAGAACAGCTGCAACAGGGCAGGTACGAAAGATTGAGGCTGAAAAGCGAGAAGTTCATCTCATCCAGTGTGCCCAGCAAGGACAGGTGACCGGGTGGGAAGAGCATGTAGTTGAAAGAAAGATTGGATGGAGTGAGATCTGGAAGTGGAACACATCGAGACTCAGCTTCCTTCTCCGGTCCACCTATGACGTTCTGCCTTCGCCAGTGAACCTAGTCAGATGGAAGGTCCAGGAAGATGACAAGTGTAGGTGCGGCAAACGAGGAACCATGAAGCACATCCTCTCAAACTGCCACCTGGCTCTAAACAGATACACCTGGAGACACAACGAAGTGCTCAAAGTGTTCACCAAGATGGCGAAGGAGCAGGCGGAAGAGGGAAAATACGCTCCTAGGCCACAGAAACACGGACTGGGCATGATCGAATTTGTGCCGCAAGGAGGCAAGGTTCCTGAGAGAAAGAAGGCGAGTGAAGCCACAGAAGGTCAGAGCGGTGGTCAATGGAGGTAGCAGCAGACCTAGAGGGCTGCAAGAGATTCTTCCCCATCCCAACAACGAAGAAGCCAGACCTGGTGATATGGAGTGAGGAAGAGAAAGAGGTACACCTGGTGGAACTCACTGTGCCTCACGAAGACAATATCAGCGAGGCACACGAGCGGAAAGAAAATCGCTATGAGACTCTTGTTGAAGAATGCAAGGAGGCGGGATGGAAAGCAACCCATTTCCCAGTTGAAGTCGGCTGCAGAGGTTTCATCGCGACTAGCGTCAGAAAGTGGATGAGAGTGGCTGGACTTGGTCCGAAGAAAGGGAATGCCATGACAAAAGCCCTACAGGAGACTGTTGAGAAAGCAAGTCATTGGATCTGGCTGAAGAGAGAGGACACAAGCTGGTGCGAGTCCTGACGGTTGACAGAAAAGGCATACAGTCAAACTGGCAAGGAGACCTCACATCGGTGAGGGGGCTCGGTGCGTCATTACAGCTGTCGAGAGGAAGAGCCCGAAACAGCGACGCATTCTCTCCTGATGATCTCCACGCCAGAGTCCGGTCTACGGAGCTTTTGACTGTCACGCAGCACAGGTAGCTGTTTTCATCCATCTAAGTCGCACGGAAAGGGTATAAAACTGAGTCGCACGGGAAAGGGTTTAAACTGAGTCGCACGGGAAAGGGTTTAAACTGAGTCGCACGGGAAAGGGTTTAAACTGAGTCGCACGGGAAAGGGTTTAAGACTAAATCGCACGGGAAAAGGTTTAAGACTAAGTCGCACGGGAAAGGGTTTAAGACTCAATTGCACGGGAATGGGTTTAAGGCTGAGTCGTTGCGTGCTGGGATATGTTCTTGACAATATGGCGGCTTTTAGCGTGACAGCAGTAGTGTGCGAGACTGAAAAGAGAGTGAGGTGTGAGCGTCACCTACCTCACAAGGCGAGCAGGACAGAATGGCTGGTAGTGCTACTTCAAGGGACATGTGCAGGCCAAGTCATCACTACATACATGCAGTAGTACGTGTAGGATGTTGCCAACAGGAATAAGAAGTCGTTAGCTTTTTTCGTAATTGTGGGCTTGAGTCTTGAGTGGCTACTCCCATAATTCATTGCAGTTTCAACTTTCTTAAACCAGATCGAGCTTTTCTCGGTAACAGGGGCTGCTCAACATGTAAAGGGTCGCAACTTTCTGTCAGCAAGTGTTACTAGAATGAAGACAGTGGTTTGCTCGCTTTCTCCCCCTATATGCTTCTGACATTACAGAATAGCTACCAAGTCTCTGAAATAAAAACACAAGAACCGGTGTAACGAAAAGTTTTAACTCCCCGAACTCCCCAGGGAGTTAAACTGTTCATATGTAAATTTTAACTCCCTGGGAGTTAAAGTAGAATGACTCCCACCCTGTGCCAAAATAACTCCACTCGGTAAAACTTCAAAATGTTCTAAAATCTTTTTTGTACAAGTCTCAACAAATTCTTGAAACATTAAGAGGGGAGTCATTTTGTACATATATCAGACTTAACTCCCACCCTGTAACAGAATGGCCCCCTGGGAGTTAGTACAGATTAACTCCCGGGAGTTAATCCAGGCGTGTAAAAGTTTAACTCCCTGCCCACTAAGGGGAGTCAGTTTTTCACAGTTTAGAATAACTCCCCTGGGAGTTAATGTGTACACGTGTTTTCTGACTCCCAGGGAGTTACTTTGTAACAGAGGGGAGTTAATCTGATCATGACTAAGATGACTCCCCACCCACTTAATCCCAGGTGTCTTTCGGTAAGAGAATGGAGAAGGGGATTTAATGTTCATGATCATCATCATCATAGGGAAAGGAAATGTCCGTGTACATATTCATGTGCTCATATATGCATGTCCTTAATATTTTACCATGCCTTTTTGTATATAATCTGTATGTAAAGTCTGTATATACATGAATTAATGGTTTGATGCCTTTGGTAGAAATACTGTACCTTCAGTCTTTGGCGTTCTCTCTCTCTCTCTCTCTCTCTCTCTCTCTCTCTCTCTCTCTCTCTCTCTCTCATGGAATCTATGCGACTATCAAAACAGTCACCCATAAGTGTAGGCCATTACACTCAAATGGTGTAGAAATGGAAAATTTTCAATTTTTCATTGTGTCATACCGCCAAATTAGGGAGTGAGGGGGGGAGAGGGGGGGGGGGTTGAGAGGGAAAGGAAGGTGGGGAGAGAATGACGAGTAGTCGCGACGTGACGTAAAATTGTTTGTATTGACTCGCTACATCTAAAAAGGGTTGGCATAGATTAGAAATTTGTGTGTGAGACACATGGGATAGAGGGGAGGTGGGGGGGGGGGGGGGGGGCTGTTTTTGTACAATTTGTACAAGAGGGTGGCTGCTTGGGACCGATCTGATGAAGTTGTCAAGTGACTCGTCACAGGTGTGGTGGTGTGCGTATGCCAAGCTAAAAGTGAAAGTCGGCCAGCCAATCAGAAAAACACACACATTTTTTCAATAAAATTCAGGACACGTGACTAATTCACAGAAACCAATAATATCGAAGGAAACAATTCTACCTGACTAGTCTTGATCTGGCAAGTTAGTGTAAGAACACACACACACACACACACACACACACACGAACGATTACTATACAAGTTAAAAACGGTTGGGCTTTCTGGTCATATCTATGACTATATTAAAACATTCTTGGCCAACAGAAGTATCCAAACAAGAATTGGTCACATCTATTCCTCTAAAAGATTCCTTGATATGGGTATCCCTCAAGGCTCTGTTATTGCTCCTATTCTATTTAATATCCTAACTTACGATTTACCAATATCTATTTCCCAAAAAAGTAATTTCATTCAGTATGCCGATGATATCTGTTTGTGGATGAATGTTACTTTAAAAAAGAAAACATCAAAAAGGTATATAAATTTTATAAAAAGAGCATATCAATGTGATCTAGATAATATTGCTATGTATATGTCTGAAAATGGTTTAAGCTTATCACCTCAAAAATCTCACATGATGCTATTCGATGCAAGTGGATATGTTCACAATGCCCCAGAATTCAAAGTTAACAACATCATACTTAAATACGCTTCAAATATTAAATTTCTTGGTGTTTATATAACGTCTAAGCTCTCTTGGAATCTGCATTTAGAACATGCTGTAAATCAAGCAAGAAAGTCATTGAACCTTCTAAAAGTCATAAGCAGACAAAGCTGGGGTCAAGACACAAATACATTAATTCATTTGTCCTCAGCTTTAGTTAGATCTAAATTGTCGTATGCACAAGAGGTTTTCTTTAGTGCTCCAAAATATCTATTGAAAAAACTGCGGAGCATAGATTGTAAAGCATACAGAATAGCCCTTGGCGTTCCATTTCATGGTTCCATCATAGGATCTTACCATGAAGCAGGTGTTTTGCCTCTTGATGATCAGCGAAAATTAGCCTGTGCTAAATACATTTTAAGATGCTCTACCATTCAAAATTCAAACCAAATGGAACTTGAAATTAGGTCCGATATTCATTTTCCTAAGCGTGCAAAACGTATCCGATCTAATAAAACTATTCTTACATTTTCTTCTAAACTATTGACAAAATTAAACACTAATCAAAAGAAATTAGCTGTGCGTTTTCCAATAAGTCCCATCCCAACCTGGGAGCTTTCTAAGGCAAAGTTTGATTATAACTATACACAACTGTCCAAGTTTGATAACATCAATGTTCTTGCATATGAAGCTAGATCCCATATGAATGATTTTTATCCCAATCATCTAAAAATCTTCACTGATGGTTCTTTATTAGACAATCAGGCAGGCTGTGGTTTTGTCATCCCCACTTTAAAAATTGAGAAATCTTTTTACCTTGGTAAGGACTTCTCCATTTTCACAGCTGAATTAATAGCAGTTTTAATGGCTATTCAGTATGTCATTGATACACCATTCAATTTCTATGGTGCACTCTTTTGTGTAGACTCTAAATCAGTTCTCCAAGCTTTAGAATCAACAAATCCGAAAAACCGGGCTGAAGTCATCACAGAAATTAAAATACTTATTCATGTTGTTATATCAAGGGGTATCGCAGTTGATTTTTGTTGGATCCCATCTCATTGTTCAATATCTGGAAATGAATGGGCTGATCGTACAGCTCGTGCAGGTGCAAAAAAGTCTTTTAAATCCAAGGATATTCCCATTCTTTTAAGTTTACAAGAGGGTTACTCTTTATTACAAAAAGCTTCTTTTGAAAATTTTGAAAAGATATATAAAGACTACATGCTTCCCAAAGTACATAAGCCTAATTCTTCAATAAAGTGTTGTTTAAACGCTCGATCACAAAATTTTTCAAAACAGAATTCATTAATAAATTATACATTTTATCAAAAAAATGTCAATAAACACCCAAAACACCGCAAAAAAATTGTTTCACTGTTTTACAGACTTAGGTTAAACGCTTTCAAAACAAAGTTCATAAAAAACGCCCAATGTGTATGCGGGGCTGTTGATAGTTGTACAACAACACATATTTTGTACTTTTGTCCTTATTTTGAATCAGCTCTATCAAAATTCAGAAAAGATGAATCTAAATGCATTTTCCAAGAACCTGTATTTCTTTTGAACTTTGTTCAGAACTTAATGATAAGTCCAGTCGGCTCGTTTTTATGATTTCTGCGTATTTTAGACTGTTTTGTTTTGACTGTTGCAATTTGATTTGTTAATGTTGATTTTTGCTAAGGATTGTTCTTATGTCGTATTTCCACTAATATTTAACACACACACAAGCACACACACGCGCGCGCACACACACATGCACACACACACACACAAGCAAGCACGCATGCATACTACACACTCATACACATATACAAGTAAACAATCACTTCCTGTCTAATATCACTTTAAAGTGAAAAGACGTTAAATCGAAGAACAACAACAACACACACACACACACACACACACACACACACACACACACATTTCGAAAAAAAAAATATATATATATCAGATGCATGGGTGGTAGCGAGGTGCGGGGAGTGGGTGGTGGGTGGGAGTCATTCTGGTGGTATGTCAGAATAACTCCCCTGGAGTCAAACTGAAACACAGAGGGAGTTAGTTTTTTATATTCTAGTTTAACTCCCAGGGAGTTAAAATTTACAAATGAACAGTTTAACTCCCTGGGAGTTAAACCATTCGGGGAGTTAAAACTTTTCGTTACACCGGCAAGTTATGAATTGTCAGAAAAAATATTTTGCAGTTTCTTTACTAAGACTGGGGAATGGGCAACTGAATCAGAGCGACAGTGTACATAGTAATGTTATTGTTGTCTGAGAAACAGTGTGTGTTGTGTGTGTGTGTGTGTGTGTGTGTGTGTGTGTGTGTGTGTGTGTGAGTGAGTGTATGTGTGCGTGCCTGAGTGCGTGTGTGTTTGTGTATGTCGGTGTGTGCGTGTGTATGTGTGTGTGTGTGTGTGTGTATGGAAAGAGAGAGAGAGAGAGAGAGAGAGAGAGAGAGAGAGAGAGAGAGAGAGGGGGGGGGGGCAATGGTTATCATTTATTTGTAGACGCAATTATGGTTTAACATAAATACCCTAGTTTTATGAAGGATTTCCTTTCTGCGCTGATTGCTACTAGTACCAGTTCTCTTTTGTTAATCTGCCTTTGAACACGCTCTGTTGCTCGTACTGCTACTAAAGTGCTATTGTTGCTGCTATCTTCTTCTTTAACGACTACCTCTGCTGCTGCCGTTACTGCTACAACTACTGCTCCTGCTTCTGCTGCTGCTACGACTTCTACTACTACTACTCCTTCTTTTACCACTACTACTTCTGCTGCTGCTGCTGCTTCATACTTGACGGGACAATATGTTATGAAACTGAAACTGAAAATATGTGATGAAACTGAAACTGAAAATGGTCTGTCAGCTGCTGCCGCCACCGCTGTTGTTCATGTTGCTGCTGGTGTTGTTGTTCCTGCTGCTGCGACTGCTTTACTGTACTACAGATACAACGATTACTACTAATATAAATGCAGATGTTTCTGCTTCTGCCGTCTGTACCACCGTCGTTGTCTGCTGAATTAATTTGAATTAGAGATACGGATAACGTAGCGTGCTCTTGATGACAAGTTGACGATGTGTTGATGAGTTACTGACCATGTGTTAATGAGGTGTTGACGATGTGTTGACAATGTGTTGATGACGTGTTGACGATATGTTGACGAGTGTTGGTACCAATGCAGGAAACATCACCATCGGTGACGTCCTGACCGTTCAGCCTTTCAGCAACACAGTCGACGTCTTCAAGATGCAGGGGAAGTACCTGAAGGACACGTTCGAGTACTGCGCTTCCAGGCTGGATCCCTGCAAGCCCGATCAGCTGTATGGCGGCTTCCTGCAGGTCTCTGGTGGGTACAACAGTACGGAGGTGTCATGGACTTCTTGTCTTTGTTTTGGCTGCTTAAGATTTTTCTTTCTTTCTGTCTTTCTCTCTCTCTTTTCTTTTCTTTCTGTTTCCATTCTTTGCTTCCTTTTTTCTTTCTTATTTTCTTTCGTTCTTTCTTTCATTTTTC
>CM065724.1:53889335-53894335 GCA_033310375.1 Conus canariensis
CCCAATTTCTTCCAAAAATGACAAGTCGCGACACGTGTTTTTCAAGGCGCGTGAGAAATGTGTGCCACAAAATTGCAGTTGCCGCATTCACTATCAATTTGTGCGTGTGGTTCAATTTGTTTGGACCACAAAGGCGGTACAATTGAATTTTTGTGAATTTTAAAAAGTTTTTGTGCATTCTCAGTGTGTGTGTGTGTGTGTGTGTGTGTGTGTGTGTGTGTGTGTGTGTGTGTGTGTGTGTGTGCGCGCGCGCGCGCGCGAGTGAGCGCGCATTTGTGTGTGTTTGTGTGTGTGTGTGTGTGATATGGAGCACGTTCCGCTCGGTACACTTTGGCAATGCAGATGCCTGTTTTCAGTCTCAGAGTTTATTGGCAGTCCAGTGACCTGTGGTTGAACTGGTCTAATTACTTGAGACAAACGCCAGCGCACTAGCCATTCAAATTTGGGGTCAGACCGATAAGTGCTAGGGTTGATAGCCTAACGTCGCACACTTGACATGTCCCAGTTCGATACGTCTCCGGTTCAATATGTCTCAGGTTCAAAATACAGTTCTTGATGCAGTCAAGTCAATATCTACCTGTTCAGTTTTCTTCAATTATCTATAGGTCAGACTGCCTTCTTGTTGACTTCTGATCCCAAACCCGACTCTTGCTTGGTGCAGCCCTGAAATGGCCCTTTGTGGTCAGCTGGACTCAAAGCAACATTGTCTCTCTCTTGTAGTCCGAAATGTACTGTCTGCTGCCTTTTAAACAGAATTCGAAAAGAGTACTTTCCCTGTCATGGTTGCGCACTGGTCTAACTTTCCAGACCCCCCCCCCTCTCTCTCTCTCTCTCTCTCTCTGTCTGTCTGTCTGTCTGTCTGTCTCTCTCACGTCGTTTTGCAAAAGAGGAAAGTAGTAGACGGGGAGACGGAAAGGGAGGAAGGGGGGGGGGGGGGGGGGTTGCTTGGAAATTATTCATGAGAAAGAATTATAGACTAAATGAGCGGCATAGGTATGTGCAAATTTATGCTAACGTATGTATATGTCCATTTGACTATGAAGATTACTCAAATAATTTTCTGTACTCTTCGCGCTTCTGTCTTTATCTTTAATGATGTTTACTTTGATCCGCGTTTAGTCTCTCTCTCTCTCTCTCTCTCTCTCTCTCTCTCTCTCTCTTCGTATATATACATGTAGGTAGGTAGGTAGGTAGGTAGGTAAGTGGGTAGGTAGGTAGGTACGTAGGTAGGTGGGTAAGGAAATAGGATAGGTTGTCTATTTCTTTTGAGAGGTTGGTAAAAATGCGCTTTCAGCTTATCTATCTACCTTCATTTAAAAAGAATCCTGCCTCTCTCTCTCTCTCTCTCTCTCTCTCTCTCTCTCTCTCTCTGTCTGTCTCACACATGCTTGCACGCATGCGTGCACGTACGCATGCCTGACAGGCAATGCATCCATTATTTGGACGTATCAAACTTGGAACATGTCGAACCGGGGACGTACTGCACCTGAACGTTTTGAACCTTGGACATATTGAACGTACGACGAAGCCTGTGGATCTAGACCCTGGGACATATTGAACGTGTGACTTGACCTAGAGATCTATAATATAGGACTATAGGACATGGGACGTAACCTATAGATCCAGCATCTGGAACGTATAGAAGTAGGACGTAATCTTTTAATCTATAACCTGGTATGGATCAAACCTGGGACGTAGCCGGTAAATCTAGAAGGACATATCAGACATGGGATGTAGTGAACCTGGGACATATTAGATATGGGGGTAGTTACCTGGGACATATTAGACATGGGACATAGTGAACCTGGGACATATCGTATATGGGACGTAGATAATCTTGGACATAATCGCATATGGGGCGTAGTTAATCTTCGAGATATCGTTTATAGGGCGTAATCAACATGGGACATATCCGTATATGGGGCGTTATCAATTTTGGACATATTGGACATAGGGCGTAGTGAACCTGGGACATATCGTATGTAGGGTGTAGTGAACCTGGGACACATCGTATATAGAGCGTATTGAACCTGGGACATATCGTACATAGGGCGCAGTGAACCTGGGACACATCGTATATAGGGCGTATTGAACCTGGGACATATCGTACATAGGGCGCAGTGAACCTGGGACACATCGTATATAGGGCGTATTGAACCTGGGACATATCGTACATAGGGCGCAGTGAACCTGGGACACATCGTATATAGGGCGTAGTGAACCTGGGACATATTGTATATGGGGCGTAGTGAACCTAGAACACATTGCATATGGGGTGTAGTGAATTTACGACAAATTGGACATGGGGCATAGTGAACCTGGGACATATCGGACATAGGGCATAGTGAACATGAGCCACATCCGACATAGGGCATAGTGAACCCGGGACATATCGGACATAGGGCATAGTGAACCTGGGACATATCGGACATAGGGCATAGTGAACATGAGCCACATCGGACATAGGGCATAGTGAACCTGGGACATATCGGACATAGGGCATAGTGAACATGAGCCACATCGGACATAGGGCATAGTGAACCCGGGACATATCGGACATTGGGCGTAGTGAACCCAGGACATATCAGACATAGGGCATAGTGAACCCAGGACATATCGGACATAGGGCATAGTGAACCCGGGACATATCGGACACAGGGCATAGTGAACCCGGGACATATCGGACATTGGGCGTAGTGAACCCGGGACATTTCGGACATAGGGCGTAGTGAACCTGGGACATATCGGACATAGGGCGTAGTGAACCCAGGACATATCGGACATAGGGCATAGTGAACCCGAGACATATCGGACATAGGGCGTAGTGAACCCGGGACATATCGGACATAGGGCGTAGTGTACCCGGGACATATCGGACATACGGCATAGTGAACCTAGTACGTATCGAATTTGGGACGTAGCCTATTGACCTAGATTGTGGGGTGTGATTTTAGCAACGTAGCCAGTATGTTCAGGATCTGGAATATATTGAACCTGGAACCTAGCCTGTAGATCTATTACCCGGAAAACACACACACACACACACACACACACACACACCACACACACACACACACACACACACACACACATCTATATAATAATAATAATAATGTATGGAATTTATATGGCGCAATTCTTGGGATCAACTCATTGCGCTTAACACACACTCAAACACTCACACATGCACACCCACCCACACGCACACACACACCTACCAACACAGGCGCACTTATCACATATATATATATATATATATATATTCTTAGCCACTCACAATGCTTGGGTTATCGAACAGCAGAGCTGACCACTCAGACTGTTCCTAATTTTTTTTTTTTATCTCCCTTGCATCCTTGACTGGATCCTCAAGCATAGGCTCAAAGATTGTCCCCTATATTTTATACTGTTTGAATAATGCTTTTAGTTTTTCAGCAACTTTTTTCCTCTCCACACTTTCGTTTTGTTCCATTTACTACCCTTCGCTGGCTGCTTTGAGGGTGCTGTTGGATTCTTTTTTGAACCCTTGGTGGTGAGAACACCGCAGAATTATGGACTGTGATGTGTCTCTATGTGACACCAAAGAGCACAGACACAACCAGCCGTGTCTCCCTGATGAGTCCGATCCAGCGGACGGAAGGCCTAGGAGCAGGCAATACAAATAGATGTGTCTTCGAGACGGATTGCGATGGTTTCCTCGCGCAGCCAGAGAAGGGTATGTCATATTTATAGTACATTTCCTTCAGTTTTTTTTTTTCTAAAAGTTTAAATCTTTGCCAAGTCATTACTATAACGACTGAAGAATTGTTAGCTTGCACTTGTTTTCCCCCACTATTTCATTGTTCAGCATTATATATATATATATATATATTCATTCCCCCACTACTTATTTGTTCAGCATTATATATATATATATATATATTCATTCATTCCCCCACTACTTATTTATTCAGCATTATATATATATATATATATATATATATATATATGGGGGGGGGGGGGGTGCAAACCTACTAACGTGGTTAATCTTTCCAGCGTGAACATCACAGATGAAGAGCTGCAGGTCATTGCATGGGGCCCAAGTTTTGCCCCAGAACGCTGGACCACTAACTTTTAGTTGAAGACGTCAAGGAGGGATGTCGCAGGCTGAGACTGAAGGAATTGTTTTCTTCTGAGGATAGCCCTCAAGACCCACCATCCAAAGTTTACAACAAAACGTTTTACAAACCACCTTTAAGAAGAGCTAAGATTTCAAACATTTACTGTGAGTTCCTCGTAAATCGTGTCTTCACATACAATGCATCTAAACAACCTAAGGATAATTTGAAGAAGACAGAGAGAAAGGCTCTCAGTGAGCTACGCCAGCTTGTTTTAGATATAAGTATTAGAATTAGCACGGCTGACAAGGGTGGGGTGATAGCCATCCAAAACACCAATGACTATATCGATGAAGCCCTAAGACAACTTAACAATTCCAAATATTATTTAAAGATAGAGAAAGACCCAGCAGTAAGTATTGCTAGACAATCTAGTACCATTGTTAAAGATATTTATGCCCAAAAATATATTGACGTTAATACCTACAAATGGGCCCTTGCAGAAGTTGATAAATGTCATCCCTATCTACTTCATACTCCGCCTATGATTCAGAACCCCCCCCCCCCCCTCCCCCAGGTCGTCCTATAGTGTCTGGAGTTGGAGGGCCTACATAAAATATGTCTAAATTAATGGACAGCTGGTTACAGGGCTTTGTGGCTGATCTACCCAGCCACGTAAAAGACTCCAAACACATGCTCAGTATCTTACAAGATCTTAACACCAAATATGCCCCCCCCCCCCCCCCCACCCACCCACATTCCTCACCAAGATATAGAGACCACACTCTGTTACTTTCTGTCCCATAATCATGAATTCAGTATTCCCCCTGCTAAGTATATCATTAATATTGCCCAATACGTACTCATAAATAATTCTTTTCCATTTTGAATGTAAGCTATATAAAC
>CM065724.1:53896835-53909335 GCA_033310375.1 Conus canariensis
TCCTTCAACATCGAAGGTAAAGGCTGTCGTGTTTGGTTATGATTAGGTAACAAGACTGTTGCTATGGAAATAGTTAGTTGGATTCTGGGTAATAAATGGAGCGAGACTCTGGAACCGTTGTCTGACTGCTGCTCAGCGCGATTGAGTTTAGGGGCGCCCAGTGGAGTTAGATCAATATAGAGTAAGGCCAGGACAAGCACAGAACACTACAATGGCGACGAGGATAAACATGAACGACCTGTTGGGGAGACCACAGCCATTCAATACAACAGGTGACGCACAAACCGTATTGCTCAACTTCACAGCATGGCTTGGAGAGTTTGAATCATATGCGGACAGTGTCGGACTATTCATTGACGAGGATTCGGACGAAAACAAACAACAACGACGTGCACTTCTACTGTACACCGCAGGAAAGCGAGTAAGAGACACTTTCAAAACTCTACAAAACAAACAGGAGACGTAAAAGAATATGACAAAGCAGTGAAGGCTCTAAAGAACATTACAACGTCAAACCGAACAAAACATTTTTACGTCACAAATTCAGAAAATTAGAACAACTCCCGGAAGAAACAATACGGCACACGCTTACGTCAACAAGAAAATGGTTGCGACTTTGGAGTTGGTGATCTAGAAAACCAAATCCGCGTTCAAGTTGTAGAAAAGTGCAAGTTCAAAGATTCGAAGATTTAAGCCTGTGACCCCTTTTGGGGCATGGAGGACTTAAAACAAAATAAACAAATGTAAATGAAACACATCAAACATCCAAAAATTTTCCCGATAATTAACACACTGGATATAATGTTACACAACTTTACTAAGTTTTTAAAACTTCGCAAAGTTTAGCAACACTTTTTTATTACCACGGAGCAAACGACAATAGTTAAGTATGGACTTTATACATGTAAATTGTTTTGGCATAAACTTATTTCTAATATCATCATATTTGGTGCATTTCATTACAAAATGAAAGTCGTCGCCAAGGTCATTCTGGTCGCAGTCCCGACAGAATCGTTCATCATGAGGTATTCCAAATCGTCTGCCAGTTTCGATCATGAGTTTATGATTACCACAGCGGAACCGAATTAGTGGGTATATATAAACATCAGGCAACATTTCAATATATTTTTCACGGCAAAACTTTGTTTTAAAATTCGTATAAAATAAACACTTATTACTAGATTCTAAAGCATCGTTCCATGCACGTATGTAAACACCTTCTAATGAATTACGAACATTTCTACAGATACTGTGAACAGACGAAAACGTTTGTGTCTCCCACACAAAGTCAAATCCTGTTTCGATAAGGATATTCCGTATACACATCAACCACCTAGATGTAAAACCCTGATTTCTGTATAAATCATATAATACTTGATACAATCTAGACGAATATTTGTTTGTTTGTGGTGAAAGTAAGGATGACCAGAATTTTATTATTCGAGCATATACTTGAACTGAAACAGGATACATTCCTAGTTCTCCATATATTAGTTCTGTTTTAGTAGAACGATTTAAATGAAAAAGATGCTTAAAAATTTAAGCTGAAAACTTTCCATTAGCTTTAAATCACTATATCCCCAAATTTCACAGCCATATAAAAGTACAGACAGAACCATTGATTGGTATAAGTCCAGTACAATGTTAATAGGCAAATTTTGAAATCTTGCCATCTTTAGTAAAGAAAACATTGCACATTGCGCTTGGTCATACAAATACTTCTTACATTTATAAAAAATTCCTGTTCTGCTAAAGATTATACCTAAATATTTGAAAGTGTGTACTATTTCTATGGACTGGTTTTTGAACTTCAGTTTTTTTTACTAGGATTATTGCGTCCATTAAAGACTACACCCTTTGTTTTTGCTACATTAAGCTTCCATGCGCTACAATACTCGCTTAATACAACAAGAGCATGCTGTAAACCACAAAAAGAATCTGCAATAACAACAATATCATCAGCGTATAAAAGTAAAAGTAAACTAATGTAACTTAATAAATCGGAGTCAGGGAGATTTAAATCAATATTCAAGAAAGCACAGTTATGATCTGTGAGATATAGTTCAAGATCATTCAAATACAAAGAAAATAGCAAAGGTGAAAGATTTTCACCTTGACGAATACCTCTAAAACTGCCAAAATATTCAGAATGACTCCCATTTATAAATATACAAGATTTTATTTGCTGATACATATTCGTGATTACTTGCAAAATCTTTCCATTTACACCTTCTTTGATAAGCTTTTGCCATAATCTCTGCCTCCAAACTGAATCGAACGCTTTTGTGAAATCAACAAAAACACAAAACCATTGCTTTTTACGACCATTGAAAATATCAATTAAACTTTTTAAAACAAATATATGTTCTGTTGTAGAATGATTTCGTCTAAAACCAGCTTGATTTTCCGGAAGTGTGGTGTTATTCTCAATAAAATCTGTCAAACGGATATTCAAAATTGTTGTGAACAGTTTTCCAACAAACTCAGAAGTGTTATACCCCTATAATTGTTACAGTCCAATTTACTACCTTTTCTTTTGTATATTGGCAGAATAAGTCCAGTTAACCATTCTTCTGGTATGGTCCCTGTATCAAGAACTTTATTGAAAAGCTTACAATAACTTGTTTTGAGAACTGGAATGCTTTGTTTTATATATTCATTTCGTATTTTATCTATCCCACAAGCCTTTCCATTCTTAAGTTGCTGTACAGCTTTTTCAACGTCTTCGTCACTTATTGGCGCATTTAAAAATTCAAGATCATGTTGCAAGTCACAGTCAATATCCCTTTCGTTCTCAACACTATCTGGTTGAACATTCAGTGATTTAAAATGTAAGAAAAGATCATCCATACTAACAGGGCATTCATTTCTATTTCTGACTTTAATATTTTCCCAATATTCTCTTGGTCTATTAGCTTTTAATCTACGAATCTTCTTATGCCAATGCTTTGTGTAAACTCTATACGATTTTCTGAGAACTTTTTTGTATTCCTTACTGCTAATTTCAACCTCTCTACGGTTGGGACGAGTATCATTTAATTTAGTTCTGTGTTTGGCTGTAAAATACTTTTTTCTATGTTCCCTGCATGTGGCATCAAACCATGGCTTATTTTCGTTACTTTTGTTTGGCTTTTGCTTTGTACCTTTTGATACATGTTTGACTTCTCCCAGTGTGTCTTTAGCTGTTTCTAACAGAATTTGCGATAACAATGTATAGGCATCGGCAACAGAAGCGTTTTTATTATCAAGTATATTGTTTGATTCCACTATGTTTTCAGTAAGTAAGTTTTCTTTAAACATCTCACCTTTAGATGGATCCCACTTCTTAATGTTTGCATAAAACAAAGGTCTTCCTGTTTCAGGACATCTAACACTTCTCTTATTTTCGCAGAAAATTGAACTTTGAGTGAAAGCATTGTTTGACGTTCTCCGCGAAATGCTGAGAGATAAAAGAATTGGACCGTGAACATCTGAAAGCATGGCGTCAAAGGGATCAACACTAAAGTCAGCAATATGTGTGAACAAATAAGATGAACCAGCATATAATCAATCACAGTACATCCACTACTAGTGCATCGACCAATACCTGCGTCTCTGCCAACTCTCCCGTTAAATATAAACAAATTTTGTGATTTGCAAAAATCAGTAAGTCGATAGCCATAGTTATTAGGTCGACATACATCCTGGGAACACCTTGCAATAGGGATTTCAAGATCTTCAATACACAGGTGAAAACCATCAGCAATAATGTCATTGATATTTGTATCAAGCTTCAGAAAACCAGGCAAACATTTAGTATAAGCATTAAAATCTCCCATAAGAAGCACATGGCAGTTAGAATCATGACATGTAAGACTAGATTCCAAATCATCAAAACAGTTAACTGAACCATAAGCAGTTCCTTCTGAAGGAATATAAACTGAACCGACGAGCAGATCTTTATCATAACCTGTCAGCAGTTTGTTGATTTTTAACCACAAAACACAGTCACTATCACCATTGGCTTCAGGTTCCAATAACTGAATAAAATCTTCATATTTTTTTTTATAGGCAATCGCTATGCCACCGGATCTCTGATACGAAAGATATTTTCGACTAAACAAAGCAATAAAGTAACCAAGATTACTAAAGCAGTCCACTAAATAGTCAGAGTCTTGTTCTACTTTCGGTGAATGTTAATATGTCAAACTGGGAAATATAGTTCGTAAATTCTTTAAACTGCAAACGACTTCTTAGTCCACAAACATTGAGGGACAGGAAAGACAGTCTACATTTAGAATCAGAAAAAACATGAAGCACAATTCAAACTAGCAACACTGTCAAGGCTTGAATACTGATGTACATCACCACGTCCTCCAGCAGATCCCTATCGCTCACAGACAAGGAGGTGCTGCAGCCCAAGGAACTTGAAATCCACGTCGACGCCCAACTTGAAGAGGTCGTCAGGGCTGTCCACCATCACAACTTGCGCCCTCTCCTGACCAGGAATCTTCTTCAGCTCACACCGAAGTCTGCCTCAGGAGTGGTATATACCTTGTCCACTTTGTCGGACTTCTTCACCAATTGAAGACGCCTGCTGCGAAGGACAGTCAAGTCGTCGTTCATTTAGACTCGCTTGTATTTTTTCTATCTTATGCAGCTCCTTCTTCTTTCTCATGACCTCACCTTTCACACGTCGAGAAAGAAACTTCACAAGCACAGGCCTACACTTGCCACTAATCTTCTTCCCGTTCCTATGAACAACAGATATGTCCGAGGCCTTTACTTCACACCCTGCCTCTTGGAACAAGCGTTGCTACCTTCTGATCAAGGTTCTCCTCGTCTTCTTCAGGCAGATTGACGATCCGCACTGTTTCCCGCCTGGTGTACTGTTCCTGGCGATCAAGGGAGTAGTGCAACTGAAGGTTTGATTTTTGCACTTGTTGCAGGATTTCCATGTTTTTCTTGAGGACAGTGTCCATCACTCCAGTGATTACCCTCTCCAACCCCTTCACAAACAAACTTTCCATTTGTTTGGCAGATTACCCTCTCCAACCCCTTCACAAACAAACTTTCCATTTGTTTGGCAGATTACCCTCTCCAACCCCTTCACAAACAAACTTTCCATTGTTTGGCAATCACTGGAACTAGAATTTCGGCGACGCGCATTGCAATAACGTCACTGTCAACATTGACGTCATTCTGGTTCTGATTTTTTTCCTTTAGGCGTTTTCTTGCCGCTGTTCTTCTGCTGGCACGGTTTCGTGGCATTCAGTCTGTGCAAAATGCTTTCCTGCACCTCTTCGCACACTCCTGCTGTCGACTCCCTCACCAGCTTCTGTACAACACTGTCCAAACTAGAATCCTGCCACTGCACTGAAGAAGTAGAGGCCTCAACCGACATTCTGGCACGGTCAGTTCAAAACTAAAATAATAGAAATTAGACCACTCACTTGATCAAAAAAAAAAAAAAAGCGGCATAAACTGAAGTCCGGAACACTTACTACTTGATGGCTAAAGTTTCAAGTATAAAGTTAAGGAAAAACTAATACAAAACAAGAAAAAATACGGAGCTCAACATTTCAGCCGACCATCAAAATGACCCAGAAGTGACACACACATCAAATAGACTGAGACGGAGATTCTTAGAAAGGGGAGACAACCTGGATCTGGCAAATGCCCTCAAAATTGCAGCCACTTTCGAAGCTGTGGAAGATCAAGCCCAGGAAATGAAGACTGAAGAGGGAGAAAGTGTGTCCAAAGTTAGAAGTGCCAAGCACGAAAGCTCTCAAAGACTCACTCAGTGTTGCCGGTGTGGTGGAAATCACTATGGCAGAGACCCAAACTGCCCTGCCAGGGGAAAACTTGCTCAAGATGCGGAGGTGCCAATCATTTCCAAGCAATGTGCCGGTCAAAGACCTTTGAGAGAAACAAAGAAAGAAACGGAAAGGAAAATTTACAGAAGCCGAAAACCCACTTTTATGGAAGAAGACGAAACGCAGTTCATCAACTGGATGCTGAAGATAGCACAGACAGTGAAGAAGACGAAACAAACCCCTTCATGACAAACAGTGTCACCAGTGAAAACATTGCTACAAGAAAAGAAGAAGAAATGAAACACTCAGAAGATGAAGAAGAAACATACGTGTTTGCTACCAACTCAAGCGTCAAGAACAAGATTCCTGTGAAGATAGGAGGAATACCAGTTACTATGATTGTTGACTCAGGAAGTGACACGAATATCATCGACGAGAATTTGTGGAAATAACTCAAGAAACAGAAGATAAAATGTACTTCAAGAAAACGTGTCAAGAAGCTGTTCCCGTACACGTCTGATAAGCCACTACATACCACTGGTTGCTTCGACGCAGAAATCCAAGCAGGTGAGACCAGTGTCATGGCTGAATTCTGTGTGATCGAAGAGAAAGGTGAGGAGCTTTTGAGCAGGGACACCGCCATGCTGCTGGGTGTTCTCAAAATCAGAATTAACATTCAAAACGTGTCCTCAAATAACAAAGAAACTGACATTTTCAACGACTTTCAACCACTCTTCACCGGATTCGGGGAAACTGAAAGATCGTCAAGTCAAGCTTACTGTGCATCCGAATGTCAAATCCATCACTCAGCCTATGAGACGCACTCCATTCGGACTCCGTGCAAAAGTGCAGGAGGAAATCCAAGAGCTTTTAGAGAAAGACATCATCGAACCAGTCGAAAAGCCGACGCCCTGGCTTCCGGTTGTGATTGTCCTCAAACCAAACGAAGACATTCGTCTATGTATTGACATGCGAAGAGTGAATGAAGCCGTCATGAGAGAACGACATCCGATCCCGACAATGGACGAAATCCTACAGGAAATGAGTGAAAGCAAAATGTTCTCAAAACTAGATCTCAAACTAGGCTATCACCAACTGAAACTAGACCCTGAGTCAAGAGACCTGCCCACTTATGTCACACACAGCGGTCTGTTCAGATACAAACACCTTGTCATGGGAATCAGCACAGCGGGTGAGATCTACCAGCATGAGATCCAGAAAGTTCTCCAAGGAATACCAGGAGTAGCAAACATGACGGACGACATCGTAGTCCACGGTCCAAACAAGGAAGAACATGATCGACGACTATGCTAAGCCCTACATCGTCTGCAAGACGCCGGCCTGACGCTGAACAAAGAAAAGTGCAAGTTCAGAAAGTCCGAAATCACGTTCCTGAGACACAAACTGACAGCAAACGGGATTCATCCCACAAAGGAGAAAGTGGAGGCAATCCTGAACGCCAGAGAACCAGAAACAGCAAGTGAAGTCAGAAGCTTCTTGGGACTTCCGAACTACTGTGCGCGATCCATCCCAAACTTTGCAACTTTGGCCGATCCGCTACGAAGATTGACACGAAAGGACCAAAAGTTCGTCTTTGGACCAGAACAGCGAACAGCATTTGAGTCACTGAAGAAAGCCTTAGCCAGCACTGAAACTCTGGGATACTATGATCCGAAAGCCAAAACCAAGATCATCACGGATGCATCACCAGTGGGGATAGCCGGAATTCTTGTGCAAGTTCATGGGAACACACCCAGAGTGATCAGCTACGCAAGTCGAAGATTGACAGATATAGAAAGACGGTACTCTCAAACAGAGAAAAAAAAAAAAAAGCCCTTGCCATCGTCTGGGCATGTGAGAAATTCCACCCGTACACCCGCATAACATCTTGCACACTCGTAAAATCCCATCACCAACTTTCGGAAGAGTAGGCCAGTTTGGCCGTTGGTATGGATGACACGTTACATATAGCATGCACCCTGCGTGAGAAATGGAAAGAATGAAGGACGTAAGGAAAATGAGTGATCGATATTGAACGATACTGACTGGATGACACGGGAAACGACTGAATGAAGCGCCAGCTGGCAGCTCTTCAGTCGGCACTACCCAGGTAGGCAGCCCGTTGTGTAAACGAGTGTTGATTGTAAAGCGCTTAGAGCTTGGTCTCTTGCCGAGAATAGGCGCTATATAAGTATTCATTATTATCATTATTATTATCTACGGACTTGAATTTGATCTGCTGACGGACCATAAGCCTCTGCAAGTCATCTACGGTCCACACTCAAAACCAAGTGCCTGGATAGAAAGATGGGTCCTTCGACTTCAAGCCTACAAATTCAAAGTCGTTTACATCCCAGGCAAAACCAACATCGCTGATTTGCTATCGCGCCTGCTCACGCTAATACCAACTGAGTCAAAACTGGCCGAAGAAACAGAGAAACACGTTCATTTCATTGCAGTAAACGCAACGCCAAATGCAATGACCACAAGGGAGGTAGAAAGAGCTTCAGGCGAAGTCGAAGAACTGACAGAAGTTCGAGAAAATCTCAAGACGGGAAGATGGGATGACAACAGTTTGAAACTGTACACAGCAATCAGTCCAGAGCTGTGTACAATAGGCAAGCTAGTGCTGAGAGGTTCAAGAATCGTCGTGTCGAAGAAACTGCGCCCACGAATCATCGCCCTTGCCCATGAAGGACATTTTGGGATTGTAGGAACAAAACAAAACCTACGAACCAAAGTTTGGTGGCCCGGAATGGAGAAGGAAGCAGAAAAATACTGCAAAGCTTGTCAGGTTGTCAACTTGTGAGCCGACCAAACCCACCAGAACCAGTGGAAAGCATAAAACTACCACAAGGACCATGGGAAGACATCACTCTCGATTTCCTTAGCCCACTTCCTTCAGGCGAATCAGTCCTCGTGATCTTTGACTACTACAGTAGATACTACGAAGTCGCGTCATGAAGTCAGTAACTGCTGAGAAAACAATATCCGTCCTGAAAACAGTTTTTGCCAGACATGGACTGCCACTGACTCTTCACTCCGACAATGGCCCACAATTCATATTTGAAGTCTTTGTCAAGTTCCTGAAAGAAAACGGAGTGAAACACATCAATGTTACACCAAGATGGCCTCAGGCCAACGGAGAAGTAGAAAGGCAGAACAGATCTGTCTTGAAAAGAATGAAGATTGCAAGAGCGGAGGGAAAAGACTGGAAGACGAGATCCTGACCTACATCGCTGCCTATCGAGCATCCCTTCACCCAACGACAGGAAAAAGCCCAGCAGAACTTCTATACGGACGCAAAATTCGAACGAAAATTCCTCAACTGACAACAAAAATGATCGATCAAGAAACTCGAGATCATGATGCTGAAAGAAAAGGACTTTCAAAACTGTATGCTGACCAGAGGAGATGAGCAAAATCCTCAGACATCGATCTTGGAGACAGGGTGCTGGTGAAGAACGAGAAGACTGGGAAACTGCAAACTCCGTTCGTCCCTGAACCCTTCGAAGTCGTTCAGAATCACGGCAGCAAAATCACAGTCCAATCATCAGATGGAGCCGTCTACAGCCGTAACTCCTCCCACATGAGGAAATGTCTTCATCGCGAAGAAAAGGATGTTGGAGCTGTTTCCGCTGAGACTGCACCTCCTACACCAGACCGAGAAGACGAGACAACAAAGAAAACATCCTGCCCACCCGAGGTCATGTTGAACAGATGTTATGTTTCGTAACATTTTGGTTTAAATTTCCGAGAAAAGGAGGGATGTCGTGTTTGGTTATGATTAGGTAACAAGACTGTTACTTTGGAAATAGTTGGATTCTGGGTAATAAATGAAGCGAGACTCTAGAACCGTTGTCTGACTGCTGCTCAGCGCAAATGAGTTAAGGGGTGCCCAGTGGAGTTAAATCAATATAGAGTAAGGCCAGGACAAGCACAGAACACTACAAAGGCAATCAAACGGTGGTGGTTCTTCGCCTGACTCTAGCGCGCCAAACATCACAACCCAGTCACAGTGACCCAGTTGTTTATCGACGAAAGTGTCCGCCCCTATTGAACAGAGATAGGAGGAAAGCCGAGGCGCACAGGACGTCTACAGGTCAAAAAGAAAAGGCGAGTTGTTCTTCCTCCCCCTCCGCTCTTTCTGCCGACTCCTCCCAGTCTGTTTGACAACATGGAAAACACGACTGCAGCGGACACTTTCGGGAATAGCAGAGTTGGTGATTGTTGTGTGGCAAAATGTGTACAATTGTGTGGAAAAGGAAATCAGTCAACAAACACACAACCTGACACACGTACACAACCAATAGCATGATATCCCGACGATGAGCTGGTGGTGGGAAATGCCTGTGCGATTGACAGTAGTGGGGATTGTGATGCTGGTGAAGGTAGGGAACGTGCCGGCTGTGTGCTTGATCCTTCTGGCAACGAACATTCCTTGTCTATGAAAAACTGAAACGGCCATGAAATGATGTATCAAGAGACTGACAGACAAAACACTATATTGAGTGAAATAATGATACGCATAGCAAATAATACAAAAAATGCTGGCCAGCGGTTTTAAGACAGAAGACCGCCTCCACAACCCAACGGGTGAGGACGGGGATATGACCAGACTGTGAACTGGATGATAACCATCTGTTGTCACTGTGACTGTACAACCCTTGCTGTGAAGTTTGTGTGTTACTTTGTCACACTTCCTTGACATGGTTTCCTTGTTATGAAGAACTTAATATTTTATTTCGTATTCATGTGCATTCCGGTCAGTTATTTCAGTTATTTCGTATTCATGTGCATTCCGGTCAGTTATTTCAGTTATTTCGTATTCATGTGCATTCCGGTCAGTTATTTCAGTTAAGTCCTCTTTCCTCAGTCCCGTATTGTGAATGGGCTGAAAAGCTTGAAACAATAAATCACTCGTATTCGTACTCTTTTTTTTTTTATTATTCGTATCCTCTCTCTCTCCCTCCTTCAACACCCCCCCCCCCCCCTTCCTCTCCATTAATTGCCTTGTCCTGTTGATGTGTGTGTGTGTGTGTGTGTGTGTGTGTGTGTGTGTGTGTGTGTGTGTGTGTGTTTGTGCTTCAACATTCTTATCATCGCCCTGTCTTGTTGATGTGTGTGTTTGTGTAACGCACGTACTCGTGCGTTTAGATGTTTGTGAGCATATGCACATTGATGTTTGTTCATTACAACAATGTGACAGGTTGCTAATGTTTCTCGTGCGTGGTATCCTTTACTTCATTCCTATGTAACAGGCACTTGGGGGAAGTTGTTCTTTTTCTCCTCCGAACGTGGAATACCCACCCACTCTCTCTCTCTCTCTCTCTCTCTCTCTCTCTCTCTCTCTCTCTCTCTCTCTCTCTCTCTCTCTCACGTTGTATATGTCAATGTGGTGGTCTGTGGTCGTAATGCAAACATTATGGCCAACCTGCTGTTGTCATCTCGCCCCCTTTGCCCCCCCCCCCCCCCCCTCCCTCCCCTCCAAACTTTATGCTCCCATTGATGCGCTCTGTTTTCAATGTTTAGTTTTATAGCTAAAATGTTTTAATCGATGTGCTTTATCCAACTGCACACATTCGTGAATCGTTATCAAGGACTGGGGGTGGAGAATGCGAGCGTTTTTACTTTTACAGTCTGTACCCCCTTAAGAAGGCAATTTAAGCCGTAAATTTGGGAAATTTTAATCTTGTTTGTAATGATTTTTATTTACTTTGACTGAATGTATGTATGTATGTGTATATATATATATATATATATAGAGAGAGAGAGAGAGAGAGAGAGAGAGAGAAGACAGACAGACGACAGACAGACAGACAGACAGACAGACAGGAACACGCAAACTCAGAGAGTAAATATAGTTACCAGAACATGACATCATTTTCAAAAAATTACAGCCGAAAATGCGTTATACTTGGTAAGTCATTAAGAAAAAGAAAAAAAAAAAAAAACACAGGATAATTTAAGGAGTACACACCTCAGAACCTAAATCTACAAGCGTCTCTCTCGGATTCTTGATTTATTGTATAATGCCGAGTTTTAGGTGATAGTCTAAAAGTAGCGGAGAAATAAACCCGAAAATTGCACTCATATACCGCTGTATTGTAATCCATCGTTGAAAATGAATTACAACTAATTTCAAATAGACCTATTAAAAAATCAGGGAAAGATAACATATGCCTTTCCATTGCAAACAGTTACTTTTATAGCTTCACGGGCCTAGCAAGCAGATCTGCAGAGTGAAAGACATGTATTTCATTTGAAGCACATGTCGGGACAACAATCGGAATACCGACAGTCAGCATTGGCATCCGCATCGTTCAACACCCATCTTTTGGCACTTCCTTCGGCGGAGTGAACTCTAAAGCGGACTGATGGGGCAACATTGCTGAACGTGCGCACCAGCGGTATGTGTCCCAGGAACACCCCAGGTCCACTGTCGCTGAACGCGAGCTCTAATACAGGCTACCTCCCTTGTGATTTACGAACATCGTCTGTTTTTTTATCACTCTCGGTGAAGGCGAGCTCTAACACAGATTACCTCCCTAGCTGATTTACGACAATCGTCTATTGTGATCACTTGAGGAACCATCCAGAGGCTGTCTAACGTTGACAAATCGCGTCACTTTAGTTACAATTAAAACAAACAAATCAAACGGCCGAAACTGCGTCACAACTGATTTTGTTTAACAACAACAACAA
>CM065724.1:53914335-53921835 GCA_033310375.1 Conus canariensis
AGTACTCCGAGACCAGCTACGACAAGCCAGCAACGTCAACGTCAGTACCCAGACAGTTCGGAACCGGCTCCACGACGCCAACTTGAGGTCAAGGTCCCCAGCAGTGAGATCAATACTGACCCCAGCGCATCGAGCTCATCGTCGGGCCTGGGCAGCATGTCATAGAAGGTGGACAAGAGCTGAATGGGCAACAGTACTCTTCACAGACGAGTCAAGGTTCACCCTCAGGTTCAACGACGGGCGGGTTCGCGTCTGGCGACGTCCTGGAGAACGCTACGTTGACGCTGCCGTCAGGGAGCATGACCGCTATGGAGGTGGGTCCGTGATGGTGTGGGGTGGGTTCAGCCTACGTCACAGGACCCCCCTACACCGTGTTGAAGGCCGCCTGACCGGTGCCACCTACCGCGACACCATCATCCGCCCCCTTGTGATGCCCGCCCTGAGGGCAGTTGGCCAGGGCGCCCAGTTCCAGGACGACAACGCGCCGTGCCACCGCGCCGCCATCGTGAATCAGTTCCTACAAGGGCAGCAGGTGACAAGAATGGACTGGCCTGCCAGGTCACCAGATTTGAACCCCATAGAGCATCTGTGGGACGTGCTGGGGAGGCGAGTGCGGGCCCACAACCCTCCAGCAGACACCGTGGACCAGCTGTTTCAGTTGCTGGAGCAGGAGTGGCCGGCGATCCCCCAGGACACTCTCCGCCGCCTGGTGCACTCCATGAGACGTCGATGTGACGCTTGTTTGAACGCGAACGGTGGTCATACCCGTTATTAACATCATAACATCTACCATAGACTCTTGTTACTTTTCATTTTGGGGGTATGCCTCTTTAATCAAGTGTAAAACAAAGATAATTTTTTGTCACGGTGTTTGAATAAATTTGAATGGATTGAGGAATAATAAAAATAAAATATTCAATCATTAAATTATGTTCAGCTTTGTTTTCTTTCGAATGACAGCAGTTTTCCTAAGTGGTACTTCAATTGTTTTGAGTAGTATATATGATACACATGATGTTGGAAATTACGCAGGGAATCTAGAATCTAGTCTGTCACCACGTTTTCTTCCCATCCCTTCTCCCCCTCCTCGTTCTTGCCCTGTATCTCCCCATCGTCTCTATCGGTTCCCGCTCCTCCTCTTCCCCACCCCCTTCCCCCTCCCCCATTTACTTCCCTACTCCCCTCTCCTCCCCTATCCTCCTTTAAACCCCTCCCCTCCCTCTTCAACGCACCCATCCACTATCCCACCCCAGCACTCCCCCTCTTTCCCTCCACCCCCCTCAACATTTCTGCATTCTATCTCTCCTTCCCCTCTAAACTCCCCCAAGCTCTAATTATCTCTCCTAGAAACTCCCCCTTCCCCCCTCTCTGTTTCTTTCTGCCTATCCCTATATCTATGTTTCTGTCTGTCTGTCTGCCTGCCTGCCTGTCTGTCTGTATGTCTATCTGTCCCTCTCTCTCTCTCTCTCTCTCTCTCTGTCTCTCTTGGTCTCTCTCTCTCTCTAGGCCTCTCTGTCTCCGTGTCTGTCTGTCTGTCTCGCTCTTTCTCCATCCTTCAACCCTCCTTCCGCCCCCCCCCCCCCCCCCCCTTAACTATAACATTCCTATCATCGCCCCGTCCTGTTTATGTGAGTAGTATGCCATGTTGTTTTGACCTTGGGATTTCGGTACTCCCCGTCACAAGGTCGTTTCGGCTGTGCCAAGGGACACAATCGCTCTGAAGTATAGCGTGTTGCGTTGACCTTGGCGTTGGATGCTTCACCCATCGCAAGGTCGCTTCGGATGAGCCAAGGGAAGTAACTGTCGCCTAACATCCTCATCACCCCGTCCCCTCTGTGTCGAATGCGGGGTTGGGACCGCCTCATCACGACTGAGATGGTCGCGATGGCCCACATTAGACGAGGAAGAGGAGGAGGACGACGACGATCTGGAGGAAGTCCGATTGAAAGATTTAGGGGTTGGGTGCTCACGCCATCGGCTTGGGAGTCGTCGTTTGATGTAGAAAAACGACAAGGATCTCCTGGACTGTTGATAGGTGTACATGGTCCTGCCATCCGTCCTGAACCCTCTGTTGATGCCTGCTCCGTTGACGCGGGTCCGGAGGATCTATAGGTGACGATCCTTGGTCAGATCATTCAACCGCTGACTAAGGCCTTTGCTGCTCACCTTGGTCTTGTCCCGCCCGAAACAGTAGTAGGTTTTGGAACACAGGGCTACGATGCTGTCCCCTTTGTATTCTAACTTGAAAAGCCCCGGCGTCCTTTTATCATAGGCAGCCTGACGTCTGCAGCAAGGAGGAGGGTTCCAAGGTCGATCGTGGATCTTTTCCTGCACCATCTTCTCCTCATTATCTTCACAGGCCTGGGACGGGAACCAATCTTTGTACTCTCGATTGAATCGTGCCCGATGTTCGGGCCTCATTGCCGACTCTAGAGACTCCGTGGACAGCGCCATGTACAGGCTATCCGTGTCCATCTCGCACACCTGGAAGTCCTCTTTGGACACGAAGCGTGCCACGCAGTCATAGCAGAACTGCAACATTCTTAAAAAAAAAAAACCCAATCTGATTGGGCAGGTTCCATCGAAGCATCTTTTTTGAGAGCTCCACTTCGCTCAAGTCGGTCCCGAGAGGCGTCAGCTTGATGAATCGGGGGTTGTTGATCAGCTTGATGAATCGGGGGTTGTTGATCAGCTTGATGAATCGGGGGTTGTTGATCACGGAGGACGTGCTCGCGCCATCGAGGTAGAAGACGTCGCGGTGACGGGCGATGTTGGTCAAGGTCTTCCCGTAGGCCGAATTGCCCAGTAGTTTGAAGACTGGGAAGGGTCCTGATCGCCACGGCGTCGTGCGGCGGATACTGCGTCTCTGAAGGATCGGAAACACGCCGGCGGTGCGTATTCGACGACCTGCTGAACGTCGGTGACCTCGAGGCCGTGCTGCAGGTACCACCGAAGCAACGGGGTGGCCAGGAGAATCTCTTTTCCGAAATGACTCCCGACCAAGGTTCGTCTGGGTTGCTTCAACAGTCCGTGTTCTCCGGCGTAGGTTCTCATGTAGTCATCAACGTCGTCCAGACCCACCTCGACGTTCTTGAAGACGGGGGGCATCTCGGCGAAGAGGTCACGAAGATGGTCGGGGATCTTCACGTCGCACTGCACCAGACCGAATAATTTTCCTTCCTCCACTGTTTGAACTACGTCCTCTGTCCTGATGGGTCGGATGCCTGCAAGGGGGCTGACGTATTTTGGACAGTTTTCCTTTAAGAACTACCGCAACACCGGGTTATCCTCCTTTTTTTCGGTCCCATTGACATTCCCACATCTCGATGACCTCTACGCGCACTACCTGCTTTAAGTACCTTGCGATCTCCAGGGTATTCTCTTTGAGCTCTTTCGTACTCTTTCCGTTCACGGGGTTTGTAGTTAGGTGGCCGACTTTTTCGCAGTCGTCTCCGTGGAAGAGGCATCCATGGAACTAGCACGCGGTGCGATGCTCGGCGTCCCAACCATCTACCCGGAGGCGACGCTTCCCCAGATTCTGCTCCTTTCCGTTGAACTTGTGCCTGAGTCAAATCCCCTTTTTACTTACTCATCGTCCACTCCAACCACTCGCGGCACATTTGTCCGTGCTTGTCGGCGTGCTCTGCCCGGGATCCCCGCTCCTTTCGTCGACACACGGGATAGCCCTGGGGCATCTCCTGCGTTAGTGCCCACAGGTACAAGGCGTTAGCTTCGTACCCCTCGAGACAGGAGACCGTCTTCCCTTCTGGTCCGCGAAGAGTCGTTACCCCGTTTTCGTGGTACCGATGAAAAATTATGGACGGCCCTCCGACCATGTGCCCATGTTTGTTCTGTTTGCTCTGTGCTGTCATGTCTGTCAGACGATTCGGTGTCGCAAGCAGCATTTCTTTAGAGAACTGAATATGTTTTCTTGTGGGAGCAAGAGTTACCGTACTTGTTTATTGTTTATTATTTACTGTTCCCTGCCTCACTTCATATTTACTTTCGTTTGCAAATAGATGTTAATGATTTGAACCGAATTATCAAATTATTAAGACAAAAATGTTTATGTAAATGTTTCTTGAAAAGTTTTAACGTATTTGCCTTTTGTAGACTTGGTGGAAGTGAATTCTAGACATAGGTCCAGAGTACGTTAGGCTTGATTTGTACTGAATGCATGGGTAGGGGAAGAAGGAATTTCTTCGAGCCAGAAGAGCTGTTCAGTTTTGTTAGAGGTACAGCTGGAAGGAGTAGCTTTGCCGCACGTCTATGGAGAGAATTCGTTTTTTTTTTTTTTTATGGACATCACTAACTCCCGTCCAATTTTGTTGACATGCGACGTTATGTGTGACTTGAAGCAAAGTTTTAGCGCAGTAGTGTTGCCATAGCGCTTAAATTGAGATAACAAAAAAAAAAAAAGTTTTTTTGAAATGAACCTGCATATATTATTGAGATGAGATTGTCATTTCAATTCTTTATCTATCGTTAATAATAGAATAACACGATGCTCATCTACCTGCTCGATAAAAGTACCATTCAACTGAAGTTTTAGACAAAGAGGAGTCAGTTGGTGCTTTGGTGGGTGGCCATAACCATAGATTTGGTTCTGGCTGGGTGTATGATCATTATATCCAGAACAGGCAGCCTATTCTGCACCAAAACGATTTGTATTGAAAGTATAGATTGTTCAAAAACAAGTCTGAACTGGAAAAAAGTTCTTATACTGCCACCCGAGTTTTTTTTTATGAATAGCAAAATGTAACTTACAATAAAGAGCTTTAAGTCACAGCCTGCCTACGCCGACAGGACCCGTGCAGGGAATTGTGCATAACGAGAGAGTGTGCACATATGTAGTTCAAATGACATGAGCAATGAATATATTCAGATGCCCGGTACTCCTTAAACAACAGTAAAAAGACAGCTGCTGAAGCCGTACTATAACCGACACCCAAACGCAGTTTAACTACTGTGGTTTATGGTCAACAAAAAATGAACTTTGTTACAGTTAGCCAGATTTGTGAAGATGCAAAACTATTGAAAATGGTCACCCCTTGCTTTTACTCGCACCTAGTTTCAACGAATATCGTGAGTCAGCATGACATTTTACTGCTGTTTGATGTTGATATAGGCTATAGGACTTTCACCGCTTATGCTAACCTATGGTGCGTTTGGTATGGTGGTTTGCATTTTGTCTTTGTGTTTGTTTTCTGTTGTTGTTGCTGCTGCTGTTGTTGTTATTGTTGTTGTTGTTATTGGTAGTGGTGGTGGTGGTGGTGGCGGCGGTGTTTTGTTGTCTCCATGTACACTACCAAACCCGTCAGGGGTCATTTGGAGTGGAATCTGTGGACTTTGGGCTTTACTGTGTATGACGAAGATGTGGAGGAACGAAAATCAGTGTCTTCGCCTTTTGCTAGAGTCCCACTGCGCACATGGAAGTCACTCATCATTTCCTGCTTGTCTACATAGCTCCCTGTCTGCCGCCTGTTCCCGGGTTAGCTGACTGTCCACCACATTTAGCTGCTGATAAGGTCAAATTATTATAAAAACTCGCGATGTTGACACACTAGCACACATGCAGTCTACATGCAGGCATATTTTGCTGAACAGCGGACAAGACGACAGTGGCATACTTGATTGCCTGAGAGGGCGCTCCAGTAAAATGACCAATTCTCTCGCCTGGAAGTAGTTGCTGACCTGCGCGAGCGAACTGGACTACGACAAAGATAAATACTGGCCAGCCGCCGTGGCGCAATGGCTAGCGTCGCGGACTCCCGATTGAGAGGTCGTAAGTTTGATTCCATGAGAGCCGTTCACTTGTGAAATGTTTCTGACCTGTCCCTCTCCTACCCGGGGCTGAGTTTGCTATGGGCTCAGCTGGGAAGACTGGAACCACACAGTCGAGTTTTATCCACTTAATAGATGCGTCTCTCAGAGTGTCGCCCAAATTTCCTGACAACATTGCAGGTGTCTGTATCTCCCGGGTCTGGTTGACGCCAGGATATATCAAATAGCGAAGACTACAGCACTGTCATGCAGTCTCACACCTGAATAGAAATCCGTTGCATCATCTTACTGATTCTCATTCTCATCATTCAACATGACAAAAAGTCACAAATTCAGTGGCCCTGTGGTGCCCTGCTCTCATGGCGACCTCAGTTTTGACTGCCTCTCCACGTCTATAGCCTGGATTTGATTCTGTGGGGGTCACCGGTATTGACAAAGTCATGGACTGTCATTGGACGGACATGGTGGCGCCTTCCGGAAGAAGAACTCGCTCACGCCGGCTCCGCGACAAAGCAATTGCTGTGGTCAGCAGGGGGGTGGGGGTGGGGGACGGGGGTGGGGAGACAGGCTCAGAAGATGGTGCCCTGCGTAAGTTGGATCAGATCAGGCATCACTGAACACCACACTGAACACTGACAGAGTTTCCTCTGGTGGGTTGCTTCACGACGACTTACCATGACTGTTCCAAATGGATTGCCGGTGCCAGGGCTGTGGCGGGGCGGGCAGGACTCTGGCTGTGGACGAGGAGTTGGAATGAGCGGCGTGGGTCCAATGCCACTGAGGTGGCACAGGTGATGGGACAGAAAAAAGGAGAATAGTCTGGAAAACTTAGCTAGTTACCGATCCTACATCTGTGCGCATGTTTATTACTTCTACCATGTAGGTCCTGCTTTTATACGTGTCTGTAGGTTTATTTGTCAGACTATCAACAGCATAATGCAGAAAGTACAGAACAGATATAAAGGAAGCTGGGCGTAAAGATGGTTTGTAGCCCAAGGATGAACCCGTTCAAGTTTGGTGCGGGTCTGTAGTAAGGATGAGGATTAAACGACGGATCCGGGATCCGTGCGTTTTTGGTAAGAGTCTGAAGTCTCCCCTGTGAACTTAATCTTCGCCGTATGCCATGGGTATTGAACAACCCGTAGTCACGACGTTAACTTGATAATTGTGTCCGTTTTTAAGTTGTCTCCATAAAGTTTTATGACCGGGTGGATAAAGTATGGCCGCGCACTTATAACACAAATGGTTCGTTAATGTTCACGAAAGAGTAAAACAAAACAAAACAACGCGCGCGCATACACACGCACGCACGTACGAACACACACGCGCGCGCGCGCGCGCGCGCGCGCACACACACACACACACACACACACACACACACACCAGATGACGAGGATTGACTCCTTCACAAAGGCACGAGTCCCTAGAGACCCATGACATACGACAAGGCTTTCGTCCTTCAGAGACCCATGACATACGACAAGGCTTTCGTCCTTCAGAGACCCATGACATACGACAAGGCTTTCGTCCTTCAGAGACCCATGACATACAAGACTTTCGTCCTTCAGAGACCCATGACATACGACAAGGCTTTCGTCCTTCAGAGACCCATGACATACGACAAGGCTTTCGTCCTTTAGAGACCCATGACATACGACAAGGCTTTCGTCCTTCAGAGACCCATGACATACAAGGCTTTCGTCCTTTAGAGACCCA
>CM065724.1:53926835-53929335 GCA_033310375.1 Conus canariensis
TGAATAGATGAGTTTAAACAGTGCTGTAACGAAGCTACAGAGTGTCTTAATGTGGATGTAAACACTGGTGTAGAATATTTTGTGAAAGCTTTGCACAGTGCCGCTGCATGTATGGTAAGGACTAAGGGAAAACGGAAGAAAGAAGTGAGCGATTGGTTTGATATGAGTGCGATAACAAGAAAAAAGTTCTGAAAAGGTGTCTGAAACGATATCAAAGAACCAAAACCAAAGAATTGAAGAAAGAACATAAAGCAACCTACGTCAGGGAAAGGAAAGACTATAATTCACTGAAAAAAGAAAAAGAAAAGACTTTGATGAAAAACGAATTAATAAGTTAAAAACATCTGTTCACGACTCTAAATTGTTCTGGTCCACCATTCGATCGATTAGTGGAAAATCGGTAATTTATGATGAAATCAGTTCGCAACAATGGTATGTACATTTCTATGGTGTATTTAATGGATTTAATAACAATTTTTGAAGATTTTCATGCAGATATAGATAGCGAAGAACAAAGTATCCAAAATACTGATGAACCACTGTTTAATGATCAGATAACGAGATGAGGTCTTGAACAGTATAAAACACATCAAATGTGGAAAAAGTGCTGGACCTGACAAAGTAGTTGGAGAAATGTTCAAATGTGCTAACTCTGTTGTAGTTGATTTCTTGGTTAATCTTTTTAACTCGGTGTTTGATAAGGGAATCTTTCCAGAATCTTGGTCGAAATCCATAATTGTTCCTCTTCATAAGAAAGGTGATTGTAACAATCCTGATAACTATCGAGGCGTTGCATTGACAAGTGTTATTAGTAAAATGTATACGCATATACCCAACAAAAGATTAAAAGTATGGGCAGAGAGAGAGGAGAAAATAATAGACGAACAGGCTGGATTTCGATCCAAATATAGTACAGTAGATCACATATTCACTCTGTACGCCTTAGTACAAAAATATCTACTAACAAAATCTAAATTGTATGTTGCATTTATTGATTTCCAGAAAGCGTTATATTCAGTCAACAGAAATGTTCTGTGGTATATTCTGAGGAAAAATGGTGTAAATGGGAAGTTGTATGCAGCTGTTCATGGAATGTATGAGTCTGTTCTTGCATGTGTCCGAGAGAAAGGAGCTTACACCGATTATTTCAGCTGCCCCCTGGGAGTGAAACAAGGGTGTTTGCTTAGCCCACTGTTGTTTACATTCTTCATAAATGAATTAGCGATAGAGATATCGGGGGGAGGGAAACATGGAATACAAATGATACCTGGTGCTGCTGACTTATTTCTGATGCTTTTCGCTGATGATATTATTCTCCTCGCAGATACGCCTGTTGGTCTACAGAATCAATTAGACATTTTGAAAAAGGAATCAGATAGGTTGAAACTAACAGTGAATCTAAACAAAACTAATGTAATGGTTTTTAGGAATGGCGGTTACTTGTCAAAATATGAAAGATGGTTTTATGGTGGAGAAGAAGTTAAAGTGACAAGTAGCTATAAATACCTTGGGATGTTCTTCACAACAAAGTTAAGCTTGAGAAAGGGCTGGTTTGAGATGTGCAGAAAAGGAAAGAGAGGTGTCATAGATATTTTGAGAACTATGAAGAAATTGAACTCCGATGATGTAAATCTATTTTGGAAATTATTTGATGCACAGATACAGCCTATTTTGATGTATGCATCAGAAGTTTGGGCATGTTGGATAATATTGAAATGGAAAAAAGTTCATACCTATGCAATAAAGCATATCATGCACGTACCGTTGCACGCATCAAATAAAATGATTTACGGCGAAAGTGGACGATACCCTCTCTTTATTGCCACTTATGTTAGATGTATTAAATACTGGTTGAAATTAGCAAGCCTACCAATAACCAGACTCTGCGGTCAGGCGTATGAAATGCTCATACTGCAACATGAAAGTGGAAAATTCAACTGGGTTTCCTATGTTAAGAAAATATTGACAGAATGGTTTTGGCATAGTTTAGTTGTCACAAGGAGTCGGTAATAAAGCAGAATTCATTTCAGAATTAAAGGACCGTTTAATTTGTTCTTATAAACAAAACTGGCATGCTGGCATGGATGGAAATGATAAATACGACTGGTTTCTCTCATTTAAAAGCAATCTCGAAGCAGAGAAATATCTTAAAATTGTAAGACATAAATGGCATAAATATAGTTTAGCAAGATTTTGAACCAGAACGCTCGGTCTCGGCGCAAACCAAAAATGGTACGAGAAATCAAATAATAAATCTTGTCCTGTGTGTAAAGAGAGACAGTGTTGAGAATGAAGTACATTTTGTGTTTGATTATGCTGCATACGCCAATATCCGTAGAGGGTGCACATTTTTCAATGAATCAGTTGGTCAAAAAAGAGATTTAGTAGCGATTTTAGCAAGTGAAAACGAAAACACTGTAGTAGAATTTGCGAAGTATGTCGCAGAAGCGAGTACATTTCGTAAAAAGCATAGCACGAATGAGTAAGATGATCGCTTCCT
>CM065724.1:53931835-53954335 GCA_033310375.1 Conus canariensis
AGCAGCGGAGCGGAGACTGCCACGGGCAAGGTAGCCTAGCTTTCTAATTCAACGCCGGGGAGTTCGTGGCGAAGCCAGTGTGTGTGTTCGTGTGTGTACGTGCTGTGTTACCCGGCGCTTGAAGAAGGCATGGAGTGTAGCAGAGACTGCGCCTGCTATGGTGAGTAGGCTGTCTTGAACAGATGCACGACTGGGTGAAGTCTGGAACCATAGATGGAGAGGTGCTGGCTGTGAAATAAAATAGACCAGTTTACTGTAGAATCGAACGAGGCATAGCCAGAATAGATTGGAAGATAGAAAACGAAATCGGTCTTCCACTGTGACTCTGACAGAATGTTTGAGATGGCTAAGTAGGCTGGATAAGTAAGCTGATACTATAGCCATTTAGCACTATTCCTAGCAAAGAAAAAAAAGACAAAATGTTTTATGAAGTCACTGAATGCAGTAGGCCTGTTAAGTGTTAATTAAATTTAGTTGGTTGTGTCTGATGAGCTAGATATTATATGGTTTTTGCAAAGTTTATCAGATTTTGGATGGTATGATTAAGTCAGCCGTCATGTCTATGATTTTGTGTTGATGAATCAGCAGATACTGTATCGAAGAAGACAGGCAGCGTTCAATATTAACGAAATTCGGAGACTTGTTTATTGATGAATCAGATGATATGGTTGATGTGTCAGTGACATCTGCCAGTTGATATACCGATGGTCAGAACTGGCTTATCAGGTGAAGAAAACCACCAGCCCATGCATACAACGTCACGTTGCCGTGTATGTCATCCGGCGTTTCCTCCTTTGGCCTTTTTCACGGAACTCAGACAGAATCAAAAGTAAGGCCGTCACAATCAGAATTATGACATAAATGATATTGTATGTAGCAACATTCTGTGACATAGCCAAACTTGAGTTACAGTGTGATTGAATGAAAACTGATATTGTCATGGAAAGACACGAAGACATTCATTGCAGGGCCAGACTCTCTGACATATTGATGGCTACTTCAGCTGGAGGAGACGGGGAGAGGGGAGGGGCGAAGAAAAAGAACTATGAAGTCACTGCATTTACAGCGTCATTCTCTGGCAGATAAAAAAAGCAAAATAGAAAACTTAGACGTGAGTGCATACACAAATAAACACGAAACTCGTGTGCACACTTAAGCATACGTAAAACTTACACGCCAAAGCAAACGCGCACAGACACATACACACACGCGCACACACAGATATACAGACGCGCGCGCGCGCACGCACACACACACACACACACACACACACACACACACACACACACACACACACACACACACTCACTCTCTCTCTCTCCTCTCTCTCTCTCTCTCTCACGCACACACATATATATTTTCTCACCCACTCATGGCTTTCACATTCTCTCTCTCTCTCTCTCTCTCTCTCTCTCTCTCTCTCTCTCTCTCTTGTCTTTGTCTGCCTGTCTTTGTCTGTCTGTCTACCTACCTATCTTGCCTTTAGCAGTGTTCAGCATCAGCTCAGTGTTGGATCACTGTGTCGTGCAGGTCAGCTAATAAACCTGCAGAATCACCCAAGCCATGCCGTCATAAATCTCATTTCAGCTGACAGCCGTAGCCGCCTGCCAAATTACTTCATTAGCGGCTTCGCCCATCCTGGGCCAACAGCTCGACCTCGGCGTCACACGATAAAGATGCTAGGCCTAGTGCGGCGTCACACGATAAAGATGCTAGGCCTAGTCGACTGATGTGTGTTAAGCTGTGACTGACCAAGGAAGAGTTTCAAGCTTGGGCGGAGAGGGGGGTGTGCGTGGGTGGGTAGGGGGAAGGGGGCACATGAGTTTGGGGAATGAATAAAAAAATTAGGGGGGGGGGGGGGGGAGGAGGGGCGGGCGGTGGGAGGTAAACATGCATGTTCCAACGGAAAGAAAATCGTTCTAATACGAAGTTGAAAAGAAAATCACCGTAGCATTCTTCATTGAGGGTTCAAATACTCTTGGAAGGAGGAGGGGGAGGGCGGTCGTCCCAACTGAAGCGTGATGCCGTGATGGTGAGATTTACGTCATATTGGCCGGAGGCCCTTAAGGACAGGGTGTACTCGCAGAAGGAAGTCTGCATACTTTGTGGCAGTTGCCGCTAGCAGTTGTGGGTGAGTTCCGTGTGGGGGCCGTCGTCTGTCGATCTCTGCGCTCTGGTTCTCAGTGAACTTTACTTCACATTCGGCTGTTGGTGGGCCGGCGATGGACTTCTGTGTAGTTCACCTCTTTCCTCCCACAGAAAGGCTGTCTTCAGGGCCACCAGGCGGCCTTCTTCGTGCTCGGGTGGCGATGGTCCTGTGCCGCGTGAGGCTGTCTCGAAGAGGTAGCAGGACAGAAGTCGCTGGAGCGCTGCACGAGTCTCTTGTACGCTGTGGTCCACGCAGAGGGCAATTTTTCAGCCCAACCCCGTGAAAGGTGCCCTCATGCCCCCACGAAAAGCATGATATCCAAACCCCGTGAGGGGTGCCCCCATGCCCCACGAAAAGCATGATATCCGAACCCCGTGAGGGGTGCCCCCATGCCCCCACGAACAGCATGGTATCCGAACCCCGTGAGGGGTGCCCCCATGCCCCACGAAAAGCATGGTATCCCAGGCCACGGTGACCGTAGCCAGGCAGCACTTCATTGCCGATCGCCTCACATCTCTAGCAGCCGTCGCCCGGCGACACAGGTTAGACCCGCCGTCACTCATACGACTGGAAGGTTGGCTGCGCCGCCTAACACTGACCTCTCACATCAGTGTCCCTCAATGGAGAGCTTCCTTGGTGTTCAATGCTATGCCATCTCTCCCTTGGTGTTCAATGCTATACGCCTCTCCCTTGGTGTTCAATGCTATGCCATCTCTCCCTTGGTGTTCAATGCTATGCCATCTCTCCCTTGGTGTTCAATGCTATGCCACCTCTCCCTTGGTGTTCAATGCTATGCCACCTCTCCCTTGGTGTTCAATGCTATGCCACCTCTCCCTTGGTGTTCAATGCTATGCCACCTCTCCCTTGGTGTTCAGTGCTATGCCACCTCTCCCTTGGTGTTCAATGCTATGCCATCTCTCCCTTGGTGTTCAATGCTATGCCGCCTCTCCCTTGGTGTTCAATGCTATGCCGTCTCTCCCTTGGTGTTCAATGCTATGCCACCTAGCAGCGAACTGCAACCGCGGGGAGGGGGAGAGGGGGAGGGGGGGGGGGAGGGGGGAAGTGAGGGTGTAGTCCCCCAAACGCTGAAGGCAATATGAAATGTTTTTAGTGCTGTGAAGGTCTTTCCTGGAAGGTAGTCTCCACCACTAATGTACAAGCGTAAATCTCTCTGTTATAAACAACAGCAACAACAAAACCAGGAAGGCACAATGGGTTCTTAGACACCGAGGAACACCTATCCCGCCTGTCGCTTCCCCATCTCCCTCCCCCCTCCCCCCCCCCACTCCTCTGTGCCTGATTGCATTAATATATGTTGACTCTACACAGATGCGATCGTCTTCAAGTTTATGTCAGTTGTTTCCTGTAAAACACATGTGGCGGCATGCTATATTTGAGTCTCTCCTCGATCATCGTGGAATACAGGTACACTAAGCCTTTGTGCTGACCTCTGTGAGGCTGGTGTCAGGAGCACTGTCACACACATAGAGCAGTCTGTCCTCTGTGAGGCTGGTGTCAGGAGCACTGTCACACACATAGAGCAGTCTGTCCTCTGTGAGGCTGGTGTCAGGATCACTGTCAGATCCACATTGAGCAGTCTGTCCTCTGTGAGGCTGGTGTCAGGAGCACTGTCACACACATTGAGCAGTCTGTCCTCTGTGAGGCTGGTGTCAGGAGCACTGTCACACGCATTGAGCAGTCTGTCCTCTGTGAGGCTGGTGTCAGGAGCACTGTCACACGCATTGAGCAGTCTGTCCTCTGTGAGGCTGGTGTCAGGAGCACTGTCAGATCCACATTGAGCAGTCTGTCCTGTGTGAGGCTGGTGTCAGGAGCACTGTCACACACATTGAGCAGTCTGTCCTCTGTGAGGCTGGTGTCAGGAGCACTGTCAGATCCACATTGAGCAGTCTGTCCTCTGTGAGGCTGGTGTCAGGAGCACTGTCACACGCATTGAGCAGTCTGTCCTGTGTGAGGCTGGTGTCAGGAGCACTGTCACACACACATTGAGCAGTCTGTCCTCTGTGAGGCTGGTGTCAGGAGCACTGTCACACACATTGAGCAGTCTGTCCTGTGTGAGGCTGGTGTCAGGAGCACTGTCACACACACATTGAGCAGTCTGTCCTGCCAGGTGGGCCTTGCTTTGGCTTGACTGGCACTTCCTGTTCAGCTGAAGAAGCGGGATGGAGGAATAGCGGAGCAAAACACGAAAAGAAAATTGCCTCCCACCCCCACCCCTCCTGATTTGTCGAAAGTGGCGCCGCCTCCCTGCTCCCCCTCCATCCCCCTCCCAAGTATCTTACGCCAGTGGTTTGCTATTGTATTCTTTTGTATTGCAGCATCATGCTGTATTGTGCAGTGCTATCTATATCATAATGCAGGAGCGGATCGTTTTGTTGAGAACGGCAAGCCCCCCCCCCCCCCCCTCCCCTCCCTTCTTTTTAACTAACACATTTCTTCGTTTGGCGTCAAAAAAAAACTGAAGTCCACGTTGCTAGAAGGGGTCGGTGAGAGAGTTCATGGGAAGGAACGAGAGAGAGGGGAGGGGAAGGGGGAGCAGGAATGGTTGGATAACTAGGAGGCGGACGTAGAGTGAGTGAGTGTGTGTGTGTGTGTGTGTGTGTGTGTGTGTGTGTGTGTGTGTGTGTGTGTGATATAGAGAAAGTGTGTGTGTATGTGTATGTGTGTGTGTGTGTGTGAGAGAGAGAGAGAGAGAGAGAGAGTGTGTGTGTGTGTGTGTGTGTGTGTGTGTGGTGTGTAAGAGAAGAGAGAGAGAGAGAGAGAGAGAGAGAGAGAGAGAGAGAGAGTTCTTCAGAAAACAATATTGGAAACACTAATATGAATTCAGCTCGTTGAAGTGAAATTTGGTCACTTTCATGCACATAGAACCATCGTGAAATGCGTTCAAACTTGAAGGAATAAAGAAACATGCACATAGAACCAGCGTGAAATGCGTTCAAACTTGAAAGGAATAAAGAAACATGCACATAGAACCATCGTGAAATGCGTTCAAACTTGAAAGGAATAAAGAAACATGCACATAGAACCAGCGTGAAATGCGTTCAAACTTGAAGGGAATAAAGAAACATGCACATGGAACCAGCGTGAAATGCGTTCAAACTTGAAGGGAATAAAGAAACATGCACATAGAACCAGCGTGAAATGCGTTCAAACTTGAAAGGACTAAAGAAACATGCACATAGAACCAGCGTGAAATGCGTTCAAACTTGAAAGGACTAAAGAAACATGCACATAGAACCAGCGTGAAATGCGTTCAAACTTGAAAGGACTAAAGAAACATGCACATAGAACCAGCGTGAAATGCGTTCAAACTTGAAAGGACTAAAGAAACATGCACATAGAACCATCGTGAAATGCGTTCAAACTTGAAAGGACTAAAGAAACATGCACATAGAACCATCGTGAAATGCGTTCAAACTTGAAGGAATAAAGAAACATGCACATAGAACCATCGTGAAATGCGTTCAAACTTGAAGGGACTAAAGAAACATGCACATAGAACCATCATGAAATGCGTTCAAACTTGAAAGGACTAAAGAAACATGCACATAGAACCATCGTGAAATGCGTTCAAACTTGAAGGACTAAAGAAACATGCACATAGAACCATCGTGAAATGCGTTCAAACTTGAAAGGAATAAAGAAACATGCACATAGAACCATCGTGAAATGCGTTCAAACTTGAAAGGAATAAAGAAACATGCACATAGAACCATCGTGAAATGCGTTCAAACTTGAAAGGAATAAAGAAACATGCACATAGAACCAGCGTGAAATGCGTTCAAACTTGAAAGGAATAAAGAAACATGCACATAGAACCATCGTGAAATGCGTTCAAACTTGAAAGGAATAAAGAAACATGCACATAGAACCATCGTGAAATGCGTTCAAACTTGAAAGGAATAAAGAAACATGCACATAGAACCATCGTGAAATGCATTCAAACTTGAAAGGACTAAAGAAACATGCACATAGAACCATCGTGAAATGCGTTCAAACTTGAAAGGACTAAAGAAACATGCACATAGAACCATCGTGAAATGCGTTCAAACTTGAAAGGACTAAAGAAACATGCACATAGAACCAGCGTGAAATGCGTTCAAACTTGAAAGGACTAAAGAAACATGCACATAGAACCATCGTGAAATGCGTTCAAACTTGAAAGGAATAAAGAAACATGCACATGGAACCATCGTGAAATGCGTTCAAACTTGAAGGAATAAAGAAAGAAACAAACGAAAGCGGAGGGCGCGGGCAGGGGAGGACAACTCCAGCGAGGACTTCGGAAGGCAGATCAAGACGCTCGATGGTAAAAACACTGGTGGGAAAAACACGGCCAGAACAGATGTCACTTTTGGTCACCGTCACGTGAAGGAAATCACGTATCTTCTGAGCGTATCTGTAACAATGGGACGTTTGGTTGTGACATGATGTGCTTGGTTGACTGGCCACACTACGCCACGGGCCCTTCACTATCAGCCCGGTGACTGACCCTTGGGCTGCTTAGAGATACATCAGGGCAAGAAGAAATCTCAGACGATTGTGAACTCGTTTCCTTTTTGCGCGCAGATAGACCAGCATACCCAGACGTCTGTCGGCAGTCGCGACTGATAACTGAACTCACAGCTGTGTGACAGTTACCAAAACTCTCTCTCTCTCTCTCTCTCTCTCTCTCTCTCAAACACATACGCATACACACACACTCACACACACACAGACATACACACACGCACGCGCGCGTGCGCGCACACACACCACACACACACACACACACACACACACACTACACACATACACACACACACACACACAGACACACACAGAGAGAGAGAGAGAGAGAGAGAGAGAGAGAGAACTATAAAATAGGCATTCTGGCTCACCCACCTCCGCCAGCTCCAACCGGCTGAAGCCGGTTTCGCTGTTGCTCCGCCGGCTTACCCAGAATGCCTATTTTATAGTTCTCTAATAGTAAACACTTTACAAACATACATAATGTGTAGGATTATCTGTTTTATAGTTCTCTGTCACTGGACCGTTAAGAAGTAAACAAACAAAACAATGGGGACTTGGTTAACCATGCCTTTATTCTTAGGAGGGCTATTTGTCAACCAAGTTGGGATTTCATTCTATTGTGAGGAATGACTGGCTATTGAAAGCTATCTGAATAGGGAGTGTCTGAAAAGGGGTGGGATGTGTGTTCACACAAGCGTAGAATCGTGGCACGTTGTTGAAGATTATTCTAAGCAGCCACCAAGTGCACTTATTAAAAGCTTGATTCAACAAACAAGACAATTGTATAAAGTACACCCGGCGGCCGCCTGAATAGGCAGCCTGTTGAATAGGACGTGACAAAGCATGGAGTAGACTTCAATGAAAGGTAGTCCAACAGTAGAAAACCTTTTCATACGTTTCCAGAAACAAGCCAGCTCCGAAATTCTCAAGAATTCTAGGATTCTAAAAATAGTACCGTTCACGCGTGAACGGTAGGTCTTCTAGACAAGCCAGCTCCGACAGATAGGATTCTAAAAATAGTACCGTTCACGTGTGAACGGTCTCAGCAATCGAGATATCACCCTCAGTTTACGGGAATAGGAAGGTGAGATTCTAATATGTTGTCTCAACCAATCTTCCCATTTTTGTCTTGAGTAATCTAGCAATTCTTGATGAACGGTTTGTGATTCAAGAAGTTCTATCTCTAATTCAGAAGAGATACTGTCTTGCGACATAACACAACACTGAAAACACGACTGCACTGCACACCCGCAAATGACAAGACAGCTAGGTTTAGTTGCTAACAACACAAGTGCTGGGCGGAAATGTCGTCACTGTTACTAATCAGCTGATTCTATCTAGTCTTGTGATTGGGGGAAGGTAAGAAACATGTTTTGATATGTTTGGAAATTTAGCCGCCTAAATTTATACAATGACGTCTAACGCCTGTACTAAACGACGCCGGTGGGGAATTTAGCCGTCTAAATTTATACAATGCCGCGTGGCGGCCTGCAGTAAACGACGCCCCGACTCCGTTATGTGTAACTCGACACGAACCAGGAAACAGTGCGACGCTTCGACTTGGCAATTATGCAGTTGGGTAAGCCGTGGCCAGACATGTCTGACCTAGAGTACTACATAAAGGCAGAAGGGAGTTGTCTCCCCGGAAAAGAATGTAACAATTAATTGTGAAAAAAAATCGTCATTAAGTCGTTCTAGGTTCTTATTCAAGTCGGCATCACGTTCTTATTCAAGTTCTTATTTAAGTTCTTAACAAGTTTTTATTCAAGTTCTTAACAAGTCAACATCAAGTTTTTAACAAGTCATCATCAAGTTCTTAACAAGTTCTTATTCAAGTACTTATTCAAGTTCTTAACAAGTCGTCATCAAGTCGTCATCAAGTCGTCATTAAGTTTTTATCAAGTCGTCATTAAGTTCTTATCAAGTCGTCATCAAGTTCTTATCAAGTTCTTATTTAAGTTTTCATCAAGTCGTCATCAAGTCGTTATCAAGTTCTTATTCAAGTCACTTATAATTATTTATTAAGTTCTTAACATATTATTGCATATCAAATGGATCAAAATGAGATTTTGTTGTTGGCAGTTCTGGCATGCTTTTTTGTTCGGCTTCTGTATTTAGTGGCTGAGATTTTTTGGACTGCTTTGGTTTTTGCTGGCGTTGTTTATATATTTTATAACCGTAATAACCACCCCCAGCAGCAATGACGCCAAAAATGACAACTGTTTTAAATTCAATATTCCATAAAGACTTTGGTGTTGTAGGTCTTGAATCAACTTGTGTATTTACAGCTGGCATTGAAACAACTGTTGGCGTTGGCGGTGTTATGTTTTCATTATGAGTTATATTCTGTGATTGCAACATTAATTTTTTTTGTTTGTTCCACTCCGCTAATTTTTTTCCTGCTGCAACACGCCCAGGATGAGGAGGCTTTTTACTGGTCACTTTCTCCATCAATGTTTTCTGATTCTGCTGATTTTCTGGCTCGGTCATTTTGAAGGGAAACAAAATCTATATGATTAAAAGTAATTAATCCCATGATTAATGGCGATAACAATGTTTCAAATCTGTAATATAGATCACATCCTAGAGACTCTAATGACTTTGTTAAAACTGGATCCTGCGTTAAATCATACATAAAATCTTGTTCAGAATCAATGGGAGCAAATCTACTAACTAGTTTAGTGTACAAACTAAGAACCGTTTGCCCAACACTTTTTACCATTCTTGACCCCAGTTGCGCTTCATACCTGTTGTGATACTTTACAATGTCTTGTGGCGACATCTGTTGAATCTGTTCTATGCTGAATTCATTTCCAAGGTACTGTTTTGTTTTTCCACATGCTGCTAAAGAATACAGCCTTTCCTTTTGGCGCATAATAGCTTGGTCATCAACTTGATCATTTGTAATCATAAGTTCAGGAAGTAAATCATCGCAGTTCATGTTTTATTAATGAATAAATATTATTTTATTTTTTAAAAATGAGCACCGAAAAAACTATTACTAACCTTGTATACCATTCTGCTGTTATTGGAGGCCTAAGTGTAGGATACACAATGCTTGGTAAAAGCCTGTTAAAAATAAAACCAGCAGATCTTGGCAAACTAGACTTTGAAGACTCAGCAAAGCTGATTGCTGTTATTACAGCTTCATTTGCTACGAAAGATTTTCTAGTTAAGCAAGGAATAATTCCAGACAGTATCAATATGTAAAATTAAAAAAAAATACATTTATAAAAATGGCTTCACTCGTAATGATGATTGGTGGCGCTGTGGTTAATGCGCTTGCTTTTAGCGGAAGTAATTACGCATTTAGTAAACTACAAAATAACAATGAGAGAAAAAGACATAACAGAGCTATGGAGCAACTAGCTGCTGCACAAGACACCTATGAAAAGCAAAGAATGGAGCAGTTAGATTTTATTAACGACAGACTTAAACAACAGGGACATGCAGCTTACACATTTAAAGATGTTGACCAGGCAATAAAAGAATATTTTCTAGTAACAGGCAAACAAGTTGAAACATTGCCCCCACACAAAATTTAGCGATTTTTATCAACCATCAGAAAAACAAAAGATGCAAGAAATATTGTTTATTGTCTTTGGCATGACCGCTGTGTATTTTGTTGCACAAAGTATTGGCTGAATAAAAAATGAACAAGATCTATTATTCTCCAAAAGGATATTGGAAGGGAATAACAGCAATTAAAAAGCTTAGCCAAGCAGCGGGAGTCAGTGAACAAACAGCAAAAGAATGGTTATCTAAACAAGCGATTTGGCAAATTTATTTACCAGCGCCTAAACGAATACAAAGACCACACTTTGTCAACACAATACCGAACGACACCCATCAAATGGATCTTCTATATTTACCCCATGATACGATTAGACGAAAAAGATTTAAGTACGCACTTACAGTCATTGACATAGCTTCAAGATACAAAGATGCGGAACCATTAACACAAAAGAGTGCTTCTGCTGTTGCTGTCGCTATACAACTGATATATCAACGAGGACCCTTAACTTATCCTCGCATGATTCAAGTCGATGATGGGAAAGAATTTAAAGGACAAGTGAATCAATTATTGTTAAAACATAGAGTTACCATTAAAAGAGGCATTCCAGGAGTTCACAGATCACAGGGTTTGGTTGAAAACTTTAACAAACAGTTATCTGAAAGACTTTTCTCCTACCAGTATCACAGAGAGCTGATTGACAATTCTCGCAACACAGAATGGGTTAGAAGGCTGCCCTCAGTTTTGCGCGCAATGAATAATGAAGAATTTAAAGGTCTAAAACCAGTACAAGCAATCAGAAAACAAACAATAAATGTTGTTGAAGGAGAGTCTTCATCAAGCAAACTATTACCATTTGGTTTGAAAGTGAGATACCTTTATTCACCGGGAGAAGCGGAAGGGGACACCCGCATCAGGGCAACAGATCCAGTTTGGAGTGTTGATCTATATGAGATAAAAAAAATTGTGAAAATGAATCCGCCCGTGTATTATTTACGAGAAACTGACACAACAAAACGACCAGCCCCCGAAGATCTTTTGTGAAGGAAGAACTGCAGATAATCCCTCCAGACACAGTTCCAGTCGCTTAATTATTTTTTAATTTAAATTAAAATGGCGGCAAGAATGGAAAAGGAAGAATCCTTACGTAAAATGGCACTGGAAGCAAGAATGGTGAAGGAAGAGTCCTTAGAAATAATGCGAAAAATATTTGATTATAATCTTGCTATTAGACTAATATTTAAGAAGATTGATTATGCCATGCTAGACAAAACCTCAAATTTTGATTGGGAGCAAGAATATATTAAAAAAATTCGAGCGCATTTAGCAGTAATGGATAATAATTTGGTTGAATTGGGTGATGATATAGTTAAGCTTAACGAACTGTTTTAATCTACGCAAATACATTTGGGTTTAAAATGGAAGCTCAAAGGGAAATGGCAGAAATGGCAAAGGAAAAGTCTTTAAAATTAATGCAAGATTTATTTGAGTATCAGTATATCATTAAAGAAGTATTTGAGAAGATTGACAATCCCTGGCTAGAACAATCGCCAGACAATCGCTTTAAACCCCAAAGCTTTTATTTTGATTTTGATTTATGGAAACATGAATATTGTGAAATGACAAAAAAAATTAAAGCACATCTAGCATTAATAAATAATATTAATTTTGCTAAATTAGATGATGATATAATTGAACGTGCGATTGCTGAAAAATATAAGCCCATATGATTATACTATTCTCCAATGCCCGATTGCATATGAAAACTCTGGATTAACAAACACACGTTTTGTGTTTGTTCTATCTAATGACTTCTTTGTTACAACAGTTGTGTTGATCTCATGTAGATTAGATCGTAGTTTTACGTTGTCATGATGAAAAGTCTTATTGTCAAACAATGCTTTTTTATAGTTGTCATGGGATATGCTTGATTGCACAACACTACGAGATATTCCCTTTGCTTTTTTAACAACTTTTTTTTGGCTTGCAAGACTGTACATTTTCGACCTCAAACCAACAAACTCCTTGATCACACCTCCAGATAATTCATCCTTCATCTTACCTAAAACCTTCTTGTTAATATCTGAATGCAAAGGCGAATCTTTAGGGTAATCAGATGTGTCGTACCATCCTGCATGCCCTTTAGCTACTTCTAATTCCATGTCTTTATAGATATCTTCAGTAGGGATATCTATAACAAAGGAATCTGTATCTGTGTACAGAACTCTGGACTCTGGATACAAGGGCTTAAAGTAGTCATAAAGAAATTCTAACATCAAAAGCTTTGATAATTCTAAAACAGTAAACCCAATAAAAACGGGCTTATCCAATTTGACTTTCTTTTTTTTCATCATTATGCCAAAAAGCTGATCATGAAATCTTCTGAAGTCCTGATAATTAGGTTTAGAAGTTAGCTTAATTGCATCGTTCTCTCTGGTGACCAATCTAACATCTTTACGCTTGTGCGGATTCTCCATAGTCTTTCCAAAACAGCTGTTGTTCATCAACTTGAAAAAGTCTTTTTCTGAAGCATCTGCGGATTTAGTTCTGAGATCAGTGTTCTTCATGATGTATGGTTTCATGAACTGTTCTTGATCAAAAGCAATTATACGATGAACAGCTGTCAACTTCAAACCATGTCTTAAATAAAATTGTAGAAGCCTGTAATGGCAGACATAATTTTTTTTGCCTCGAAGATTAGGCACAAGTTTAGGTGGTTCTGTTTTTGCCATCTTTAGACTTTCTGCTGCTAATGGATAGTCATTATGGTAATCATGGAGTTCCTGAGGATATTCTAAGTCAACTTCTAGAATGTATCCACACTGTTGATCTGGCGTCAAACTGCCCAACCACTTTAATGCTTTTTGAATATTATCCGTATCTGTGTACATTTTAAAGTTGCGTAATGGAAGTGATTGCACCATTGCCCATCCATACAGATTGTTTGCATCTAAATACATGAGATAGTTAGACCTTTTACTTGGATCATAGTCGTCCAAGTATTTGTTGTTTGCTTTACAGTAATGGTGCGACGCCATACTGATTCCCCCACGCAATCCGTTTTCAATCATCTGAAGCATTGGCAGGTCAGACAATAAATCAATTTGTACTCCAGTAAATTTTAAGAAAGCGTCCCAGCTCATCCCAGGCGCAGAAATATAATGCGCAGGATCCAGGCTGTAATGTTTCATGCAGGTCTTCCTATAATTTTCAAAGACGTCCGCCAACAAACAGGTATCCGCCATTAAATAGGAATCATGATAGTCTCCCATTGTTTTACACTCTAACTTCTGCCACGCATCTTGAGCATGCTGGTAATCAGAATCACTGATGTCCTTTCCTCTGAGACTAGAAAAGAACGCGCCTTTAGGCGGAAGTGAGTCTTCGTCAAACCTTTGCCAACTGTTCATGTACTCATAAGGGTAAACGCCCTTTCTAACAAGAGGGGTCAAAATATTCTTCCGTTATTGGGCAGGACTTTAAGGACATAGCCAGTGACTCTAATGAACCCATCATGTGTTGCATAGAGTCGTAGAAAGACATGTTATTTAAAGTGAAACACATGTACTTTTCTGATGACTGTGCAATGCATGACACCCTGAAGTCGCTGGTTACTGCTTGCATTATAAGGTGAGAGTCGTAACCTCGCAAGTTGTGAAAGAATATAGGCAGCTTCCATGTCTTTGGTTCAAACTTTAGTTGAAGATTGCATTTGTTATGTGCTGCTCCTCTAAACTTTCCACTAATGTGATCATGGTCTCTTACTGTTGGATTCTCTGCGGTGGCAACCAAGGCCGCCCCACAAATCCAACAGTGAGTGGCTGAGTCATACTGTTGTTGGTCTTCAGGCGTCATTATGATTTCAGATAAGTTTAGATTATTAGAACAGGCATTACGCACTTGCTGCATGCGTTTTAAGAAGTATTTTGCAGCATTTGGTCCTCTGTATAATTCTGGCTTTGAATGGGCGCCATCCGACCTAACAATGATGAAGGCAAATGAGCAAATCTGATGATTACTCATTAAGACTGTTTTAGGAAGTTTCTGTGGGGTTGGTCCTTCATAAGGAACAATGAGTGATTCGAAGTCTGCGTAAACAACATATGGACTAGTTTGCAACCGTTTCCAGTTCTTAAAACTAACTTTACTGCCTTCTCCGGGCGTAATTAGTTCTGTATCACAGTCAACTGGGCTAATACAATGTTTTATATGTTCGCTCGCAGCTTGAACGGACGGAATTCTTGTTAAACATTTTCTACAGAATTCTTGTTTGCTATGTTGTTTTGTAGTGTGCACTAGTAATCTACTCATTGTGCGTATTAGAGTGTAGTGCAACCCATTAAGGCTTTGCATCAGGAGTAAGTCTACATGAGTTTTGATTGGTTCGCCTATTGTTGGACTGTTCTTTGACACTCTAATTGGCAGAAGGTTGGTTTCTTCAGACCATGTGTAGACATTAACAGTTATTGGTGGATTTTGTTTTTCAAACTGATCAATTTTGTCTACAGCCATAGGAAATTCAAGGCCGTTAAAGTTAAGATTATTGGCCCACTGTAAGTAGTTAGATACTCTCTCTGCATTTTTGGCAACGTGATGCAGCCTAGCAAGAACGCACCACATAAAACATTTGTCGTCTGAATTTTTTATGTTCAAAACTGCTTTCTTTGCAACTAATGTTGGAGGCAGTGGAATGTAAGCCTTGCCTACAATTGGCTCATACTTAGCTTGTCTTAATCTGATGTCTAGGACTTCACCCTCTGACCAACCAGAGCCTCTCATTTTAGCTGCTTCAGAGGCTTCATTAAACTGTGTAAGAAGTTGATCTGCCCAACCGGGTGTTAAGTCATTATAAGAAAGAATAGTCTGCTGTTTAGTTGAGACCCAGACTTCTAGATTTTCTTCGTTTATTGTTATATAGTCGATTAAAACAACTACCCTTACCTTAACTGGAGGGTTTATTGTTAGTTTACTTGGAACTTGAGAAATAGCATGTACAACGCTTGCTTGCACGTTTGTTGGATCAATAACTTCTAAAACGACCTCATTTAAAGCTTTTGACAAACGCTCTTCCTCGAGCATTGCTTCAAACAATTCATCTGAACCTTCATATATCTTATCCATGTTGAGCTTCTTTTCTAACTCAAAATATTTATTTAAATCAAAAAAAAAATACTTAATCAGAATCAATATCAACGGTCTTTTTGTGCTTGGACTCATAAACTAAAGTATAAACGCCCTTTGGGGTTGTTAATGTGAGCTGTTTAGAACAGAGTTTAATGTTTCGTTTACTTTTTTTAAACATTCCTTTTTTATCTGGTCGGTGTCTGGTTGTTGAGAAAAAGTTGCCCTTGCCTTTCTTTGAAGATCAAACTTTTGTCTTTTGTAGTCCTCAAAATCAGCCTGTAGGCGACTAAATTCTTCATCCGTGATGTTCGAGTCGGCAAGTGCTTTATCAATTATCAGTTTGAAGGAACTAAGTTTAGCTGTTATTAGTTGAACCATAGCTGTGTGCTTTTGGAGTTTAGCTTTTATTTTTTTGCTGACAGCACTTACAGCCAATGAACACAGGCCAAGAGTTAAAGACACACCACCAAGAGGTATAGCTACCGGTGCACCTACGCCTGTTGCTAAGAGACCTACACTTGTTCCTGCTGATAGAGCACTAGCTGTCGATGCTCCAGTATTAACATATGTAACAGCATTAAAGACAGCAGAATACCTTCGTTTGGTTTTGCTGTATTTTGAAAGGTCCTGCTCTAGTTTTTGTTGCATTTGTGTAATGTTGGTTAATCTGAAAGTTTTTATGTCTACAGCAACAGAATTCTCTTCTTTGGGCACTTTTGGATAAACCTGAACAGACATGCTTTTTTAAAATAAAAATAATTTAGTATTGGATATCTTTTAATCTGTTATCTTGAATATTCAGCTGCGCATCATATATTAAAAACAAATGTACATTAAGTGGTTTATCACTCTCTTTTTCTTTATCAATTTGAATGTTTATTACGTCTTTAACTGTTCTCCCACTCCCATGCAACTGATTATCTTCTGTTGACCTTAGGTCAATCCACAAACCGTATTTCGTTGTTAAATATTCATCAAGTCTAACACTGTGAAGGTGTAGATCTTTAGACACAAGGTCTACTGTTGGATTTCTACACCTCCCGCCTCCAAACAATTTTCTTATTTCATCAAAATGATGATAAGGTTTAAGCCCGCTACCGTAGACTTGGTTAGGACTACCCTCAATTGAACATTGTACTTTCGTTATTTTAGGATTGATAAACTTTTCACTTTGTCTTTTGAATGGTTCTTCATCTTCACACAGCAATAAAATACCTTTAAGGGATCGTGCTGCGGCACTAAAACTAAAGTTCCATATTGTGTCTGCCCTGCTTTTAGGATATTTAGTATGATGAATCACTCTTTCTTAATATATTGCTAATTTTGACTGATATTGTTGCTCAATCAGCCTTGCTAAGTTAGGGTTGCTAACAATGTCAAACTCTAACGAGATGTCGAAAATGCTGTACTTTGCGTTAGAGTCTGTAGATTTAATGACACGTTTGTATTCATTAAAAGTTAGTTCATATGACAATCTGTCTTTTAATGCTCCTTGAAAGTATGGCGCATGCGCTTTTAACAACTCAAAATCTAAGGGTATAGAAAAGCGATTTCCATAAGCAAAACTTACAGCTTCATACTTGTTACCGTCTTTAGCGTCTTCGGCGTCTATTCTGTGTTTTAGTGCTTCGCTATTTTCGATTCCTTGAAACGCAAGATCGGCCCTTTCATTATCGGTTAGCCATAGATCAGAATAGATTAGAAATATGTCTGCATTGTGTTAAGAAAATATTTCTTGCCCCTCAAGTTTTATAGAAATTTTCTTAACGATTGCCCGTCCCAGATTCTGGACTACTGTCCTGTTTTCGTCTGTTGCTGAATCAAGTTCTATTTTGAAAGTAAGCCGTGCAGATCCCGGCACAATCACTTCATCTGCTCCTAGGTCTGGAAATTTAACAGTAAGAATTTGATCTGAATCAATAGTAGATGGATTATTTGGAACAATAATATTCTGTTTATTTCCCTTCACGCCAAAGGGCTCTTTCAGTCTTCTATGCGGGTCAAGAATCGAGCCATATGCTTGTGACATTTTTTTATAAAACAAAATAAAAAGTTAATTATTTAAAAACATGGCAGAAGAAGATTATGATGTTTTTGATCCTGGAGACGACATGAGTGAAATGACGCCTTTGACACATCCATTACAATCATTGCGGCGTGAATTAACAGAAAGTAAGGTCAAATCATTTTATCAAAGTTTAGGCCAAGAACCTCCTGATTTTATAGACCCTAATGATTTTGAAACAAAAGATGGCCATTTGATTTTTAAAAACGAGCAAGGACAACCTGTACAGCTTACATCTAAACCAGACCCATCAAAGTTTTTAGCAAAGACTACAATTAGACAAAGGCTCAGTGTGAGCGATCAAAATCGCCTTGGCATTGCTAAACCGCGAAGATTAGACAGTGAGGCAGTTGCTAAACTTCAAAACACACTACAAGAACTCCCAACAGATAACCAAATACAAAACATACCCCTTAAAGATTTAAGCCCAACAGCAGACGAAATAATAGAAACCAGTTTTTCAGAAGAAACAGTATTAAAAACTATGCACGATCCGCCGCTACCTATGAGAGAAATAACGGCCCTTGATCATGCTTTGAAAAGCATCAGAGGCGAATTAACAAACAATTTAGCAAAACTGGGTGAACTAGATGAGCATATAAAAAGAGAAAAAGAAAAACTAGTTGAGGCTGATGACCACAACTTAGGACCTGGTGTTAAAGAAAGAATAACACAAAGACTAAAAGATCTTGAACAAGAGAGATCAGCAAGACTAGAAGTGCTGTCTACTAACCGAGAACAATTACGAACTCAAGTGAGCAGAATAAGAGAAACTATCCAAAGAATTTTATATGAAGACACGACGCTAGCAGAACGAATAAGAACACTGTTTAGAGAGCAAGGTGTCACATTAGCAAGTGTTATAACAGCCTTAGGATTTGCAATAAGTACACTGGTGTTGGCTATTACAGGCGGCGGTGGTGGGGGAGCAGTGCCACCAGGACCACCATCAGATAAATCATGGGTAAAAAAAACAACTTGATCATCTTGCAAGTTTATTAAAAAAATTAGCCAGTAAGGCAATAGACTCTTTGCCTGGTATAATAGGGGGGATCGTTAGCTGGCTTTTGTCTACTGCAAGTAAAGTAGTTGGCTTTATGGCCGAGCACTTATGGGCATTAGTTGTCTTAATAGTTGGGTTACTTTATAGTAAGATAAAGACCAAGTAATCCTAGGGCAGTTAATCCAATAACAAGTGCCGTCTTTTCATATTCATGGTCATCACACGCGTCTTCAATGGCCTTTGGGCTTTGGGCCGCGGGGATTGGATGGGGTTTTGAGGGGGCTTGTTTGTTTATTGTTTGTACTGGCTCAGAATTTATGTCGTTTTTCCCGACCTTCTCTTCTTTACCAGCCACAAGGATTTCATTGTTGTAGTTTATTATTGTTCCTACCTGGAGCCTGAGGTCAGAAGGCAGCATGTATAAACCAGTGCCAACAGCAAAGTCTACTTTCGATCTTGCGTATTGCAAAACATTTTGGTACCTTTTAATACTTGAAGGCAAATCAATTGCAGAATTAATAGAATCCTCTAAATTTGCTAAATACTGTTTTTGTGCGTCAAAGCCAGTAGAAGGATCAATTATGTTTGATCTCGTTTGTGCTTGCGAACCTAGCAAACACCAAACATAAGTACGAATAGAGTCGTTTATTCGTTCTATTCCCGCTTTTGTTAGACCCTTAGAAGTATCCAAAATAAATGTTGTCCATGCTGTTTTATGCTCTTGCTCTATGGACCCGAGGTGAACAGTTGTGCCTGAAGAGAAAGATGTGTAAGGAGGATTCCAATCATAGTTATACTTTCTGTGCACGCCCCAATAATAAAGAGTGCCTAAACCATGATTAAGATCCAACTTTTGTCTAAAGTCTGTCTTTGGGTCAATATCAAATTCGTTACAGATCCTTTCAAAAGCCTTGTAATCTATTCTGTTGCTGAATGGATTAAACGTTTTGTCATTTGGTAATGGCGCTTGCAGTTCAGATAAAATACGTCTGAAGGTGTAATAAAAATGAAATCTATACACTGACCTCACCAAAGGATCAGGATGATTTAAATGATCAGCATACGACACTCCACACCCAGTTGATGCGCAAAACACAGCAAAGTTTAACTGGTTCTGATAAAACTGCATCGGATGACTGAACCACACTTTCGGGATGTAGTCTTTTTTAATAGGAGGGTTAAGATAACGATCCAATGGAGTACTAACCTTTACTTGAAAGGCGTCAGACTGAGTCACAGAAATGTCAAGGGTGTCAGTTGTTATATTTTTAGGACTGTAGTGCGGCCCAACAGAATATTTTGCATTAGTATATTTGAATGCACTCATTTTTAAATTTGTTTTAAAAATGTTTGTAACAATAACAACTCAAGACAGTCCTTCGTTTTTAGAATATGCTATTGATAATGAATGCGGAACCCAAAGGGTCGCACTCCATGAAATTTTTTACAAAGTCGTATGGTTTAATATAAGTCAATCCAAGAGGAATAATAAGATTTCAAAATTTGACAATAGAGGAAACTTAGTTAGCCAGTTAACCATACCTGATGGTTATTACGGGTTTTGCTCGCTAAAAGAAGCAATGAGTAACTTCGACATTACTCTCAAACTTAACAATGCAAATTTGAAAATAATGTTGACATTCAAACCTGAAGAAGAAGAAGGAAGTTACCTTTTTGATGGAGAGCTAGCTAAAATGTTAGGCTTTGCAACTGACAATTATGCCGTTCATGAATTTAGAGTTGCACCAGACGAAACTACTTATGAGGGAGAATATCCGCTCGATCTTGCATTACATTCATTACTCTATGTTCATTTGGACGAGCTGAGCACTGATGAAAACTTATATGATGGAAAGCCCTCAACTGTTTTAAGAGCTCTTCCATCAGGGAAAGCTGCATATTGCGATTATGAAATTATACAATTCCCTAATTTACAGTTTAAAAGATTAGCTTGTGGGAGGGTCAGATCATTTAATATAAAAATCAAAGACCAAACAGGAAAAGTCGTCAAATGTGACAGCCTGCACATTGTTTTGGAAATAAAATAATAAGGTGTACTAAAAATAATGTCTCGTGGGCCAGAAGAATCAGGAGTTACATTAGCGCCTGAGAGGTGTGTAACTTTAGAATTAAAAGACCTTGCAGACGTTGAGGACTTTGAACAAAACGGTGAGATAGGCACTTTGTATGGTTTTGAGTACACTAAAGATGGTTATTATAAGCGCAAAGAGGTTGACGACAACAAAAGGTTTCCTAAACTAGAACAACTACGCAATGTAGAAGCAAATAATGCGGGTCAGTATGAATATAAAATAGTTCGAAAAACTGACAACAAATGGCACTTAGAACCATATTTAGAATGGGACATAAAATTTGAATTCTTAAGCCCATTTACATTTTTTGACCGTCAAAAAAGTTTCAGAAAAGCATTGAACTCTGGCCCTTTACATGTAAGTCTTATGCCAGAGGACAACAGTCGGAAAGAGATCGAAATAAAGCCGTTTGGGGACAAACAGTACATCCTCCACAGAAGAGAATCGGTTTTAAAGAAAGCTTCTACAAAATTACAGTTCATTCCACGCACAAAATTAGGAGACACGTTCACAATGATATTTAAAATTTCTGTCTTAAAAGATGAGGCAAGAAATGGAGCTGTGGGTGTCAGTGACAACCTTATGGAAGGAATTCTTATTAGCTGGCAAAACTTAGACGTTGACAAACTTAAAGTTACTGTCGTTGTTCTTTACAATGGCGAGGATATTAAGGTCATAACAACAAGCAACAAAATTGATATTAGTTTAAATAGAAACGATCTTACAGAACTGAACTGGATTAATCTTACACATTTGGGCCTTATAGGGTTTTATTATACTGAACAAGTTTTGACAGAGAGTATGATAAAAACAATAACTGGATTAGATTAAATTCTGTTTTAAAACTATGGAGCAGACGACTTTGGTGTCAATGCCGATGTTAAACTTTATGACAAAAACCCCTCATTGTTCATTGATTTGTGGACAGACTGGTTGTGGAAAAACAATATTTGTCCTCGACCTATTACAAACAGTTTATAGTTATAATTTTGATCATATTGTAATTTTCTGTCCAACACTCAAATGGAACAAAGCATATCACGACAGAAGGTTTATATGGACGGATGATGACATATATTTAGTTGATCCCAGCAATAAACTGAGTGAGTGTTTAGAACACTTTTATAGACAGTTTGAAGGAACTCAGACATTATTTATTATAGATGATTGTTCGGCAGAAAAGGATATAGTCAAAAAAAGAAACACTTTATCAAAACTAGCTTTCAGTGGAAGACATGCTGGGATAAGTGTGTGGATTTTATGTCAAAAATATAACTCAGTTTTAAAAGACTTTAGAGAACAGTTAAAGACTGTAGTTTTATTCCACATGAAAGACAGAGACGCATTTGATGAATGTATGCGTGAAAACGATGTTATTGAAAACGATCAAGAAAAACGAAGGATTAAGCAAAAACTAAAGTCTCAAAAGTTTAGTAAATTAGTATTGAAAACAGATAATCCTACACATTATGTATGTTTGTAAAGTGTTTACTATTAGAGAACTATAAAATAGGCATTCTGGGTAAGCCGGCGGAGCAACAGCGAAACCGGCTTCAGCCGGTTGGAGCTGGCGGAGGTGGGTGAGCCAGAATGCCTATTTTATAGTTCTCTGAGAGAGAGAGAGAGAGAGAGAGAGATGTACGGTGAACATATTTTGTCAGCTGTAGAGATTGTTTTAAAAAAGTGATTGTCAGGTTTTTTCCCAATAAAAACTATTCACTCGTGAAGAAATTGGTGATTTTGTACATTGGAAGCTATTTGTTAGCTTCCTAGACTTTTGGGGGAAATACATCCGTTTTCTGTAGAACCCGAACAAGGTCTCTGTTCCCGATTCAAATCCGGAATGGCATCCGGAGAATAGAGCAGGGCCCGAAATATCCATCCGCCCAGTGTCAGGGACAGCTTAACCCTGTGGCGAGCAGGTGGAAAATGCTCTCTCCACATGTCCGCAAGGCAATCAGTTGTTGACTGGGTCCGTGAAACAGGGTTACTTACAATTCAGCTCTAGTGCACACCGATCTG
>CM065724.1:53961835-53966835 GCA_033310375.1 Conus canariensis
AACAACAAACAAACCAAAAACTGGCCAGAACACGGGTTTAAAACAGTACACTTGTGGCACTGTAACGCCAACAGTCCATATCCCCGATCGTTACTGTAACGCCAACAGTCCATGTCCCCGATCGTTACTGTAACGCCAACAGTCCATGTCCCCGACCGTTATTCCGCAGTGCGCTTCAAATGGACTTTCTAGATCTGTTTGTTTGACCCCCTTAAAGTGAGGAAAGGTCACTTTTTTTTCTTTTTCAAGGAAAAGTCTGCTGTTATCTCCCGATTTTTTTTTTCTGGAACAGGTCTGCTCCTAAAGTTCAGTAATTGCCGCAATAAAAGTAACCCGTAGCTCCCTTTACTCAAATATTCTGGTGCGCTCTCTCTCTCTCTCTCTCTCTCTCTCTCTCTCTCTCTCTCTCTCTCTCTCTCTCTCGCTGTCATGGAAGTCTGTCGACTTATTTTTGATACAATAAGGTTTCAGTGTTCCCCGTCTGATAGTTTGCTAGATGTTTATAAGCCAGCTGTAAACTGCTCACATGGAAAGCTGCTGGTATCAGTCATTGAAAACGATAATACATGTCCCGGCACCGAAACTGGGAAATATCGGATTACAAGAAACGACTTTCAAACTGAACGATAGCTGCCAGAATGTCCCTCTGCACTGCAATCTTTCCGACTGTGTGTGGGCCTAGGGATACTAGTCGCTTGGCTATTTGCATTGTGTGTTGCTGGTCGCTAGGCTTTTTGCATTGTGTTGCTGGTCGCTAGGCTTTTTGCATTGTGTGTTGATGGTCGCTAGGCTTTTTGCATTGTGTTGCTGGTCGCTAGGCTTTTTGCATTGTGTGTTGCTGGTCGCTAGGCTTTTTGCATTGTGTGTTGCTGGTCGCTAGGCTTTTTCCATTGTGTGTTGCTAGTCGCTTGGCTATTTGCATTGTGTGTTGCTGGTCGCTAGGCTTTTTGCATTGTGTGTTGCTGGTCGCTAGGCTTTTTCCATTGTGTGTTGCTAGTCGCTTGGCTATTTGCATTGTGTGTTGCTGGTCGCTAGGCTTTTTGCATTGTGTTGCATTGCCAGGTTACATTATGCGTTTATCAGCTATTGAATTTCTTCTATTGTTTCTACAATGCAGTGTAAGTATTTAACCCATAGCTAGAAGTCTGGTTCGTGGGCATCAGGGCGTATCCACACGCCGGCAGGCCTGCCTCTGAGTCTCTTGCAGTTTAGCCCGAGTCCGCAAGGTCCCAGTTAACACACAGTGAACGTGTGTCGCACCAGGAGGCACGACATAGGGCTTGCTGGTGGAGAGGCTATCATACTGACTGACAGGGACAGACTGACGCATTCTGCTCCCTTTTCGCAGTGCTGCAAGCAGCAGTGCTAGTCAGCGGTGGAGGCTGGAAGCGAGAGATGACAAGCACACAGACACTTCGCCAACACACTAGGCGCATCACACCAACCATTGAGACAGCACACTACACACACACACACACACACACACACACACACACACACACACACACAGAGTCTGATTTGCATTTGTCAGGCCCCTTGAGAATCACTCCTCACCGCATGAAGGCACACAGCAAACGCAGTACAAAAATCATTGCCAGAGGAATAATGTAGCATGTCATGGTTCAGACGTTAGAGCAACAGACCGTCTCTAAGTCGCTGATTTCACCCCACCGCTCCCTCGCCTCCTCCCACCGCGCGCACACACGGATAGAAAGTGGTAGGCCTAACACACGGATAGAAAGTGGTAGGCCTAACACACGGATAGAATGTGGTAGGCCTAACACACGGATAGAATGTGGTAGGCCTAACACACGGATAAAGTGGTAGCTGACACACGATAAATGTGGTAGGCTACACACGATAGAAAGTGTAGCCTAACACACGGATAGAAGTGGTAGGCCTAACACACGGATAGAAAGTGTAGGCCTGACACACGATAGAAAGTGGTAGCCTGACACACGATGAATTGTAGGCCTAACACACGGATAGAAATGATAGGCCTAACACACGGATAGAAAGTGGTAGGCCTAAGGCTGAACAGATCAGAATCTTCTGTGCCGGCGCCACACGCTCTAGACACGACCGCACTCAAAGTAGCAGCAAAGAAGTTATCTAACAGGGTTTTCAATAGGATGTCCCCATACAAAACCAACAAGCTTACTTCCCTTTGTAAGACAGGTTCTCCCGGTCAAACGTGGAAGTCGGTTCGTTTACACAGTAAACATGTCAACTTGAGTGTTTATTTATGCCGATCCGAGCGAGGTGTTATTGTAATACTGGTGACAGTCTAGATCAGTGGGGTAGGTCTTGCATGCCAGTGTTGCACTGGTTTTCGCTGTAATGCTTGATATAATCCAGTCTGATCTAAGATTTTATGGAGGAAAGATTTTGAACAAAATTTCCTGTGTACGTTTTAGTTGTGTTTTAAAAGGTTGTGTGGATGATTTTTTGTTGTTGTTTTGGTTTGGTTTGGTTTCTTTGTTTTTATAAATGACTTGTGAGTTGACTTCAAGGAGGTGACATCCCTGATATGGCCCTTTGCGGTCGGCTGATCTATAAGTAACCGTAACCTTAGTACTTCTCATTCATTCTTAAACATAGGGTCTGCTGGAGAAACAGCGTTTAGAATCACGATAGCCAGAACTGTTGCACGAAGCCTCCATTTCTACTTTGGAATGCACTCGAGGGTGTTCGCATTTGTTTGGACCCCAGCCCCGCATTCCTCTCCCAACAGAATATCCACGCGCTTAGTAAAAGGTGCTAAACATACCGCCGGCGTGCTTGTATACGTCCTGCATACGCGCGCGCGCACGCGCGCACACACACACACACACACGCGCGCGCGCACGTACGCACATACACAGATACATGCACACGCAGTCATTTGTGCCCTCTGCGACGCGCACAGTATAGGTCTTGAAATCTGGAAGGAAATATCAGCGGTAAGAGAAGAGACAATCAGTGGTGACATACGTGAGTTCTGTTTGAGAGTTAATGGAAATGGACCACCATTAAATTGAAGCTAGAAGCAATGCAAAATAGGGTTAATAACACCGCCTGAGGTTTTAGGCCGCTGATCGAGGATTTAACTCTCGGATGAATTCTAGATCGGTGACGTAAACTTTCGGCGCGGTTTGTCACCGCGTTGACCCCTGCCTGAAAGAAGAGACTGCCGGCAGAACTAATCCTGTGGGGGCAGGCCAGTGAGCGGCAGTGCTCCCTGCAGGCAGTGACTCCGGCCTGTTACACAGTGTAACAACTTCCAACAACATCGCACAGCCAGTCCTGGCTGTGCGTGCCACAAGGGTCAAGGTCAGGTCACACACGCGGACACACCCCACGCGGCCCCGAGTTCTACGGTTCACGCTTGAGTGAATCAACTGATTCCCGGTTTGGGACACCCTCACTTCTGACGAAGTAGAATCACGATGTGCCGAGCTAGGAATAGTACGCCGTTTGTGGTCGAACGGTCAGAGCAACTGCCTGACCCTTGCATCCACCTGCCTACCCTTCCTCTGAACCTACTCTATCGCCACTGCTATTCTGCTTCAGCTCAGTTCGTTTTGTTCTGTGACGAGAGTTGAGAGTGGGTCGGTGCGTCCTCTGGGGAAGGACTTACAGTGTGTTCTCTATTTGAGATATGTTAAAATTTCACCTCCACCCTCTCTCTTACTAGTTATGGAAGGAGCAACTATCCGGTACTAGTCATCGAAAGAACTTTTAATTTTTCTCGGGACTGTTAAAACTACTCAGGAATGGCTCAGGGATAATTATCCTTACGCTTGTACACCTAAAAGTACTTGTAGCTCCGAGAGACAGAATTAAAGAGAAGTTCAAACATTCAATACTGAATGAATAACAAAGAACTGACACAAGTTAAGTGTTCTTTCACACATCAACTTTACTTGTTTACACAAGGGTGAAATATTCAAAACAATTTCACGAATTCAGTTCTAGCTTCCCCACTTGTCATCATCATGAAGACAGGGAAAGTTCTAGATGAGTTGAGTTGGTGTCCACTTGGAATATCAGAACTTACCTGATGTTGGACAGAATAGTTGATGTCCCTCTGGCTGCTGGTGACTGATCTACTTCTCTGGAAACCTTCTGATCCAGTGCTGGGCTGTGATGTGTGTTCACTACCAGGCATGCCCAGGGTAGGGAGGAACCCAGGCTCTAAAACAAACAGAACCTGGTCTGTAGTTAAGTGGCTGAGAGTCTGGCTTGTCAACTTCTCACACTTTCCCCCTGGCTTTCAGTAAATGTGTGAGATCTCAGCCAACAAAAGATTAGACTAGCATAGATACATCTGCCATAATGATCGATCTCCACTTTTGTTCAGATTTTGAGTGGAGTTTAACAAAGGGTAGGAGACAACAATGCTAAACAATTGTAGTCAAATAACTCATCAATTTTTCTTATAATTAAATTGCAGTATCTTGGAATACACTTAGTGCAAGTACACATGTGGTGTAGACTTAGAGTCACACACTACAAAACATTCTGACACTCAACAGTATTCATGAATCAACTTAAAAGTTTTCACCTAATACATACATGCTTTTATGATCAGACTTTATCATTCAGTTATCATCTTAACAGATAGTATTGAATACTGGCAAAAGTCAAAACAAAGAATGTTAATCAAGCATCTTAGTCATTTTTACCAAGTTGTGGCAAAAAACTATTACAAAAGGATAGTCATTCATTATCTCGATAGATGTCACCAAATCTTGGCATACAGTTATACTGTTAAACCACATGGCATACTTACAATCAGTGCATAGTCTCAAAATTTAGAAACATCGTTTCAACTTACAATTCTTCTGGGCGATCAGTGTACCGTAGACAGAGAGATTCTGAGTATGTGGAGATGATCGTTCCCATCTCTGATTTACCCCTGTTGTCTTTGTGGCTACACTGTGTCAGTCTTATGGCTGTTGTCTTTGTGGCTACACTGTGTCAGTCTTATGGCTGTTGTCTTTGTGGCTACACTGTGT
>CM065724.1:53971835-53974335 GCA_033310375.1 Conus canariensis
AGGGGTCTTGAATGTACCTCTGGCTGGTGTCAGTTACTGTAGATTGGGGTCTTGAATGTACCTCTGGCTGGTGTCAGTTACTGTAGATAGGGGTCTTGAATGTACCTCTGGCTGGTGTCAGTTACTGTAGATAGGGGTCTGTGGCCTACTCAATCAAACATTTCGGTGTCAGTGTCTCTCTGTCAGTCTGTATCTGTATCTGTCTGCTACAAACACAGACATGTTTTAGAAATTCGATTTTTAGGACGGGGTGACAGCTTTGATAAGGTCCTTCGCGATCGGCAGGGCTGTAAACAAGAAATAAGACGACGCCCCCCCCCCCCCCCCCCCCCCCCCCGGCCGTTTCTCTCCCCCTCATTGTTTCTCTCTCGGTCTCGGTCTCTGTCTGTCTGTCTGTCTGTCTGTCTGTCTGTCTGTCTGTCTGTCTCTCTCTCTCTCTCTCTCTCTCTCTCTCTCTCTCGCTGTCTCATGCGATGCATCAATATTGGATGCTAAATAGCAAAGATTGTTTATATGTTTACAAATATTGAAATAGGCAAAGGAACTTGTACATAGGTAATGGTCAAGTTGTAGTTGAGGCACATCTACTGTCTGGGTCATTATGACGGGAATTCGATTTGTTTCTCTTTTGGTGTGTGTGTGTGTGTGTGTGTGTGTGTGTGTGTGTGTGTGTGTGTGTGTGTGTGTGTGTGTTTGTGTGTGTGAGAGGGGTGAGGGTGGCGCGCGCGCGCGCGCGCGTGTGTGTGTGTGCAGTTTTTTGTAGTGAGGTCAAGGCAACTGTTTCCATGTATTCTTGAATTCAATTTGGTGTTTGCATGCCCACGTAAACTGTTTTCATGTATTCCTGGTATTTATTTTGTGTTTGCATGCCCGTGTAAAAAATGTCGCTCTGTCTTTTTAATTCATCAACATTTTCCTTCCTTTTCTCAGGGTCGGACTCAAAAAAGAAAAAAAAAGAAAAAAAAACAGACAAAAAAAAAAAAAAGAAGAAAAAAGCCTCCTTCTGCTTGTTAGGGAAAAAAATCGTTTGATCGTCCTCTCTCTCTCTCTCTCTCTCTCTCTCTCTCTCTCTCTCTCTCTCTCTCTCTCTCTCTCTCTCTCTTCAATGGCTACTTTCAGTCTTGACTTTTTAGAGGCATTAACACGGCTTCCGACGACGATTGTTTTCAGTCAGCTGCCTGACTCCCCAGAAGAGCATTCAATATGATCACCATTGAACATCTGAATTGATTCCTTTACCTTCCTGTAATCACCATTGAACATCTGAATTGATTCCTTTACCTTCCTGTCATGTCACAGAAGAGCATTCAGTATGATCACCATTGAGCATCTGAATTGATTCATTTACCTTCCTGTCATCACCATTGAACATCTGAATTGATTCATTTACCTTCCTGTCATGTCAAGATCCAACGTCGTCATTTTGCCTGTGTAAATCTCGTGCGTCGCTTGGCTCGTACATTCTATATTTAGCTGGCCTCGTACATTCTATATTTAGCTGCTCGTACATTCTATATTTAGCTGGCCTCGTGTGACACGAGCTTTGCGCGGCGTTAGGCCATCTGTGTAGGACTGCGTCACAACATACATGGCATCTGTTTCGATTTTCCACTTTACTGAGAAAAATTTGTCATCGATTTGTGTGGGTTACCGCAGCCAACTCCGCTCTGCTGTGGTGACGTGCACTGCACACTTTGAAAGGGTCGGCTGAAGCGTTCGTCTCTTTTCCATGTCGAAGGTTTGACTGATACCAAAACCTTATATTTAAAGGATGTTGGCGAGTCAAGATAGGATACTGGGTATAAACACCCTGCCCCCTACCTACCCCACCGTTCCCTTCCACCCCCCCCCCCCCACACCTCCTCTGCCTAACTCCCTCCGCCTCTCATCTTCTTTTCTAGATCTGTGTATGTACTGGCAGACTGGATTAGCAGACTGCATCAGTTTGAAGCCTCCGTCCACCCCCCACCCCGTCCCCGCCCTCCCCTGTCCATCATCCCTACGCCCTTACCCCTACCCGCGCGCGCGCGTGCGTGTGTGTGTGTGTGTGTGTGGCACGCCTCGGCCACGTAACGTGCTGTCAGCGTTTCTGCAGTGCGTTAGGTGTCTGGCTGAACGAATCGCTGCCCGGCGACGGACACATTGCAGGCGAGCTGAAGAATGAAAATCAACATTAGTTGATGGAGCCCACGAAGGTCGTATTGCTTGACAGCAGAAATTAGTTTGGGATTTGCGATGTTGAGGCAATTACTCGAATGCGTTAGCGACCATGCGCTTGGGGACGCAAGTGCAATTTATATTGACATGCGCGCGCGCGCGCACACACACACACACACACACACACACACACACACACACACACACACACACACACACACACACATTATGTATCCACGCGGGTGTAGGCTGCCGTCCCACTGCCCCACCTCAGCTGTCCCCTTTTCCGCCCAGAACTGGAGTCGTGGTTTTGTGTGTCTGTGTGTGTGTGTGTTTTGTGTGT
>CM065724.1:53984335-53989335 GCA_033310375.1 Conus canariensis
TTTCAACAGTACCTGCCAACTTAATGTTGATTTCCGATCCAGTATCACTATCCGATTCATACTCCTGTTCAATTGAAAGGAGTGTGTCATCATCTGTTTTTGTTTTCTTGGCCTGAATGAGACTTTGCCAGTCTTCATCATAGCTATCATCCACATCAGGATGTTGCGTTTCCTTGCTTTTTTTTTTTTTTTTTTTAGAGGAGTCTCTTCTTTGGTATGATGTGTCACCATCGGATGTGTCCCCCTAATTCTCAGTATCTTCACTGGCATCAGTCTGCGTTCTCTCCCTTCTACGTGCAAGTGTCTTGCTGAGGGATGCCAAGACACGTAAATTGTGGGCCTTCACTTCCTCCCATTCAGATGTGGGGATGGATACAGTCTCGTGTCGAGACGTTTTGTGGCCTGATGAACTCTCATTCAGATGTGGGGATGGATAGTCTCGTGTCGAGACGTTTTGTGGCCTGATGAACTCTCATTCAGATGTGGGGATGGATACAGTCTCGTGTCAAGACGTTGTGTGGCCTGACGAACTCTCGTGTCGAGAGGATGATTCTTTTTCACTTTCGTTTATTTCGAGTTCGTCATCACGGAGCAATGCATCTTCTTCCATTTTTCTTCACTCAAAGCCGGCACCTGGCTTTGTCACGTTCTTAAATTTGCGTTTCGGCACTGTAAATAAAAATAATACAAGTGTCAATGTATATAGCACTGATAAATAATGAAAAATACTACATTTGAGATGGACTGACCAACCTGTGCCCGCAGATGATTACGAATTTCTAAAACGTTTTGATCGGAATCGTGGAAAAAAGCGTCGACATGGCTGCCGGAAGCACACACGATATGACGGATCTGGGCATGCGCACCTCACATGTCACGTAGTTTCAGTAAACTACGAGGAATGGAATTTTAGCTACTGCTTGTGATCGATCTTAACGCATACATCAGTCCAGATGTTTCCAGAAATCTCTATAACGAGTCAGTGTGACCACGCTGCTGGGTCTCAGATTCGGTCAAACTGATATTTAACCAGCGATGGGATCAGGTTGGAATCTGTCATTGAATCTCATCTCTTCCATCTTCCAACTTTTTATCATGCATCGGATACATCCGCTGTGCAGACCTGTACCGATGTTGGCTGGTAGGCCCCCACAGGTAGGCTCGGAGAGAACGTATGAGAAAAGGGATGGAGGGAAGCGGGATGAGGGGGGAGAAGGAGGGAGCTGTCTCTTGATATGACGTGTAACACACACACCACACACACACACACACACCCCACACACACACACACACACACACACACACATGCGCGCGCGTTACATGGATACTATTGGTGGAATGCGTCTCCAACTATATTGTCAGATCTTAGTCTACATGTTGAAAAGCATCTACTTGTGTGCGATGGGAGCAAAGGGAATGAAGGGGGAAGGGGAAGATGGAGATAGGGAGTGAGAGGGGGTGGGGTGGTGGGAGTGGGAGGGTAGGACAGGGAAAGGGGGAGGGCTGATATGTTCGCGTGGTTGTTGCAACGGTCACCAAACACACACACACACACACACACACACACACACACACACACACACACACACACACACACACACACACACACACACAGCTTTCAAATAAGAATGAAAGCATCCGATATCGGACCATTGACTGTGTGAGCATTTGGGTAACGTTCCGACCGACTCCCACGGTCCGTAGAGACACGATTTGATGGCAATTTGGGAGAGAGAGAGAGAGAGAGAGAGAGAGAGAGAGAGAGAGAGAATGAATGAATGAATGAAGAAACGAATGAATGAATGAATGAATAATGGTTTAATGTGGTAAGTTTTACAAAGCCAATTCACAAGGACGGGAGACGAAGAGGAAGGGGGACTGTACGTTTACCAAAACATTTCACAGACCCGTAAATACAGAGAGAACACAGGTAACTGTCAGATGGATTTTCCAGATGTTTATCAGCAGTGACACCAGTGCAACAGTCAGTCGGATCGTCAGGATTTCGACTTTTGACCTCTTTGCCACATTTAGTGTACCTTTGATCTATTCCTTTAATTCCCACAGACGATCATCCATTTTACTTGTCGTTTCTTCCAAGTACGCCTTTGTCTGTGTTTATAATGTTCTCTGCATGAGGTGTCTGTGCTTTAACACCAGTGGTATTTGTGTAATCATTACTACCGGCTTTATCACACGGATTTTCTGCTTCAACGACTGTTTTTATTTCTTGTTGCGTAGAATTAGTAATAGTTACAGACGAATCATATTCACAAACTGCACCAGTTATCAAGATCTTCTTCATCAACATACAGCTTGTCAACGTCAGTGTCAGATGGCAAGAAAGGACTGTCACTGACTCACTGTCGGTGTCGCACGGTGCTAAGTCGATGTGCAGTGTTCCATCGAAGGACAGCGAACTCCGTGCAGGCAAAGGTACAGAGGACGGGAGTTGTGTGAATAACGTGTGTCCGCATAGGATACGCTATTGTTGTTGTCACTTCTGTCGCCATTGTTATCTGACTAGGAGGGGTCGGGAGGAACAGGCCGGACGGGGATGAAACACCTTCGTTTGCCTTTCGTTCCTCGGCCCTTCTCTTGTCCTTGTGACAGACATTTTCCTTTGAACACCGCACTGTGACCTGGTGGTCGCGTAACAGAGGAATGGACGGACATTGTTGTCAGCCTAAGAATCAGCACATAATTATTATCCCTGCCTTCAATCTTAAATGAAGACAAAGTCACATCGCGCAGCACGACGTTCAGCATACTTTCGTAATTCGATGGAAACCTTCAGAGGGCATTTCACACGCTTCCTTGCAAAGATAAGCAATTGTTGTATAAGAGTAGTGAAAAGTTCATCATGCTGTACTGGCAGCCAGACAAGGGAAGTCACGAGAGAGAGAGAGAGAGAGAGAGAGAGGAGAGAGAGAGAGAGAGAGAGGGAGAGTGATGACACTTGATATATTGATGTTTCATATCATTTACGTTGGTGTTCAGGACCTGGTGGATATCCTTGTAACAGGTTGTGGACTTTCAATCGCCGTAGAATAATTCCCATTTAACTTAAGAGAGAGAGAGAGAGAGAGAGAGAGAGAGAGAGAGAGAGAGAGAGAGAGAGAGGAGAGAGAGAATGCCTGAACTTGCGGTTGTGTGTGTGTGTGTGTGTGTGTGTGTGTGTGTGTGTGTGTGTGTGTGTGTGTGTCTGTGTGTGTCTGTGTGTGCATGCGTGTGGGTGTGCTCACGCACGTGTGTGTGTGTGTGTGTGTGTGTGTGTGTGTGTGTGTGTGTGTGTGTGTGTGTGTGTGTTGGGGGTGGGGGAAAGGAGCGGGAATCTCAGACATTAATGTTGGAAAACTATAGTAACAGTAGCTATAGTAACGCTTCCTTAACTGACGAAACTGAACAGAGAAAATACATGCATGAAAAGGTGCTGCCTGGTTTCTCTGGCAACGCCAAATTGCCTGAATACTGTGCTATGTAGGAATGAAGAAGAGGGATGAGGGTGGCGGAAGGTGGAGAAGGGGGTGATCTTTGCGGTGTTGTCATTAAAGGTTTGTTGCCAAGTTATCACATTTACCAACTTCCATAATACTCATATTGACATGTTTTTGTGATCGAATTTGAATCATAACACTAGTGATCATCAAAACTTGGTTATGATACTGTGGAATTTGAAACTTTGACGAACCAACACATCTGCATAAGTGCACACATTGGTGTACGTGCGCATACACACGTAGATGCTTCTTCTTCGTCTTTGTCAACGTCTTCGTCTCCGTCTTCGTCGTCTTCTTCGTCTTCGTCTTCTTCTTTTTCTTCTTCTCCTCCTCCTGCCCCCCCCCTCCTCCTCTCCTCCCTCCTCCTCTCCTCCCTCCTCCTCCTCCATCTCCTCCTCTTCTTCTTCGACAGCCAAAACATCAGTGCGCCGTATATCCGTATATTGGTCCATTTGATCCGACGTTCAGCAGTCCAAAAACTTGCACAGATTTTTTTTCTGTAATCAGACAGTGCTCTACAATGGATATTTTGAGACATTGTGTTTTTGTCTGCCAGGTGTGTGCCCCTGGCTCCAGACGGATCCGCACGAAAGAAGGGGGAGCAAGAAGCCTGGCCGCCAGAGGCACAAAGGTGGCGGGTCCAAAGCAGATGGCGCTGTCACATCAACTTCCGCTGCAACCAGTTATCACTCCACGGCAACAAAGGAGGACGACCCAGAGATGCTAGTGAAAACGCCTCTAGACGATGGGAAGAAGGTATGAGTTCATTGAAGGAGAGGGTGTGAAAATGGGCGATATCTTAGTTTAGAGGCTTCCTCTTTTTTTCTTTCTGTCTTGGTTTTATTGATTTGTACTCTCACGAAGAGAAACCATCTGTATGTGAAAGCGCCAATCAATGGCGTCGTCACAAAGTTAGCATGGGAGGGGTGGATGTGGGGGTTCTAGTGCAGGACTTTGCCAGTGTATGTTCTTTGGAGTCTGTTATGTAGGATTCTCTTTAGCTGTCAACAGTCTCCGAGTTTTAGCGGCCAGAGATGAAACACACAAACTAACAAACACGAAATCTGTTGATCTATAATTGGAAAAGGAAGGATGATGTAAAATAAATGATCTCAACACCCTCTCTCTCTCTCTCTCTCTCTCTCTCTCTCTCTCTCTCTCTCTCTCGTTCTGTCTCATGTCCCATGGCTGGCACTGTACCCACGGCACTCATCCCATCTCCCCGTCCACAACCTGTCATGACACAGCCGTGGCACGGGCAGTCCAGTCATGACACAGTCACGGCACGGGCAGTCCTGTCATGACATCACAGTCCATGACACAGCGCACGGGCAGTCCTGTCATGACACAGCCACGGCAGTCCTGTCATGACACAGTCACGGGCAGTCTGTCATGACACAGTCACGGCACGGGCAGTCCTGTCATGACACAGTCACGACACGGGCAGTCCTGTCATTAACACAGTCACGGCACGGGCAGTCCAGTCATGACACAGTCACG
>CM065724.1:53994335-54024335 GCA_033310375.1 Conus canariensis
ACTTTAAAAGATTTAGCGACAGCCTGGTTGGCATTATGATGAAGAAAAAGGATGTTATGTTGGACAAGCCGGTGTTTATTGGGTTTACTGTGTTAGAGTTGTCTAAGCTGTTAATGCTTGAATTTCTGTACGACTACTTTAAACCTTTGTATCCAGATTCTAGAGTCCTTTACACAGACACTGACTCTTTTATTCTGGATGTTCCAACTGAAGACTTTTATAAGGATTTAGAAGCGGAGGTAGCTAAAGGAGCTGATGGGTGGTACGACACATGTGACTACCCAAAGGACAGCCATTTACATTCAACTGTAAACAAGAAAGTAATTGGAAAGATGAAGGACGAACTTAATGGGACAGTTATACAAGAATATGTTGGCTTACGGTCAAAGATGTATAGCGTTGCTAGCCAGACTTCTGTAATGAAGAAAGCTAAGGGCATAAGTAAAGAAGTTGTAAAAAAAAATATAAGTCACGACAACTACAAGCAGGCTCTCTTTGAAAACAAAGTATTTCATCACACAAATGTTAATCTGCGCTCTACTCTTCATCAAGTAAACACAACTGCTGTTAATAAGAAATCACTAGTCTCTAACAATAACAAGCGAACTTACGTTAATCCTGAGTTTTCATATGCTGTAGGTCATTGGAGAACTGACTTGAAAGATTAACTTGACTGACTTAAGTTAAGATCTTAACTAGTACTTAACTAGTACTTTACTTAAGATCTTAACTTGTACTTAACTAGTACTTAACTAGTACTTTACTTAAGATCTTAACTTGTACTTAACATGACTTGCACTTAACTTGCACTTTACTTACACTTAACTTGTTATAACTGACCTAACTTGTACTTAACCAGTACTTAACTTGTACTTAACAACACATTAAAAAACTAATTCAGTAAAAATAATGGGTTTACAGCAGGAGGTTGTACTTTTTTGCAGAAGCTGGTTCTTCTTCTTTTACTGTTTTTGTGGGGAATTGTAACTTTGTTGCTAAGTATGGTTTTAGACACTTGTATGCCAAAAGCCCCCCACCAACAACAATACCCCCCAGTACATAATAATACATTTTATAGTTTGATTGCGTTGTTGTTGGTGGTGACGGTGGCGGTGCTGGTGGCGATGTTGTATTACTATCTAATAATTTTTGTTTTGCTGCTTGGTTTGCTTTTTGCAGTCTGTTCCATTCAGCTAGTTTACGACCGGCCTCAACACGCCCAGGACTTTTAGCTTTAGTAACACTACTCACTTGTGGGACACTCAGTTGTGGAACACTCACTTGTGGGGCATTCTGCTCCTGTGGAGTCGCAATCTTCTCCTGCTCGCTCATTTTTTTTAGTGCGATTAAAATTAATATGATTAAAATTAATATGATTGAAAGTAATTAATCCCATGATGAATGGACATAGCAACGTCCCAAATCTATAATACATGTCACATGCAAGAGATTCTAGGGACTTGGTTAAAACCGGATCTTGTGTTAAGTCATATTTTAAATCTTCTTCTGAATCAATCGGCGCTATCTTGCCTACTAACTTAGCATATAAACTAATCATTGTCTGTCCCATTGATCTAACCATTTTTGATCCTAGCTGTGCCTCGTACCTAGCGTAATACTTCTCAACGTCTGATGTAGACAATTGCTAATCTGTTCAATACTTAGTTCAATGCCTAAATACTGCCTGGTTTTCCCACGTGCAGCCAGAGAGTATAATCTTTCTTTATGACAGAGGTTTGGGTCTGCTGCCTCCTCACACTTTAATAGCTCGTCGCAATCCATTTTTAAACTCTTTTTAAAAGCAATAATAAAAAAATAAAACCATGAGTTTAACGCTGGTTAATTATGCAGTGCCCATTGTTGGTGTTATAGTTTATTCAACCCTAGCAAAATGTTTGTTAAGAATAAAACCGCCCAACATGGGAAAGATAGAAGACTCGCCGAAACTAGTTACAACCTTATTTTTAGCTCTAGCAACAAAAGATTATCTGATTTAAAAACACATAGACAGTCTTTCATATTATGATTATTTTAATTATTTTTTTAGTTAATAAAAAACATGAGCACTGCAAAGATCATCAATACTATTTACCACTCTGCTGTAATCAGCGGTCTTAGTATAGGATATAGCATGTTAGCAAAAAACATGTTTAAGATGAGGCCGGCTGATCTAGGAAGGTTAGACATTGAGGATGTTGTTAAGGTTATAGCTGTAATAACGGCAGGGATTGCCTCAAAAGACTTTCTTGTTACACAGGGAATTATCCCAGAAAACATCAATGCATAGAAAGATTAATGCATAGAAAGATTGATTTATAAAAAGATTCATTCTAAAAAATATTGATTTATAAAAAAGATTCATTCATTTATAAAAAGATGTCTGGATTAGTTCTGATGGTGGGAGGAGCTATTGTTAATGCATTGGCTTTCTCTGGCAGCAATTATATGTTTAGTAAATTGCGGTCTGATGAAGAGAGAGAACGCCATAACAAGGCAATGGAAGATTTAGCTAAGGCAAGAGACGCTTACGAGAAAAGGAGAATTGCTCACTTAGACTTTATTAATAAAAAGTTAAGAGAACAGGGACATGCAGAGCACACATTTACAGACGTTGATGACGCAATGAATGAATATTACTTAGTGACAGGAAAGAAGTTTCTAACATCGTCACCACCAGAACTGTCTGACTTTTATGAACCATCTGAGGATCAGAAAATGGTAGAAATAGGCTTTATTATAGGTGCTATGGGAGCAATCTTTCTTCTTGCATATTCAATCTAAAATGGGGAGTTTGTGTTATACTCCCTGTTTGGCTAGTATACTTACCATGTCAGACCATAGCATTCAACGGCAGTTAGCCAATTTGGGGGGAAAAAGAGATACGTGACTCATCAAGGCGAGTGACGGATGGTGATTCCATCCCAGATCCGTCACCCGTGCTGGTCCGCGGCTCGGCAAGGTGCCCCGGGGGCCGAGATTCGCGTGACTCAGCATGATAGTTAGAAGTCTCCGAGCGAGTCCGTAGGCTAGAGGGCAAGCTGGCCGATGGAGAAGGGGTGGGGGAGGGCGAATTCCGTTGGCTAGTCTTTGCTCGGCCGGGCCCCTTGAGGGGAGCCTTGCCATTAGACTTTCTGGGCAGCACCTTGAGGGGAGCTTTGCCCTTAGACTAGCAGGCAGATCAAATGAAAGGCATTTTGAAATGGTGGCCGCTTGCCTATCAGCCTTGGGACGCCGCGGTCGTGCGTCCGTCGGTTTGGTAGACGAGGAAGATCACGCGTCCCTTCCGCGGAGAAGTCGTCTCTGTCTACCCGAACCGTACGTTCATCAGTGCGAACGGATTGCTCCGAGATGGAATCGACCCGCGGGTTCTCCGGGAAATTGAGCGAACTCCGAGCAGTGGAGTGGCTCGACCCGGCGGTGTCCTTCACCATGTTGGGCACAGGTGGATAGAGCAAACCCGGAACACACGACCGCAAAGAGGAGACAAGGTGGCCGATCGAGAAAATCAATTAATCTCGATCGTCCGTGTGGTGTCGTGCAAAGTGCTCGAGAGATCGACTGAAAACTCGAACTACCCGTACACGCCACCGGTCGTGTGACTGGTATGGCTATTAATAGCAATCTCTACACGTGGAGTATCACTGTGTATAGGTGTGATAGTTCTTGGGCACTAAATCTTAATAAGCAGATCAGTGTCACGCACCCTTACTCGAACACGTTCTACCTGTGATGGGTAAAGAGTACAGGTGTGATAGTTATTGAGCCCTAAACCTTAATAAGCGGAACCAGCACAAAATGCGTGCTGAACCCGAGGCTCGGCAATATGGTGGGGGAACACGACCGGCGAGCGGTGCCGACGATCGCGAGTAACAAAGTCGCGAGAGTGCCGGTAAAAGAGACAAATCTTTAATAAATACGCTCCCGAGAGTGCCGGTAAAAGAGACAAATCTTTTAATAAATACGCTCCCACCAAGAGCCTCACACGGCAAAAATACTCAGGGTCTAGTGCAAGCCGGAACCAGCACAAAATGCGTGCTGAACCCGAGGCTCGGCAATATGGTGGGGGAACACGACCGGCGAGCGGTGCCGACGATCGCGAGTAACAAAGTCGCGGGAGTGCCGGTAAAAGAGACAAATCTTTTAATAAATACGCTCCCGAGAGTGCCGGTAAAAGAGACAAATCTTTTGATAAATACGCTCCCACCAAGAGCCTCACATTTGCAAGCCACAACTGAATCAAGTATAGAACAAAACACAGCAAAGTTAACACAAAGGCAAGTATAGGCGAGACAGAGCACAAGACTTATCTTGCTTTGACGGCAGGCCGAAGATGAATGACTTATAGGAAGTTGACACTGGCTTCTTCCGGGGCCGGAAGTGGGGTGACATCACGTGACTGTCTTATGACTGCATTGGCCACGGAAAAAATTCGGCCTGACAGAGCTGGCTAACTGCCGTTGAATGCTATGGTCTGACATGGTAAAGTATATGACGCCAAAAACATAGTTAAAATGTAATAAAAAAACAGTCCCTTCTTATGGACGATACGAAGTACAAAATATATTATTCTCCTAGAGGGTATTGGAAAGGAAAGGCCGCTATTGATAAACTGAGTAAAGCTGCTAGGGTGTCTGAATCAGAAGCGAAAGACTGGCTTTCAAAACAAGCGATCTGGCAAATATATCTGCCTGCCCCAAAAAGAATAATAAGGCCTCGATTTGTTAACTCAGTTCCTAATGACACCCACCAGATGGACTTCTTGTATCTTCCACATGACAAAGTTAGAAGAAAAAAGTTTAAGTATGCTCTTACGGTTGTTGACATGGCTTCAAGATATAAAGATGCTGAGCCTTTAACGGATAAAAGCTCAACTGCTGTGGCTGTGGCTTTACAACAAATATACATGCGAGGTCCATTAAAGTATCCTAGGTTGATCCAGGTTGATGATGGGAAAGAGTTTAAAGGAGCTGTAAACCAACTGTTTTTAAGACATCGGGTTACAGTTAAGAGAGGGATTCCAGGCAACCATCGCTCCCAGGCTCTAGTAGAAAACTTTAATAAGAATCTGGCTGAGCGTCTGTTTACCTATCAATACCACATAGACCTTATGGACAAAACACGCAACACAGAATGGGTTAGGAGATTGCCAGCAGTCTTACGCGCCATGAACAATGAAGAATTTAAAGCAACAGGCCTTAAGCCAGTAAACGCGATCAAATTAAAAAAAAATTAGCATTACTGAAGACATCCAAGGTAATCAAAAACTCTTGCCGTTCGGACTAAAAGTAAGATACTTGTATGCGCCTGGAGAGGCAGAGGGCGATGTTAGAATTAGAGCCACAGACCCTATATGGAGCGTAGACGTATATGAAGTTGAAAGAATTATGAAAACAACCCCTCCCGTGTATTATTTAAGAGAGGCTCTTTCTTCCAAAAAACCTGCCCCTAAAAGACCGTTTGTTCGCGAAGAGTTGCAAGTTGTTCCACCAAACACAGTGCCTGTTAGTTAGTTAAAAAAAAAAAAATAGTATTTATTTTTTTTGTGTGTGTTAAACTTATGATTTATTTATTTTAGTTCACATCTTATTTTTTTTTAGTCTATTTTGGGTTTAACTGATTGTTTGCTTGTTTTTCAATGTTCTGTTTGATTGTCTCAGTGTCTACCTGTTGCGAAGTAAAAGTCTTTCTCCACTCCTTTTGAAGTTCAGTTTTTTGTTGTCTGTAATCCTCACCATCAGCCATAAGGCGCTCAAATTCTTCAGCTGTAATGTTTTCATCCTGCAATGCTTTGCTTATTCTCAGTCTTAATGAACAAAGTTTTGCTGATGCTAGGGCTACAATGGCAGTGTGCTTTTGTAATTTAGGCGTTAATTTTTTTTTAAAACAGCACTCACAATCATAGACATAGCACCTAAACCCAAACCAAGGCTCCCTAATGCTAAAGAGGCTGGCGCTCCGGCCCCAGTAGCTAAAAGAGCAACGCTAGACCCAGCACTTACGCTCGCTACAGCTGATGAGCCGGTGATTATATAAGAAAGAGTATTTAAAACTTTAGCATATTTGTTTCTAGTAACCCTATACTTATCCAAGTCACTTTCTATTTCTTCTTGAAGTTCAGTTATTTGCTCTAACCTAAACTTTTGAGCCTGATCATCCATTTTTTTAATTAAGATTAATTTTTTAATTAAGATTAATCTTGTACATATCTTCTTATTAACTCTTCTGGCAGCACTTCATCAACAGAGTAAAACCCAATAAAATCAACATACTTAATGAAAATAAAATCAAGTGCTGTTAGTTTGTCTTTGTCTTTGTCAACCATCACAGTAACTTTGTCGGAAGATACAAAAGTGTTTATTTGATCCCCATTTTTAGTAATAGCAATAACAAGCCTGAGAGGCCCATTCAAGTTTTCAGACTTTATTTTTACACCTCTGATTAACACATCTTCTGGCAAACTAGGATCAGACTCCCTCGGAGTAATAAATAAGCGAAAAAGCATCGTCATTTTTCTAGGCAGTGGTTCTAGTTTTGGGTTAAATTCTAAGCCAACGGTGTCATCCCCCACTTCAGCTAAGGGCAGCTTTCTCCGCAGCATATATTCAGGGCCCTGCTTAGTTATTTCAATCTTCTTTTTCTGTTGTGTTCCTGGGACTAGGCTAATAAGAAGGTGTCCTTCATTCAAAGCTTTTCTAAAATTGTTTTTCTTATCAAAGTATACATAGGGGCTTCGTAGTTCAAACTTTAAATCCCAGTTAATGTCAGGAAGCAACGCCCAAGCATTCTCTCGTTTATGAAGTTTGTATTCGTGTTTGCCAAAATCGTTTGCCCTTAGATTTCTTATCTCTTCCAGGGTAGGATATTGCTGCCGTTTTTTATCTTCAATTTCTGTTCGTTTGTAAACGCCATCGTCGGTGTACTCAAATCCATAAACATTTCCTGCCACTCCTATTAGATCAAAGTCAGTTGTGTCTGCTAGATCTTTTAGCTCTACTGAAACGCATTTAGGAGCTAACTCCGCTTTTGATTCTGGCCCTCGAGACATTCTTTTTATTATAAACAATTTATTATAAATAATCTGTAATACAATCTGTAATAAACAATCTATAATGAGCAAACGTATTGAACTGGTGGGTCAGTCCGCAAGCATAGTTTAGCGTGCTTAGATTTTTCTAGCTGCTCTTTTATTTTTTTTAGTTCATCCTTGTCCCTGATTATATAATTTTCACTTAAACATTCTTCAAAACTGTCCTTGTCCTTAGTATAGAATAAGATGACTGATTTTAACTGCGATCTAAAGTCTTTTAAGACAGCATTGTATTTTTTGAGTTAAGAGCCAAACAGAAACTAATGCGTGTCTTCCGCTAAAGGCTAGCTTAGACAGAGTCCTTCTTTTTTTAACAATGTCTTGTTCGGCTGAACAGTCATCAATAATAAACAGCGTTTCAGTTCCCTCAAATAGCCTATAGTAATGTTCTAAACAGTCGCTTAGCTTGTCAGTAGGATCAACTAGAAATATATTCTCGTCTGTCCAAACAAACTGCCTTTCTTTGTAAGACTTGTTGTGCTTAATGGTTGTGCAGAATATAACAATGTACTCGTAATGAAACCTGTAGACTGTTTGTAACAAATCAAGCACGAAGACAGTTTTCCCACACCCAGTAATCCCACAAATAAGCGAACAGTGCGGGTCTTTGGGCAAAAAGTTCAAACTATCCATCTGTTTTAATAGGCTATTTCTTTCAGTCTATTTTCTTCAATGTTCAGCTGGGCGTCATAAACCACAAAAACGTGCATTTGTATCTGGCCATTCTCCTCCTTTTCCTTATTAATCTGTATGAGTATGCCATCTGACCCTACCCTTCTTCCACTCCCGTGCAGTCTGTTGTCATATGTGGATCTAAAATCCAGCCATAGTCCATATTTGTCTGTTAGATAATCTTCGAGTCTTACATCGTGAAGGTGAAGTTTTTTACACACATGATCGGCTGGGGGCTTGTCTGTCTGCCTCCGGCAAATAACTTTCTTATTTCATCAAAGTGTTGGTCAGGTAAAAGTCCGGCTGAATACAGCTGAAAAGGCTTGCCATCTACTGTGCAAGACAACTGCTCAATTTTTGGGTTGTAAAACACCTCAGATTCCCTCTTAAAAGGGGCTGGGGGGTTAGTAAATAGCAAGAGAACCCCCTTTAGGGACCTTAAAGAATTGCTTATAGCTATTTCCCAGACAGCGTCTTGCTTGTTTTTAATCGCTAGACTGTGGTGTAAAACTCTTTCAAAGTAAACAACCGTCCTACTTTTATACTGGTTTAAGATTAATCTAGCCAGTTCGGGGTTAGTAACAACATCAAAATTAAGAGAGATGTTACTGACTGTGTACTTGGCTTGAGGATCATCTGATAAAATAACAGACCCGCTGTTATTGAATGTCAGTTCGTAAGTAAGTTTGTCTTTTAGTGCGCCTTGGTAATATGGCTGATGGGTTTTTAACAGTTCAAAATCTAGAGGGATGCAAAATCTGTTCTTAAATGCTCGCGCTATTGCCTGGTCTCCCTCGTCTTCCTTTGCATCTGCAGCATTAAGCCTGTGCTTAAGACCGTTTGGGCTCTGGATCCCCTAAAAGATTTTGTCTTTTCTTTCTGTTCTAGGCAGCCACAGATCAGAATAGAGATTAAAAATGTCTGCGCTACTCAGTGAGAAGACTTCTCTACCTTCCAGTTTAATTACCATATTTTTAGTGATGGCCCTGCCCAGGTTAGCAACGACAGTAGCATTAGGATCCGCCGACTCAATATCTATTTTGAATAATAGCTTGGCAGTGCCTGGCATTATAACATCGTCAGGCCCGAGGTCACTAAATCTTACTGTTAACATTTCATTGGGCTCAATTGTTGATGGATTATTTACAACACGCACAGTCTGTCTTATGCCTTTTATGCCATGGGGATCCTTCGCTTTTCTGTATGGATCAAGGTCGCAGCCGTATATGTTCATTTTTTATAAAACAAAAAATATTAAATATATAAATATGGCTGATGAAGAGTTTGACGCGATTGATCCTATTGAAGAAGAAGATGAAATAGAACCGGGCCGTTCAATACAAGAAGAACTTGAAGGAACAGAAGCGGGTTCTTTACTCCCTAGGCAGCGTCAAGAACTATTGCGACAACGAATTGAATCATTCTATAGAAGCATAGGACGAGGGTTGCCAGACGTGCTCGATCCTAACGATTTTGAGATGGGAAAAGTGGGCGGAGACAAGGAAGGTCATTTGTTTATAAAATATAAGAAGGGCAATAAACAAATGCGTAAACAAGTTACTGATAGCCGGGACCCGTCCGAGTTTTTAATTCCGGGCTCACTTGGGGAGATTCCTATTCGGGTCAGAAGGCGATTAAATATTGTAGATCCAAGGCAGTCTGCTCTAAGGTCTAAGGCTGTTAGTGCTTTACAGAACTTAAAGCAAAGGTTGCCAGCGCAGGCTGAAATGCAAAACATCTCTCTTCAAGAATTAAGTCAAAGAGCAGATGAACTAATAGCAGAACTTGAGACGAGTTTTAATGAAGAAACACAGTTAAAAACAATTGCCGATTCTCCATTGCCTAGTCAAAGAGAAGGTGAGCTGAGTCCTGATGAAGAAGCAGCTTTAGAAACAATTGATGATCCTTCATTGTCTGAGCGTGAACTCGGGGTTCTTAAAGCTAGAATCAAGGATCTTGAAGCTGAACTGCGTGACCTCAGGGCTACTAAGTCTGCTTTAACAACTATAAACGAAGAACTAAAAAACAATTTGGCAAAATTTAATGTGCTAGAGAGAGAGATAGAAGAAGAAAAAAATAAACTGGCCGATGCAGATGATAACAATTTAGAGCCGGAAGAAAAGGCTAAAATACAGGCGAAAATACAGAATTTAATGTCACTAAGGGCAAACAGGTTAGCAGCGTTGTATATTAACAGAGAAAAAATAGCGTCCCAAACAAGCAGAATCAGAGAAACTATAAACAAAATGCTTCATGAAAATACTACGCTAGCAGAAAGAATACGGATTCTATTCAGAGAGCAGGGGATTACAATAGTTAGTATATTAACAGCTGTTGGGTTTGCTATCTCTACACTGGTTTATGCATTAACTGGCAGTGCGCCAACAGGGCCAGTAGCGCCTCCAACGCCTCAGCCCGGTAAAAGTTGGATTAGAAAACAATTGCACCATCTGGCAAACCTATTAAAGAAGTTAGCTGTCAAAGCGCTTGATGCTCTGCCGGGCATAATAGGTAGTGTTGTTAGTTGGGTTTTGTCTACTATAGGCAAAGTGGCTGGTTATATGGCCGACCATCTGTGGACGTTAGGAGTGCTGGCTGCCGGTTTAATTTTTAGTGAGATAAAGTATGGCTAATCCAGTAAAAGTTAAAAACACAACAAGGGCTGTCTTTTCGCTAGTGTGTCTGTCGGGGTGAGGTACATCAACAGGCGGTGTTGGGCTGCTTATAACTGGTGGGGGGTCGCTTTCAGGGCTAGATACTTTTTTAAAAATGGTTGGTGCGGGCCTTGTGTTTAAGCCTTGATTATGTCCTAACTTTTGGTCGTCTCCGGCTATAAGGACTTCATTATTATAATTCTGTATCATGCCAATCTGCAGTCTAAGGTCAGAAGGCAGCATGTATAATCCATGACCCACAACAAAGTCAACCTTTGACCTAGCATGTGAAAGAACGTTTTGGTACCTTTGTATGCTGGAAGGCAAATCAACAGCAGAGTTAATAGCATCTTCTAAATTAGCTAAAAATTGTTTTCTGGCGTCAAAGCCTGTAGACTGATCCACTTTGCTAGACTTGGTCTGTGCTTGCGCTCCTAATAGACACCAAACGTACGTCCGTATGGAGTCATGAAGTCTTTGCACTCCTGGCATTGTTAGGCCTTCACTTTTATCTAAGATAAATGTTGCCCAGGCATTGGGGTGTTTTTGTTCTATTGATCCCAATCTAACTTGCTTGTTTGGTTGAAAAGAGGTGTGGCCGGGCCAGTAGTCAAAATTATATTCTCTACGCTGACCCCACAAATACAATGTGCCTAACCCGTGATTGCGGTCTAACTTTTGTCTAAAGTTATTTGAAGGGTTAATGTTAAATTCGTTGCAGATTCTTTCATATGCATTATTGTCCATTGAGCTGAGAAATGGATTAAACGCGTTGTCGTTGGGGAGGCGTACTTGTAGTTCAGTTAGTATGCGCCTATACTGGTAATAAACATGAAAGTTATATACTGACCTTACTAAGAGGTTGGGGTGGTTTAAATGGTTTGCATATGAAACACCGCAGCCGGTGGTTGAGCAGTAAACTGCAAAATTTAACTGATTCTGGTAAAAAAACCATGGGGTGAGTTGACCATGCTGATGGCACTCTATCACTCTTTATTGGAGGATTTAAATATCTAGTTAGTGGGTTTACAAGTCTAACTTGGAAGCCATATGATTCATCCACTGCGATGGTTAGGTTACTAAAGTCCAAAGATTTGGGCTCATAAACCCCTCCTACGTCGTAAGTGGCACTTTCATTATATTTAAAAGGTTCCATTTTAAATAGATTTTTTAAAAAAGGATTTAAAAGGATGTACATTTATATAACCAAGCAAAACCAGCGCGTGTTTTTAAAGTATCCAATTAACAATAGGCGCGGTAATAGTAGGGTGGCTCTTAGAAAAATTGGTTTTAAAGTTAAGTGGTTTAATATATCTGAAGAAGCTCAGAATAACTGGATTAATATTAGTAATGAAGGGGGCAATCAAATAACTCATGAAAAAATACCAGAAGGCTATTACAGCTTTTGTTCTTTAAAAGAAGTATTTAACGAATTAGGCATATTGCTAAAAATTAACGAAGCAAACCTCAGAATTACTATGCATTTTCCACTAGAAGAAAGAAGAGAGTACACTTTTCCTAAAGGTCTTGCTAGAATCTTGGGCTTCCACAGTACTAGCAGATCTGATAAATTTAGTACAAGAGAAGACATCTATCAATTTGAAGGTAATGAACCATGTGATTTTCTCGTTAACCCGATGTTGTATGTCCATTTACAAGAGTTAAAAACAGACAGTAATTTATTTGATGGCCATCCATCTACAGTTCTAGGAGTACTACCATCAATTAAGGCGGGGTTTTGCGATTATCAGTTAAGCACATTTGGTGAAGACAGCCGGTTTAAAGAATTAGTTGAAGGGCCTATAAATTCAGTGTGTGTAAAAAATAACTAACCAAGACGGAAAGCCGGTTGTTTGTTCTGATTTGTTAGTAGTGCTTGAGATAGAAGATTAATCAGAGAGAATGTCAATATGTAGGTTCTAAATCACCCATTTTTATTTTGCACGAAAACCCCCCCATTTTAAAATAACGATTACGTCAAATTTTGGAGGTTTTTGGATGTTAAGTTTGATTGTAAAAAAGGTGTTAATTTTGGCAAAAAGTAGCATGAGATGGACGAGATTTGTTTGTGAAAAGGGGGGTTTTCGTGCAAAATAAGGTGGGTGGGTTAGAACCCGTATATTTACATTCTCTGAGAAACATCTGTCGCAAGATATTCCCAAACTATATAAGTGTACAAATTGTGTATTTCTTAATGAAAATATCGCTGTTCACTCAACTTATACAGCTGTTCTTTTTGATTGATGGCAGATTTATTGAGGTTATGATGGTTGTGCAGTGGTCACTCTCTCCTTGGCATTTTGAACGATCACCGAATGGCTTCCACATGCTGTTAGTATATTCGCTATGCGCTGCTGAGTTCTTTCCTTCAATGTCTCACAGACTGACGAAGTTTTTTTTTTCTTCCCTTTTTCGTAAATGACTAGGCAAAATAGTATTTCGAAAATTTGTTCATACAATTACAACGAACTGAATGATTCCGGAAAACGAAGGGACATTTTTGACTTTATTCGTTTTAGAAGGGATTTTCAAATTTTATGTTTGCAGAGTCACACTGGCCGGCTCAGACTGAAGCTTTTATACCGGCCAGTTAGGGGTATAATGTTTGGCTCAGTGGCTCCGAAACGAATAAAAATGGAGTTGCTATACTTTTTAATAACAACTTCGAATACGAAGTGTTTGATGTGATTAAAGATCCCCATTGTTGTTTTATTGTAATGAGTATTGAAATTGTGGAAAAAAAAATTACACTAATATATTTATACGGACCTAGTAGTGGTGAAAAATCAGAATTTTTTCGATAGAATTTGTGAATGTCGAGACCAGCTTGATAATGATTCTGTTATTATGACGGGAGACTGGAATTGCGCCCTGAATGCGAAATTATAAGTACGAAACTATGCCAGTACAGAGTATCGCCCCAGATTCGGAAAAAAATGTTGATATTTTGGCAAAACATAATTCAGTTGATGTTTAAAGAGAGTTTTTTTTATCCAAATAAACGAGCTTTCACAAGGCGTAAATTTAATTGTATAAAACAAGCAAGACTTGACTACTTTTTAATTGATAATGACTTGATGACTGACGTGACTGATGCGTTTATTGAACCAGGTTATCGATCAGATCATTTGTTTGTTGTATTGGCATTAAGAAAAGAACAATCTGAACGTGATCGACCTTTCTGGAGTTCAATAACAGCTTATTAAAAGATAGAAATTACATTATGCACCCCAACAACAACAACAACAACAACAAAACATTACAGAAGTTAAACAATAATGATACCTGGTTACAACTTTGACAATACCTGGTTACAACTTTGACAACGTCGATATAACTCCAAATGATAACCTGACTTTCCAGGTGAGTGACCAGCTCTTTTTTTTCAAGCCTTGATGATGGAAATAAGATGGAGAACAATTTCATATGCAACATATCAGAAAAGACAGAATGGCAAACAAGACAAAGAATTAGAAAAAAGAATAAAAGATACTGAACTAAATTCAAAAACAGATGACTCACCTGTTTTAATGGAAATGAAAATGCAATTACAAAAATTAAGTCAGTCTGAACTGCAAAGCATTGCAGTTCGATCAAAAGTTCGATAGATCAAGCAAGGGGAAAAACAGAACTGCGTTTTTAACTTAGAAAATAGAAATTTTGTCGACAAATCAATACCAGTTTTAGAAAAAAAAAGATGGCACTGTTATCTCAGATCAGACAGGTATTTTAGATGAGGTGAAATCATATTGCAAACAGGTGTATGATTGTAGAGATGTGTTTGATATACTTTTTTTTTAAATTTCAAACAGGTGTATGATTGTAGAGATGTGTTTGATATACTTTTTTTTTAAATTTCAAACAGGTGTATGATTATAGAGATGTGTTTGATATACTTTTTTTTAATTTCAAACAGGTGTATGATTATAGAGATGTGTTTGATATACTTTTTAAAAAATTTCAAACAGGTGTATTATTATAGAGATGTGTTTGATATACTTTTTTTTTTTTTAAATTTCAAACAGGTGTATGATTATAGAGATGTGTTTGATATACTTAAAAAAAAAATTCAAACAGGTGTATGATTATAGAGATGTGTTTGATATACTTTTTTAAAAATTTCAAACAGGTGTATGATTATAGAGATGTGTTTGATATACTTTTTTTTTATTTCAAACAGGTGTATGATTATAGAGATGTGTTTGATATACTTTTTTAATTTCAAACAGGTGTATGATTATAGAGATGTGTGTGATATACTTTTTTTAAAATTTCGAACAGGTGTATGATTATAGAGATGTGTGTGATATACTTTTTTTTATTTCAAACAGGTGTATGATTATAGAGATGTGTGTGATATACTTTTTTCAAGAGAATTACCCAACGCACCAACTTTAACCGAAAAGGATAGCAAACTTCTTGCAGGGCTAATTGCGTGTGAAGAAGCAGCAGCCGTTTCAAAACAAATGAAGAATTTTAAGAGTCCTGGTCCTGATGGGTTTTCTGTTATTCTTATAAGTTTTTGTTTAAAAGTATTTTTAATTTTCTTGTGCGTTTTGTGAATGAAGGGTTTCAAAGGGGGCTGCTGTCAGTATCACTGAGGCAAGGAACTATTACATGCATTTCTAAAGAAGGAAAACCGAAAAGATTTATTAAGAACTGGCGCCCTATATCCCTCACTAATGTTGCGTACAAAATCGCATCTGCTTGTATTGCGAATCGTTTTAAAACAGTTTTACCTTCTAAAATACATGAAAGTCAGAAGGCTTTTTTAAAAGGCAGATTCATTGGTGAAAACATTACGTTACTTTCTGAAACTTTGATATATGATGAAAAAGAGAATGGTCTTGGTATGTTTCTTCTTGTTGATTTTGAAAAAGCATTTGGTTGTGTTTCTTGGTCATTCATACAGAAATGCTTACATTTTTCTAACTTTAAACCAGACGTGACAAACTGGGTCAAAACCTTTCACTCTGATATTTTAACATGTATGTCTGTGAATGGGCAGTATTCTTTCTGGTTTCCAATACAGAGAGGAGTGAGACAGGGGGACCCCTCCTCACCCTTTCTCTATTTGATTTGTGCAGAGATTCTTCCACTAATGTTTCGTAAAAATTTGAATATAAAAGGAATTAGTGTGAAGAACAAGGAAATTTTTATTGTTTCAGTTTGCAGATAATACCTCATTATGCTTGGATGGAATTGAGAAAGCCTTTGATGAATCAGTGGACATTTTAACTAAATTTACAGAAATTTCTGGTTTAAGGATAAACTTCGACGAAAGCCAGATTGTTTGGATAGGGAGTACGAAAAACTCAAATATTCGATACATGAGGGACAAAAATTTTGTTTGGGACCCTGGTACGTTCAAAATTTTAGGAGTGTTGTTTTCGACTGGTGCCACAAGTATCACTAGGATAACTTTGACGACAAGATTTTGCAACGAAAAGAATTTTGAAGTTTTGGAGAAAGTGACAACTAACCCCCTTTGGGAAAACAACAGTAATTAAGACCTTGGCTTTGTCAAAAATTGTACATATGTTTATTGATTTGCCTGATCCACCAGATGATTTCATCGCTGCACTGGAAAATGAATTGCTGACATTTTTATGTAACAGGAAGCATAGCTTTATCAAGAAAAGTGTGGTGTGTAAACAATACAGTGAAAGAGGACTGAGAATGATCATTCTTGTCCTCCATAAAAAAAGGTTGGCTGAGAAGACTCTTGGATGAATCTGAATGGAAGGATTTTACCATTAATATGTTCCCAGAGTTGGCAAAGTAGTAAATTTTGGTGCTGAGTATGCAAATGTGGTGTTGAAAAAAAAAGTTGACAACTTGTTTTGGAAAGATTTAGTGAAACATGACAAAAAAAATCTCTCTGAAATGCTGTCCAACGACGGTTCATGAGTTCATGGCAGAATATATTCAATACAATGCTCATGTATTGAGGGACCAAAAGGTGGTTTACATACAAGAATGGTGTAATCATATCTTGTTGTGAAACAGTTGATAAATGCTGATGACTCACAATGAATTTTTGACCAGTTTTACCAATCTTGGAACACATTTCTTGATATATGAAGGCGTTTGGAATGCATTGCGAGCGTACTGTCAGAAATCAAATATGATTTTGACTAATTGATATAAACTTCAGAGAATAAAGCTTGGTTTTGTATTAAAAAAAGGTAGTAAACTCATACAGGATATATAGAATGGAAACGGAAGCACTCCAACTGCTGCTATTTCCAGTTGGAATATTTCTTTTTAAAAGATTTAACTGGGAAAGGCATTTTCTCACATTGTAATGAAATATATAGTGATGTGCAGTTGAGATCGTTTCAAATCAGACTGTTACATGAATTACTTCCAACCCAGCGGAGTTTAGCCCAGCGGAGTTTAGCAAACTCTTCTATATGTAATTTTTGTAATCAAGAGGAGCAGACTATTTCTCATATGCTGTTTGATTATCATATTACACACCAATTTTGGATGATTTTTCAGCAGTTGATACCTTAGAAATGTACACAGTGTCATTATCTTGTGATTGACAAGGAACTTGTACTGTTTGGTGTAAAGCAAAACATACAGACACTGTTTTTGATTTCATTATTTTATTTGCGAAATTTTACCTTTACAAATGTAAACTGCTTAATGCACAACCATATTTACAAGCTTTTGTTACATTATTGAAGGACAGATATAACTTTGAACGTTTTATGGCAAGCACAAATGGAATTTGTATACAGTTTGATAAAAAAAAAGTGGTTTCTGTACAATTCAATTCTCAAATAATTTGAACTATAGAGTTCAAGATAGAAGGTATTTATTTCATATATAATCTTATCATATTCATCAAGATTTACTCCTCCAACTGCGTGTTTTTGAAAATGGTTGAATATTTGTTTGTGTATGAATCATGTTCTGCATGGGTGTGTTAGTGAACCCCTCCCCATCCCCTGCCCTTGTCCCCTGTCTCTCCCCCCCCCCCCCCCCTTCCAACCCCCTTTTTTGTGTGTAAGGATTTTTGATTGATTGTTTGTTTGTTTGTTTTTTTTTCTTTGTAATCTTATGCGGTATATGTGATTGGTTTGAAATGTATGTGTGCTTCAAAAATGATTCGTCATTGAAAATGTACATTAAAGAAAAGGGAAAAAAAGACATATTGATCCCATTCTTTTCAGGCATTCCCAGACGACGATGACGACGATGACAGCGAGGTGGTCCGCACGTACAAGAGACGGTGGCTGATGCTGGGCCTGTTCTCCATCTTCTCTCTCTCCAACGCCTACATGTGGATCCACCTCAACATCATCGCCAACATCGTTCTCCGCTACTACAACGCCAGCCTGCCGGAAGACACCCTGCAGCAGGAGACCGCTGTCGACTGGCTTTCTCTCATCTACATGCTGGCCTATCTGCTCCTGATTCCTATTGGTTAGTCTGACGGGGGAGGGGGATGTAGGGGGGGGGGGGTGATGAGATAGGGGAAGGGAGGAAAGGGGAATGGGGAAGGAGGTGATTGGGGTGGATTGATGGGGAAAGGTAGGTAGTGAGGTTATGGGAATGGGAGAGATTGGAAGTTTGGGAGTTGTTAGAAGGTAGTGATGATGATGCTGGATGAGCGACAGAGACTGCTAGTGCTGTCTACCAGGTGTTTTTTTTTTATTGTGTTTTAATTTAGATTTTCTAGTTAACTTTCATTCGTTTTCTTTCGTTCTCTATTTCTTTCTTCCTTTCTTTTCTTTCTTTCTTTGTACCTGTTCTTTTCTTTCTTTCTGTCTTTCTTTCTTTCTTTCTTTTTTCATTCTTCCCCCCCCCCCCTCCCCCGTCTCTCTCCTTCTTTGTCCGTCCGTCTGTCTGTCTGTCTCCCTTCCTGTCTCTCTTTCTCTCCCTTTCTTTTTTCTTTCTTTTTGTCTGCCTATTTATCCGTCTGTCTTTCTTTCTTTTTCTTGTATTCCTTTTCCGTTCTTTTTCTTTCAATCGTCTGTTTTTTTGTCTCTGCTCATACGTATTTTCTCTTTCATTCTTTGTTTCTTTCCCCCGTTATTTCTGGCATAGTTTTATCCATTCTTCCTTTTTGTCTCTGTTCCCATCATTATTTTGTCATCATCATCATCATCATCATCATCATCATCATCATCATCATCATCATCATTGTCATCATCATCATCATCATCATCATCATCATCATCATCATGAACAGTAACGACCTTAACAACATCTTTTTCTTCTTGGGTAATGTGATATTCTGATTCGATTTTATTGGCGTCAGACGAGGTGGCCGTTCTTGGCTATGCGCCCGTTATTACGCGCGCGCGCGCGCGCACGTGCGTGCGTGCGTGCGTGCGTGCGTGCGTGTGCGTGTGTGTGTGTGTGTGTGTGTGTGTGTGTGTGTGTGTGTGTATTGATATAATGACTAATCAAAATTATGTGACATGTTTGTAGTCAGGCGTTTACCATTGAGGTGTGCATTGAAGTGTGTGTTATAAGGTTCACCTTGAGGTGTGCGTTGAACTGTGTGTTAAAAGGTACACCTTGAGGTGTGCATTGAAGTGTGTGTTATAAGGTGCACTTTGAAGTGTGCATTGAAGTGTGTGTTATGAGTGCACCTTGAGGTGTGCATTGAACTGTGTGTTATGTGGTGCACCTTGAGGTGTGCATTGAACTGTGCGTTGTATGGTGCACCTTGAGGTGTGTATTGAAATGTGTGTTATGAGGTGCGCCTTGAGGTGTGCATTGAGGTGTTGTTATGAGGTGCACCTTGAGGTGTGCATTGAACTGTGTGTTATAAGGTGCACCTTGAGGTGTGCATTGAACTGTGTTATGTGGTATACCTTGAGGTGTGCATTGAAGTGTATGTTATGTGGTGCACCTTGAGGTGTTCATTGAACTGTGTGTTACACGGTGCACCTTGAGGTGTGCATTGAACTGTATGTTACACGGTGCACCTTGAAGTGTGCATTGAACTGTGTGTTATGAGGTGCACCTTGAGGTGTGCATTGAACTGTGTGTTACACGGTGCACCTTGAAGTGTGCATTGAAGTGTGTGTTATGTGGTGCACCTTGAGGTGTGCATTGAACTGTGTGTTATGAGGTGCACCTTGAGGTGTGCATTGATCTGTGTGTTATGAGGTGCACCTTGAGGTGTGCATTGAACTGTGTGTTATACGGTGCACCTTGAGGTGTGCATTGAAGTGTTTGTCATAATGTGCACCTTGAGGTGTGGATTGAAGTGTTGTCATAATGTGCACCTTGAGGTGTGCATTGAAGTGTTTGTCATAATGTGCACCTTGAGGTGTGGATTGAAGTGTGTGTTATGTGGTGCACCTTGAGGTGTGCATTGAAGTGTGTGTTATGTGGTGCACCTTGAGGTGTGCATTGAAGTGTTTGTCATAATGTGCACCTTGAGGTGTGCATTGAAGTGTTTGTCATAATGTGCACCTTGAGGTGTGGATTGAAGTGTGTGTTATGTGGTGCACCTTGAGGTGTGGATTGAAGTGTTTGTCATAATGTGCACCTTGAGGTGTGCATTGAAGTGTTTGTCATAATGTGCACCTTGAGGTGTGGATTGAAGTGTGTGTTATGTGGTGCACCTTGAGGTGTGGATTGAAGTGTTTGTCATAATGTGCACCTTGAGGTGTGGATTGAAGTGTGTGTTATGTGGTGCACCTTGAGGTGTGCATTGAAGTGTTTGTCATAATGTGCACCTTGAGGTGTGCATTGAAGTGTTTGTCATAATGTGCACCTTGAGGTGTGGATTGAAGTGTGTGTTATGTGGTGCACCTTGAGGTGTGCATTGAAGTGTTTGTCATAATGTGCACCTTGAGGTGTGCATTGAAGTGTTTGTCATAATGTGCACCTTGAGGTGTGGATTGAAGTGTGTGTTATATGGTGCACCTTGAGGTGTGGATTGAAGTGTTTGTCATAATGTGCACCTTGAGGTGTGGATTGAAGTGTTTGTCATAATGTGCACCTTGAGGTGTGGATTGAAGTGTGTGTTTATGTGGTGCACCTTGAGGTGTGCATTGAAGTGTTTGTCATAATGTGCACCTTGAGGTGTGCATTGAAGTGTTTGTCATAATGTGCACCTTGAGGTGTGGATTGAAGTGTGTGTTATGTGGTGCACCTTGAGGTGTGGATTGAAGTGTTTGTCATAATGTGCACCTTGAGGTGTGGATTGAAGTGTTTGTCATAATGTGCACCTTGAGGTGTGGATTGAAGTGTGTGTTATGTGGTGCACCTTGAGGTGTGCATTGAAGTGTTTGTCATAATGTGCACCTTCAGGTGTGCATTGAAGTGTTTGTCATAATGTGCACCTTGAGGTGTGGATTGAAGTGTGTGTTATGTGGTGCACCTTGAGGTGTGGATTGAAGTGTTTGTCATAATGTGCACCTTGAGGTGTGGATTGAAGTGTGTGTTATGTGGTGCACCTTGAGGTGTGCATTGAAGTGTTTGTCATAATGTGCACCTTGAGGTGTGGATTGAAGTGTTTGTCATAATGTGCACCTTGAGGTGTGGATTGAAGTGTGTGTTATGTGGTGCACCTTGAGGTGTGGATTGAAGTGTGTGTTATGTGGTGCACCTTGAGGTGTGGATTGAAGTGTGTGTTATGTGGTGCACCTTGAGGTGTGGATTGAAGTGTGTGTTTATGTGGTGCACCTTGAGGTTTGGATTGAAGTGTGTGTTATGTGGTGCACCTTGAGGTGTGGATTGAAGTGTGTGTTATGTGGTGCACCTTGAGGTGTGGATTGAAGTGTGTGTTATGTGGTGCACCTTGAGGTGTGCATTGAAGTGTGTGTTATGAGGTGCACCTTGAGGTGTGGATTGAAGTGTGTGTTATGAGGTGCACCTTGAGGTGTGGATTGAAGTGTGTGTTATGAGGTGCACCTTGAGTGTGCATTGAAGTGTGTGTTATGAGGTGCACCTTGAGGTGTGGATTGAAGTGTGTGTTATGAGGTGCACCTTGAGGTGTGCATTGAAGTGTGTGTTATGAGGTGCACCTTGAGGTGTGGATTGAAGTGTGTGTTATGTGGTGCACCTTGAGTGTGGATTGAAGTGTGTGTTATGTGGTGCACCTTGAGGTGTGCATTGAAAGCTTTGCGGTGCAGTGCGGCATCGGGATTATCTCTAGCTGTTGATTCTATAGTCTATGATATATGTTGAAAAAAGGAGTAACTCGTAAATCTCCCGAATGCAGATTGTGAGAAGATCTGTCAATGGCTATTCACGCGGTTTCTCGTCCAAGACGTGTTCGACGACCGTGCATTTCCCGAATGCTTCCTGCTCCTTCCCGCGCCTCGCTCATTCCCCCCACCCCACATGTCTCCTGCCACTACCATCCTCTGACCCCCCCCCCCTCATCCCCTTTCTGCCTCCGCTTCCTCTGTCCCCAACGGACGAGGGACGGGGGCGGGTTCATCATGGTAACACATACAAACAACAGTCAGAGCATTACATTAGACCGGTGTATAGTTTGTTCTCTCAGAGCCCGGATGAAGTCAAAGGTTGAAGGCTGAGGCAAAAGATGACGCTGTTCGCGGTGTCATTCTGTTCTCTGGTGTGGAGTTCTCTGAACGTCATCTCTGAAGAAGACGGTGCATGTGTTTCTAGGTCTTACTCAGCACAGCATTCCAGTTGTGTCGGCAGGTGAATTGCATCCTTCGACTGCTGCTGCTGCCTTAAGACCTTCAAGAAAACACAACTTGCTAAATTTATTTCTGATCTTTCATTTTGCGTGCTTTGTTATAGGTATTACTTCCTACGATCCTTCATCTGGCTTTCCCACATATTATACACACCCAAGCAAAGGAATCATTATTTTCACCGCTCCTTAAGGTGTTCAGCATGAAATTGTTACAAGCAAGAGAAAGCAAGAACAGAACCCTGACCAACAAAGATAACCCTGACCAACAAAGAAAAGAACACTTGTCACCACATCGTACAATCCCTCACTCCCCGCTCAGCGTCAATGTAAAAGGAGAGTATTGCACATCTCAACCCTGACATGTCAACCTGTGTTCGGCTAGGCCATAAACATTGCGACTAAACTGCACACCTGTGACACTTCCGTAGGCGACAGGCAATGAGTGGTCTGTAGCCATATGTCGTCGCCACTTCTGTCAAAGCGGATTCCAGAGTGCCGCGCTGTAAGCGGTCTTAATGGAAATGAGTCGTTCCCTCGACAAGAAGGAAATAATTATTTTCAAAATATTTGTCAGATTATCTCTTGTAAATTCTTACGGTGAAAAGGAGGTTGATCCTTTTCAACTACACACATTTTCTTCGTTGAAAAGCGGTCATGTTCACGACGAAAAAGATAACTGCACGTCATCAGCATAATTACCCGGCGAGTATTTTCTTTTATGTTAACATTAAGTTGCTCTTGGCACTGATGTTACGCCATAACCAGCCATTTAATAGTACGATTCATGTGCCCATGCTGGGATTTACGTGGAGCAAGAGGCATGTCGAAAGGAGATTATTACCCTAATTACCTAAAGGAGATTATTACCCTAATTACCAACTTGTCAACAGGGTCCAGCGGAAGTGCCTCGTGATATGGCCTTGAGGTCGTGGAGTCTTGTTCTTCCGTATTCCTCAGCTGGTATGGTTAGGGGTGGTGATTGTTGTTGTTGTTCTTCTTCTTGTCGTTCTTGTTGCAGATGTGACAGTTTGTAATCCTACCATCGAGTCTGTTTGGATGATATCCTAACATGGCACCAGAGCGCTGGTTTATATGTATATATTTCAATCGTTTGTGTCATCCATTGTATTGACACACGATGGCCTACTCTACGACGGACGGATTGAAAATTAACGTTCAGTGAATTGTTGAAAATTTTGTTGATTTATTTGATTATTTATTTGTTTATTTATTTATTTATTTATTTACTTGTTTGTTTATTTGGCTGCCCGGAAATACAACTGTCGTAAGTCTGAAAATCAAATTTTACAGGAGACGAGAAAAAAACCCTGATTATTTATTCACACAAGATATACTGCGAGCTGAGTTACGGTACAAGTATTTTGATTACAGCGTGCTTATTTTTAGGATAATGTGACTGGGACTTGGCTAGGTTATACCCCTTGGCGTCGCTTTTGTAGTGTACCAAAAATATCAAAAATGAAAAAAAAAAAAAAAAAAAAAAAAAAAAACCCTCGAGTTACGGCAGTAGAATGTCCGGGCAGCGATTTATTTATTTGTATATTCATTTACCTATATGCATGCAGTCATTCACGGTAGCTCAGTTTAAAATCTCATCAGAAGGACTTAGGGATTATCAGAGTTGGCACAGGTGTTGACTCTGAAGAGAAACCCCCCACGGAATCTAGTTGTTTCCGGCGGGAATTATTCGAATCCAGACCCATTGAAGCAAGAGAACTCCCTTTAGTCACCGGGCCCAACAACAAATCAAAACAAGGGACCTTTTCAATTCAGAACCGTCGATTCAAGGAAAACTGTCAGAATCTGCTTTTGTAGGGAGACTTACCGATCCCCAAATCTCCCATTTACCCATACCAAAGCTCATGTTGAGACCGTTCTTTTGGTCTGCTTCCCTTGGGGTTCATGTCGAAGTGTTAGATTCGTTTGCGGATTCGGGGATTGACATAATGGCATAACCCTTCTTCTGGAGGGTGGCAGGGAGCGGTCATTAAATCTGGTTCAGTGTCTAGGTAATCATTGTTGTCACTAGGAAGGGGGCGTAGTGGAATGTGGTCGAGTTGTGACCTGGTTGTGTCCTGTCTATACTGGACGAGGTTGTGTGTTTGAGAGGTGGGGGTTAGGGTGGAGATGGAGGGGCAGGATGGAGGATGGAAGGGAGAGCCAGAGTAAACGAAGTGGGAGTAATGCCACTAGAAGGGGGGGGGGGGGGGGCACTGAACATCAGGGAGTGAAAAGATGATAATTAGAGCAATGTAAAGTGATGTAGTAATGATTGTAATAGAATAATGATGATGATGATATGATGACGGTGATGATAATGCTATAACTACTACTACTACTTCTGCTGCTGCTGCTGCTGCTGCTACTGCTGCTGCTACTACTACCACCACCACTAGATATACTAACTTACATAACCCGCGCGCTGCAGAGGAAATAGGGAATCGAACTACTTTCCCGCTCAGCTAACTGCATCAGATCTTTAAGGAATCTGCTTATAAGGCTGAAAAAGAATGAAGGAAGAAAGAAAACAAACAAAAAAACAACATGGAAACATAATCAAATAGAATCATCATCATCATCATCATCATCATCGTCATCATCATCGTTGTCGTCGTCGTAGAAGTCGTCGTCGTCATTGTCATCATCATTATTATTATCATCACCAAAACACCAAAATCATTACCACCATTGTTGTGATCACCGTAATATTACCCTCGTAATTCGTTTACGTCATCATTTCTTTTCTTCAGACACTGACATCAAACATTCAGGAAAAGTTTTTTTTTTTTTTTGATAAAATACAAAAATGAGGGGGAGAGAGAGAGAGAGAGAGAGAGAGAGAGAGAGAGAGAGGAGAGAGAGAGAGAGAGAGAGAGAGAGAGAATGCGAACGTTTAATGCATATAAGCCATAGGCATCTTGCACAACGGTAATGGGAAATATTGGGGACGTGGGTGGGGAAGGGAGTGGGTAGATGGCGGGAAAACAACAGCACGTACATACAAAATCACACCTTCTGATATACACATACACTTTCAAAGTAAATAGCCTTAGCTCAGATATGATCTCGATCATTCAACATAACTATCCTGGTCAACAAGTTCATCATAACTCCGAATATGAGCGTTCTGACTTGGAAGAAGAAAAGACACCACACTTCTACAACTCATCTTATTACCAAAGCTATATCTAACTGAAGCCTATTACATATTTCAAAGGCAGTTAACTGTTTCTTGTCTACGCTTAAGTGAGTGAAATATGTATTTTGCCACTGCACGAGATAATTGTTTATCTACACCATTCAAAAGAATTTGTAACGGAACATTAAGATAGAGACCAAGAAACCTGTCTCTTAAATCAATATACAAAGGACATACAAATATAAGATGTTTTTCATCCTCATCCACATTCAAACAATATGGGCAAAATCTTGCGACGGGATTTTCACAATATCTCTCGGTATTGTTTCTTAGAGGGAGTACCCCAAGTCTTGTCTGTGTCAAAGCCACTCTAAAGCAAAAGATGTCCAGAAACTCAAAGTAATGACTAATTCCGAAACCACACTGTAAAGATCTGTACAAGACATATCTATTTTTATCCCTAATTGATGCCAACCATTCTTGAACATACATGTCAACTAGCCTTTGTTTGAAAATTGGTAAAAACACTCTTACGTCATCCACACCTTGCCGTAGCCATACATAATTAAATCCGGTGCTGCCTAGAATTTCTCTGATCCCTGTTACCCAGCACCTTATGCCCTGATCATCAAGATTTACTTGCATAAGATAAGCCTGTTTAGGTAATCTATTCAAGCCCATGTCTAATAATCTAAACCAATATTTCAGTGCTTTCATGTATGAATTTATATATAAGGGATGCCTGCTTAATTCTGAATATACAAGTTTATTAGGTGTTTTGAGTGGAACGCCAAGGAATCTTTTGCAGGCTAATAAGTGTACTTTCTCAATGTGCTCTAAACGTTGCAGACCCCATATTTCCGCTGAGTACAGTAAAATTGGCTGGATTTTGGAATCAAAGATTTTGAAGAATACTTCCCGAGACATTTCTTTGCAATTATTAAACGCACGGCACAGAAGATAAAGTGCTTTCTTTGCCTTTGTTACCATGTGCTCTATTCCAAGATTCATACTAAGCATGGTAGTAAATGTGAAACCCAAGTAACAGTAGCTGTTGACTGTTTCGATTTCTTCACCATCATAATACCATTTTTCTCGTCTGCCTAAATAGCCTCCCTTCCTGAATACCATGACTTTAGTTTTAGATTTGTTAACATCTAATCTTAACCTACACCAACATGTTTTCAATGAGTTTAGTTGTGCTTGTAGACCACCTGGTGTAGTAGAAATTAGAGCTACATCATCTGCAAAGAGCAAAATGAAGATCTCAATAAAACTAGGAAGCAGTTGCGCTCCATGGACCCCCGTTTCATTAATGTGGTTGGCCAGTTGGTTAATGAAGAGTGCAAACGGTGTTGGACTCAGTCCACATCCTTGTCTTACACCAACAGGGCAATAAAAAAAACTCCGAGAAATCTCCATTGCATCGTACACATGAAATGAGACAATTATACATGGACTTCAGGCAACATACAAATTTCCCCTGTATCCCTTCATTATACAGGGTTTGTAGTAATTTGTCATGGTGAACTGAATCAAATGTTTTTTTTTCTGAAATCCACAAAGGCAACATAAAGTTTTCGACCTTTTGAACATAAACATCTCTGGACATTAGTGTATAAATTGAATATTTGATCAACCGTTGAATAATTGTTTCTAAAACCAGCTTGATTTTCTTCAACAATTATATTATTTTCCTCTAGCCATGAATACAGTCTCTGGTTCAGAATTGAAATAAAGCATTTACAAGTGACATTAATCAAAGATACACCTCTATAATTATCAGGGTCGTCTATATTCCCCTTTTTGAAAATAGGCACTACAATGGCTTTCGACCATTCATGTGGATACACACCATTATCAAAGATTTTATTAAATAACACAGTGAGAAAGTTAACAATAGTTTGACCCGCTGTTTTTAGCATTTCTCCAATAATACCATCTGTGCCACTTGCTTTTCCACATTTAATTTTCTTATAGTACTTTTTCTACTTCGTGGTACATAATGACCCGATTCAGAGGATGCTCCTGTCCCTCTTTTATATCTGTTGGGGGATAAGTTTGGTTCACTGTGTAACCTTCCTTTAAAGAAAACGTTTTTTGAAAATGTTCAAACCAATTCTGTGTTGTTATAGTACCACTCATCCTCATTTCATTCCTCAGACCCACACATTTGAGACGGTTCCAGAATAAAGCTGATTTTTTTTTTTAACACTTATTTTTCAGCCGTTTGCCTACGGTAACCTCGTTTTTTACATTTCAGTAGTTTCCTGTATATTTTTCTGCTGTCAGCATAGGACAATCTCATGTCTTTACATACACATTTTTTGTTAGATTTTCTTAATTTTGTCTGTAACGTCAATTTTCCGTCATGGCATTTACATTTCCCCATCCGTTTGAACTTTCGGAGTACACGTAAGCGTCTTTTACATTCCTGTTTAGCCTTTTTGCACTCCTCATCAAACCATTCAGATCTCTGAGATTGCTTCATAGTAGACACTGTTTTCTGCATACACTTACCTAAGCAGATATTGCGTAAACAAATCCATTGCTGAATCAACATCTTCATCAATCTGTTCCATTGCTTCCTTTAACATAGTTATACCTTCGTAGTCTTTAAGACAATCTTTATATTCTTTTTCGTTGTCCACATTCCACACTATTTTTTCTCGACCATTGTCTTTAAGGCAATTAGCATTCTGCATAGTTTCCTCATTCATGACCTTTGTGTACAATGTTAGTTGTACGGGAAGGTGATCTGAATCGATCAACTCTTTTACAATTAATCGTATGTCTGAGAGATGAGAGGAAAATTACATGACATCAAAAAGTAATCTATCACGCTTGACCCTTTTTCTGACACGTAAGTACAACCAGAGTCACAATTCCATTTTGAGGTACCGTTTACAATAAAACAGTCTGCAATTTTGCACAATTCAACTAGCTGAGTCCCAAAGAGATTCATTTCTATATCATCAGACTTTCTGGCAAAAGTATTTATGTCGGTTGCAGCACTGCTGACCGTCTGCTCAAAAATGTCATCAATGTAATAAAAATTTCTATCATCGGTGCGAGCATTTAAATCCCCACATAACAGAATAAGAAAATCTTCGAATTTCTCATACAAATACATAATACATTCATCAAGCACTTCTATACCATATCCATCAACATTGTTTCTCCAGTAACTGGAATCACATGGTCGAATATAGGTTGAAATGAACATAGCATCATAATCACAACCAAATAGCTCTTTTGATATTTTTAGCACAACTACATCATCATTTTTAACTTGAATTTGGGAAATGAATTTAGAAAAACACTTTTTGACACAAACCAAAATTCCTCCAGAATATCTCCCCTGCTTTGACAGTTTCTGAGCTTTGACAATAAAAGAATCATAATCTGAAAAAACAATTGAATCAAAATCTTCTGAGATAGAAGTTTCGGTAAACGTAATGAAATCGTGGGTAGTTACAAAGTTAACAAATTCTTGATCATGTAACTTTTCATACAATCCACGCACGTTATAATTCAAAAAGCTGACGGATCTAGACATGTTTTGACCAGACAACACATTTGAACTGTTACACAAATAGCTGTTTTCCGGGCATTTGTCCTGTTTAGAAAAAAAGTACATATTGTACCCCGTGCCCCTTTCATGTACCCACTTGGATAGCATGATGCCCGGCCTGCTTGTCATTTGTCTTCTAACTGACATTCAGGAGAGGGAGCCTGTCTCTGTGTACGTTTGTCACTGCATTGTGACCCACAACCAGACCTGGCCCTCTTAAACGCCTCCCTGATGCTACCCTGGCTGCCTTGGCTAACTGATCGTCGTTTGGTACTTCCCGCTCGTGTTACCACCATGGCTAACTTCCGCTCATTTGCATTTGCTCGTGTTTTAGGACGAGAAGGTCTTTCTGCACCATTCTTAGAGGAATCTTTTCCCCCAGACTCGATCCGACCTTCAGCGACGGCCCGCAGAGGTTGATCTCCAGCTCCGCTGTCACACATGCCGAAGTCATTCCTAGTTAAATCTGGAACTGACTGACGGGGCGGAATGTCAGACTGGTGATCTGGTCCCATGGTTTCTGCAGCTTTGTTTCCTCCTTTTGAGATGGCGCTGTCTTCATCTGGCAGTCCTGCCTCTTTTCCCTTCAGGGTTGACTCCTGGTTATCATCCGCACACTGAGGTGTTTTCCCGTAGTCCTGTAATATATCAGCAGCAGCCAGATCACGCTGCTCTTCCTCTGGATCATAATCTTCATCGCAGTTTAAGGACAGGTTTGCAACCATCACAGTGTCTGTTTGCTGATCATTACAGGAAGGCTGCTTCCTTTCATCTCGTCCTTGTTTGTTGTTTCTAACTGGAATCCTTGTTTTACTTATATTATGTCTTCTATCCATATCATATTTTGTTTTGTTTGTAATATTTGCTGTAGTACCAGTGTCCCATGTATCTATTTTTCCACTTCTTTCATCATCAGACGATACTGCCTGTCTTGAATGAAACTGTTTTTTCCTTCCCATTATGACGATTCTTCGGTGTTCCGCTCTTGAAGCTTGCTGATGAAAAGGAGAACTCTGATTACCATGCCTTTCATAAGAAAAATACTCATTCATTGGGAGTCTTTTCAAGCTCGAAGAGTTTCTCAATGTTCTTTCTTTGTTCTTTGAAACATTATATGATGTTCGACCATTTTTGACTGCTTGGCTGTAACTCATGTGTCCAGGCACTACACGTTGTTCTTCAGTTCTTTTTAAAACACCACTTGAT
>CM065724.1:54029335-54051835 GCA_033310375.1 Conus canariensis
AAACAAAACCGTGTCTATAAGTCAGTGAAACGAAACAAATGAAATAAAACACATGCCAAGAGGTTGTTTTTTAATGGAAGAAAACACATGCCAAGAGGTTGTTTTTTTTCCACGCCTGGATATGCTAAGACGTTTGAATACACACCCTACAGGTGTTGTGCTACAAAATGCCATATAATGTTATCATGGCAATACACTTCTCTGTTAAATTTCACCTGCTTTTATGGGGAAATCCCCACAAAAACTACAGAAATGCGTCGTTAATTTTAGATCGTTATCAGAACGATGAAAAGAACAAATACACCGTAAATTTTAGATCGTTACAAAACGATGGAACTATCAAAAGCGTGGGAAAATCCGAAATAAATACATCAAAAGAAATACGACGTCACGGATGTTACTTTAGCGTATGGCGTCATATATTCCATGATAAGTTGTTGATGGCGCACATTTGGAATACCCTGGTGCACACACACACACACACACACACACACACACACACACACACACACACACACACACACACACACACATATATATATATATATATATATATATATATGTATAAACACACACACACACACACATGTACGTACGCACGCACGTACGCATGCGCGCGCGCGTACACACACACACACACACACACACACACCACACACACACACACACACACACACACACACACACACGTGGTGTGTGTGTTTAATTAAGGTTACCCAAGTCACCAGGGCAATCGTGAATGGAGATGGATGCCAGGGCTGGATGAATGAAGGGAGGTAGTGGAGGAGGTGGGTAGAGGGTAGAGGGGAGATAGAGAAGGGAGTATATGAGTAAGGTGCGCTTGTGTGTTGTGTGACGGATGGGAACAGCAGTGGAAGGGAGGAGGGCGAAGGGCGAGTGGCAGAGTGAGGGAGACGTTTGATGAGAAGAGGGCATCAGGGAGAGAGGTGTGAGTGTCGGGGGCAGGAGAAGAGAGCATCAGGGAGAGAGGTGTGAGTGTCGGGGGCAGGAGAAGAGGGCATCAGGGAGAGAGGTGTGAGTGTCGGGGGCAGGAGAAGAGGGCATCAGGGAGAGAGTGTGAGTGTCGGGGGCAGGAGAAGGAGGGCATCAGGGAGAGAGGTGTGAGTGTCGGGGGCAGGAGAAGAGGGCAATCAGGGAGAGAGGTGTGATGTCGGGGCAGAAGAAGAGGGCATCAGGGAGAGAGGGGGAGTAGAGCGGGGCAAGAGAAGAGGGCATCAGGGAGGAGGTGTGAGTGTCGGGGAGGAGAAGAGGGCATCAGGGAGAGAGGGTGAGTGTCGGGGGCAGGAGAAGAGAGCATCAGGAGAGAGGTGTGAGTGTCGGTGGCAGGAAAAAGGGCATCAGGGAGAGGTGTGAGTGTCGGGGCAGAGAAAAGGCATCAGGGGAGAAGGTGTGAGTGTCGGCAGAAGAAGAGGGCATCAGGGAGAGAGGTGTGAGTGTCGGGGGCAGGAGAAGAGGGCATCAGGGAGAGAGGTGTGAGTGTCGGGGGCAGGAGGGACCGGGTTTTGTTTTACCTGCAGGTGACCGTGACGTAATAGGCAAGCAACATAGAACAGAGCTGGTGTCAAAGTCAGAGTACTTTATTTTAGACACTGTTGTCGTGTTTACCAGTGGGAAGAACTGGGCAGTTAGTTGTATAGAAGGAAAGTAAGGACAGTAGAAGCGGGGATAGATGCAGAGCGGATGGCAGGGGAGGGGAGGGGTGGTGGTGGTGCAGAAGATGGAGTAAGAGGGGAAGGGTATAGCGGGGATTGCATTAGTGATGAGGGGTAAGGTAGATGAAGCGGAATAGAACGTTGCATAAGTAACCTGTCATCGGAATAAATGAGGCTGCTGTTTCAATGGCCTGCTGTAGACTACGGAAGCCGGATAAATCTATCCAGAGACGTGAACATGTTTATTAGGCTATTTTGAAAATTGTTTTTAAAATCTCGTTTTTTCCCGTCATCCCTGAAGAAGACGTGCTTCTTCATTAACTTCGGATAGGGTTACCGTTCAGGAATGAGAGATGCCGTGTTTTCCTTGACCTGGAGTGGGTCTGTCTTCGGAATTTTGGCTGCGAAGATTCACACAGATCCATTTGCAATAGATCCGTTTGCATAGAACAGTAGGATAGCTTCATTGACATAACTGCATCGGGATGGGTGAATTAGCGTAGCTCCATGGAGGCAATCCAATTACAATACGTTCATTTGCATTGGTGCATTGGCACAGCTCCACAAGCCTAGCTCCATTAGTGTGCTGATTTGGTTTGTTGTTTGTTTGGCTATTTGATTATTATGTACTTGGTAGACAGTTAAATCGATATTTACGTACTGACGGCGGACGGTGGGGGGGGGGGGGGGGGGGGGGGGGGGGGATACGCGTCATATCTTTGATACTTCATTCTAAAGGATAGACCACTTTATCTGGAAGGGACATAGATGAGGGAAGGGGTATAGGGAAGCAGGGTGATGGTGGAGGGGGGAGAGGTGGCGGTCAGATTTCCTTTTTAAAGTTTGACCGTGGCCAAAAGGCGTGGATTGCTGGTACTGAGAAGGAGGAGAGGTACGTGTGTTTGTGAGAAAGGGGAGGGCGGTGGGGAGGTACGTGTGTTTGTGAGAAGGGGGAGGGCGGTGGGGAGGTACGTGTGTTTGTGAGAAGGGGGAGGGCGGTGGGGAGGTACGTGTGTTTGTGAGAAGGGGGAGGGCGGTGGGGAGGTACGTGTGTTTGTGAGAAGGGGGAGGGCGGTGGGGAGGTACGTGTGTTTGTGAGAAGGGGGAGGGCGGTGGGGAAGGAAGAAAGGTAGAGTCAGCAAACTTTATTCTCCATCAGCAAGTAAACTGCCCTCATCAAAACGTTGAGTGGGGAGAAGTGTGGGGATAGACAGCCCGACATTATCAAAAATATTTGATTATGCCCTGTTTCCATGTTTGCTTTTGTCATTTTTTGCCTGGAACGCGCTTTGCCGGCTGATTTTTTTTTTTCAGATTTGGCTAGAGAAAGGGGGAATCATCCTCTCTCTCTCTCTCTCTCTCTCTCTTCTCTCTCTCTCTCTCTCTCTCTCTCTCTCTCTCTCTCTCTCTCTCTCTCTCTCTCTCTCTTCATCCGCGCCTGTATTTTGCATAACCAAAAGAATGCTTAATAATTCTCCCCTCCGATCAGCTGTGTAATAAAAGCGTATATCAGGTGACTTCAACTCCCGGCAGTATAATGAGAGGCCGAAGGGGTTTACATGCAAGTGGAATAAGATTATTTGTTTGGTATGTCAGAAAGCACATCAATCAACAGCCATAGTATGCAGAATATGACACGATTCTGAATGTTTGAACATGTCAGTGTGTGCACAGCTTCCTTTCATTGTTGTTTTTGTGTAGTTTGTTTGCATGATTGATTGATTTCATTCACTTGCCAGTGTGATATGGCTTTTATGATCGGCTGGGCCATAAGCAACGTAACTTGTATGAACAAAATTTTGTTTGGAGTTATGAAATACAACACACGCACGCGCGCGCGCGAGCGGGCACACATGCTGCATACCCCCCCCCCCCCTTACCCCCCATCCCCCTTCCCCTAACCTAGGTTCATCGAATGTCCGAATGAATTTTAAGGACCCTCTGATGTGTGGAATTCATGACAAGTTTAGATATGCCATTTCGATACTGACGCCCCTCATTTAAATGAAACTAGAATGTTATTCGACGACTTTCTGAGTCTTATTTTCAAGATTTCAAAACCGAGTTTTCGGAAATCTACCCGTGAAACGTTGATTTTTAGTTTCAACATCCACTAATTTGAAGCTTTACATATTTCAAAATACACCCGACTGTAAAAATGTGCCGGAATCTATGCAAGAACAAAGTAGTTAAAAAACATCAACCCACTTTATATGTAGGTTATACCATTACACTCCACACTCACACACACACACACACACACACACACACACACACACACACACACACACACACACACACACAACACACACACACACACACACACACGAGGAAGATGGCCATATACATCCCGAGGCCAAAATCACATGCTGAATTTCGATTAACACAAATTTACTTCGCGCGATTGAAGTTTCCTTCCTCTTTTGATGGGATTTGGGTTTACTGTCTTTTTTATGCAGAAAAAAAGCCCTAGGGTCTGGATGTAGAATAATTACTAACTTTGCATGCTCACGTGCTGAGTTATTTGGCATGCCGACCGGTGGGTGTCGACAGCTCTTCCTATCAATGGAGTTGGTAACGGAGTTCGTCGAATCACGTAGGCCGACACATACATCAAAGTGTGTAAATGAAAGAGATACAAACACAGACGAAGTTTAAACCACTTTCTTATTCAACTAGTAGTTTTGGAACCAACTGGGATGGGGAGGGGGGATGGGGGGGGGGGGGAGGGTGCCCTTCCCAAGGATAGTGTCGGATGGAAGGGAGAGCTGGGAGGGGGTACCTTTTGGACCCTCCTTGTCCCCCCCCCGCCCCCCGCCCTCCGGCCCTCAGCATTTGAAGCCAATGAGACACTGAGGAACCAAGGAGACAACGAGGGGGGGGGGGGGGGGGGGGGGGATGCATACTTTGTCATGCCATTGTGTCTTGCTGAAGGATATTTCGGTGGGATACTTTGGGAATAATATCTCAGCTCAGCTTGCATCACATGGCGCTAGTTGGCTTCCCACTCCTGCTCTTCCTTTGCTTGGACATTGTGGAAGCTCTCTCTCTCTCTCTCTCTCTCTCTCTCTCTCTCTCACACCCCACACACACACTACCAGGAAAATGTGATAGTGAATCATCCCACTCCTATCCCCCCCCCCCCCCCTTTTTTTTAAATAAGAATTTGGAAGAACACACACACACACACACACACACACACACATACACACAACACAATGTGTGAAAACTGTGGCGATGAGAGAGTCCTGTTCATCCCATCCCCACCCTCCCTCTACCTATTCATGAAATTTGAAGAATGAATTAGAGCAGTGTTTCTGCCCTTCCTTCTCATTTTTCTTTCACAGTGAAAAAAGAAAACCCCGGACTGTTACAAAGAACTATCAGAATTTCTCTTTCTGTTTTTCTTTCACAATGAAAAAAACAAAAACCCGGACTGTTACAGAGAACTATCAGAATGATTACTCTTTTGCCGAGTTGTGTTCAGTGATTTGTCAAATAACACTTGGAAATAGTTTCCCATCCGTAATGAGTAAAGGTTCGATTCGTTTTGTTGTTTATATTTGTTTCACTTTCATTTAATATTACATTTTTATCCTCCAACCCCCCCGTTTTTATTGTTTTACTTGAAATATTAAGAACAAGAAGAATCAAAATAATAAAAAAAATACTTGAAGCAAAAATTAATGACACTACTGTTATAAACTTAAATGCTATGATTATAAGTGGTAATTTGTAATTATGAACGTAACTTTCAAACAGCAGGAATATGAATTAATAGATAAAACATGACTAAAACAAAACAGATATTTTTTAAAGAGACAAACACTGCGAATAATTCCATGAATAACAAGGAGAATGGGATTGGACATGTGCCATTGTTTTCCTCACACTGGGCGCTGTTGTAAGGCAGCGTTTTTTTTTTTCCCTTTTTTATTTTTTTTTAAATTAAAAACAACAATAATAAGAACGGCGCGCGGGAAGGTGCCGACCTCCCGCAATGCCGAATGGATCCCGGAAAATTAATTCCACCAAGGGAAGTAATAATATGGTTAGCACTGAAAGAATTGCTTCCCATGTACTTTTTTGTAATTGGGTATGAAAAATACGAAGAATCAATGTGTTTGTTACCAGAAACTGTAATTTGCTTTATAATTAGTTATCAACTGGTAAGCAGTAACTTTACAACGCTCAAGCTGATTGGAAAATTTGCAACAATCTTGCTTTACGATTGGAAAATTTGCAACAATCTTGCTTTACGATTGGAAAATTTGCAACAATCTTGCTTTACGATTGGAAAATTTGCAACAATCTTGCTTTACAGATATTGGAACTGCTCTTTGATCCGGATCCGTTCCACGTATCCACACCAAAATGTAGTGGGTCCGTCCCTATGTCCTGCTCCATTTTTCCATCTGGTTTCGTGAAAATCAGTTTGTTGTTTGCGCGTAGCATTGCTGACAGACAGACAAACAAGCCAACAGAGGAGGGTGAAAACATAACCTCCTTGCTGGAAGTGATAATAGCAATAGATTAACAGCAATAACACAACCATAATGTTGATAATAACAAAAACAACAGAAATAATGAAAACAATATTGATAACAAGAACAGTTATAACGTAACAACAATGATAAGTAGAACAAAAATATAACAATTGGAACAGCTATAACATAATGACAATGATAACAAGAACAACATACAACAATTTATGATGAAAAGAACGATAACAACATGACACTAATTACATCAAAACAATAAGAACAGAACAATAGTTATAGCAAAAACGATATTATTCTAACAATAATTATAGCGACAAATGTGCATAGCAACGATGACAACAATAAAAGTAATAATACAGTGACAATAACAATTTGAAAATAATGATGACAACAACAAAAACAGTACACTAATAACGATAACATTTCCAATAATAGCAAAACGATAATGAAAATGAAAACAAGCACTGATAACGAAAGTAACAGGAACTGAAATTGTTCGTGTTTTTTTTTTTCAGCTGGGGGTTGCCGTGGGATTCCTGGTGCCTCCACGTATTGTCAACAACTCGGACAATCTCGCGGATATTACTGAAGACTTAGGGGTGATGTTTTATGCGGGGGCGGGCATCTGCACGCTAATTTTGGTGGTGATGCTTCTTGGTAAGTTGTGTGTGTGTGTGTGTGTGTGTGTGTGTGTGTGTGTGTGTGTGTGTGTGTGTGTGTATGTTGTTGTTGTTGTTGTTATAACAAGAAGGGCCTGTATCTTTCTGGCCCCTCTTAGGATGTGTATTATGTTTAACCCTTTAAAGTCAACCCCTCACCCACTCTGCTCCTGTTGTGTGTTATATTCAACCTTTTGAAGTCAACCCCTCACCCACTCTGCTCCTGTTGTGTGTTATATTCAACCTTTTAAAGTCAACCCTCACCCACTCTGCTCCTGTTGTGTGTTATATTCAACCTTTTAAAGTCAACCCTCACCCACTCTGCTCCTGTTGTGAATGATGTTCAACCTTTTAAAGTCAACTCCTCAACCACTCTACTCCTGCTTTGTGTTATGCTTAACCTGTTAAAATTGTCTCCTCGCTTACGTTACCTTTGTAGTGTGTTAAATTCAACCTTTTAAAGTAAACTCCTCACCCACTCTACGTATGGTTTGATTTGTTATGCTCAATCTTTTAAACGGCCCGTCACATACTCACTCAACCCCTGCTGCATGTTGCGTTCAGCCTCTTAAATTCAACTCCTCATCCAGTCTGCCCCCTCCGTTTGCTATGTTCAGTCTTTTAAAGTCGCATCAGCACGCACGTTAAAGTGCTGTGTTCAGCCTTTCAAAGTCACCTCACCCACCAACTCTAGACTTACTGTGTGTCTTGTTCAGCCGTTCAAGTTTACCCCCCTCACCTAGTATACGCTAGCGGTATGTTATTATCCACTTTTTCACACCTCAACCACTTTACATTTGCTATTTGTTATGGTTAGTCTTTCAAAGCTGCCCCCCCCCATCCCCCCACTATCTGCACTTGTGTGTTCATTCTTTCTTTCAAAATCATCCCTTCTACCCCCCCCCCTCCCTCCCCGCGCTCCTCCGCCATTTACTCTCCATTTGTTGAGTGTTGTTCTGAAGCTTTTTAACACCTCTCCTCTCCATTGGCTCATTTACACTTGCTGTTTTGCTGTGTTTAGCCTTTTGAAATCTACCCCTTCCTACGCCTGCTCAATTGCTTTCTGTGTCATATTTTCAGTATTTCAGTCTCTCTCTCTCTCTCCCCTCTCTCTCTGTCTCACACACACGCACGCACGCACGCAAGCAAGCGCGCGCACACACGCACACTCACGCACGCCACACACACACACACACACACACACACACACACACACACACACACACACACACATACATACATACATACATACATGTACGCTCGCATGCACACATACATACACGCAAATACAGACCACACAGACACACACAGACACAGACACACACACACACACACACACACACACACACACACACACACACACACACACACACACACACACACACACTCCCTCTCTCTCTCTCTTGCTCGCTCGCACGCATGCCCGCACGCACGCACGCACCCACGAACGCACGCACGCACGCACGCACACATACAAACACACACAAACACACGTCCCCCTTTCATCCACTCAACTCTTTGTGTTTGTTTTCAGCTCTTGCAAATTGCATCTCCTCACCCACCCACTGAACTCGTGCTGTGTACTAATGATATTGTCTGTCTTTGAAAGACACTCCCCTCACCCACCCACTGAACTCGTGCTGTGTGGTATTTGTGATATTTTCAGCCTTGCAAAGTCACCCCCTCACCCACCCACTGAACTCGTGCTGTGTGGTATTTGTGATATTTTCAGCCTTGCAAAGTCACCCCCTCCACCCACCCACTGAACTCGTGCTGTGTGGTATTTGTGATATTTTCAGCCTTGCAAAGTCACCCCCTCACCCGCCCACTGAACTCGTGCTGTGTGGTATTTGTGATATTTTCAGCCTTGCAAAGTCACCCCCTCACCCGCCCACTCTGTACGTACTGTGTAATGTAATATTTTAAGCCTTTTGAAAGTCCCCCCTCCCCCCCCCTCCGCCACATTCCCCCACTGAACACGTGCTGCGTACTACAGATTTGTAACATTTTCAGCCTTTCAAAGTCACCCCCCTCACACACCCACTGAACATGTGCTGTGTAAAATGTTTGTACTATTTTCAGCCTTTCAAAGTCACCCCCCCCCCTCACACACCCACTGAACATGTACTGTGTAATATGTTTGTACTATTTTCAGCCTTTCAAAGTCACCCCCCCCCCTCACACACCCACTGAACATGTACTGTGTAATATGTTTGTACTATTTTCAGCCTTTCAAAGTCACCCCCACCCCCCTCACACACCCACTGAACATGTACTGTGTAATATGTTTGTACTATTTTCAGCCTTTCAAAGTCACCCCCCTCACCCGCCTAGCAGGGCCCAGCTCCTGATGATCCAGAAGCGTCAGACGGAAAGCTATTGGGCATCCCTACTCCGTCTTCTGAAATCGGTCAACTTTCTGCTTATGATGATATCCTACGGTATGGTGTGGTATGGTATGGTGGGGAAAGGAAGGAGGAAGGGGAGTGGGGCGGGGATGGGGTGGCGTGGCGTGGCGTGGCCATGAAATGGATGCAGGGATTGCTCGATTCATTTGATTCATTAACTGTTTTAATGAAAAAAAAGATTGAATGATCAGTTGATTGGTTGACTAGTACATTCATTTGCTGATGAACTGATTGATTGATTGATTCATGCAATCATTCCTTGCTGATGAACTGATTGATTGATTGATTCATGCAATCATTCCTTTGTGCATTATTGATTTCTGAGTCCATTGCCCGAATAGCTAGGGTCAGGTTGTTACTGTTCATCGAAATTGTAATTAATCCGGGTCAGGTTGGGAAGGGTTGCGTTGGATTTCGGTAAGGTGGGAACGGGTTGGGTCAGGTTAGGATTGGATCTGGTTGTGTCAGGGTTGTGTCAGCTTTGGTCGGATATATATATATATATATATATATATATATATATATATATGGAGAGAGAGAGAGAGAGAGAGAGAGAGAGAGAGAGAGAGAGAGAAGGGGCAGAAACTTCACTGTAGAAGATATATGTGGTGGAACATAATCAATTCAATCATATCTTTTATATGACAACTGTTTTGTTCATATCATAATCAGAAACGGATCCTACCAGAGAGAGAGAGAGAGAGAGAGAGAGAGAGAGATAGAGAGAGAGAGAGAGAGATGCTTTACAGACTGACATATGTTATTCACAGTGGCCAGTAGCGCACTTGTCAAAGGGGTACAAAAGGGCATGATTCACATAAGCGATAATAATACAATGGAGTCACAAACAAAAGATGATTTTGGCACATCCCTCACAAACTCCAATGGGAATACTTAATAAGTAAGTGACTTACAACTAAGAAAGGTTATTTGGTTAGGAACAACTCGTCGTCACCTGACCGTTCAATACATTTACACAGTTCACAAAGCATACAAAATCACGATCCATACAACAACAGAAATCACCAAGATCCAAACAGACTGATTCGTAAAAGCTATTACGTTTGTCTTGTCCAGATTTACCGTCAAATATAGTCTATCTCATACCTGCCCCCACCTCCCAACGAACAGTATCAGATAATACTGTGGCATCGTCAACGAAAAGTAAAAGAAAGAATGAGCTGTATCCCACGTGTTCCCTGTTTTGACACTTCCATGTCTAGTACACTGATAATAAGATGAAGATCACTGAAGGCTCAATAGACATTTTGTTTCACTCCTTGGACACCTCGAAATAATCAGAAATCGAAATATGTCACAAATTACAGACGCCTTGGAGAGTACCAAACGTTGTACTGTTAAATGCCAGAGTTTCTCAATACGTTCCAAAATGCATTCCTATTCATTCAGCAAAGCGCTTCTTGAAATCTACAAAAGCCACACACAATTTTGATTCTACATTAGAAAGTTTTGGTTTAAACAACACAAAGTGAAAATGTGACTGACGGTTAAATAACCTCTTCTGAAACCTGATAGTTCTTTCAGTATTTTGTCTGTCTGTTCAGTTTTCGAGAAGCATATATAAAATATCTGTGTATACTTTCCCAACACCATCCATTAACACAAAACACGTGTAGTTTTCGGATCGATTATATCCGTTTACTTGGATTGGTATGATAATGGATTTAGACACATGCGACAAGGGACATACCATTTTGAAACCGTGTTTTGAAAGTTTACGTGTGTTAATCAACAACAGACACATTTACACAATTTTGTATTTCGTTGAAAATTTTGTCATTTCCTAAACTATTACCATTGTTTAACTTCTTAGACATTTTTTAATATAATATTTTGATGAATCATCGTTAAACGTTGGTCCTTGAGACTTATCTGTCAGTTTTCTCCACGGATCATCCCTTAGGCTTCCATAGTCAAAATTATTAGAAATGTCATGGAAGTACTTGTACCATTGCTGAAGTGAGATTTCCCAACAGTCGCTCTTTTCATTCACAGATCTGATAGATCACCACAATTAGTCTGCACCATTTTTTGATTTTTTTTTGGAATATATATATATATTTTGAGAAATCTAGCATCATTATTGTCGCTCTTTTCTTGTTCCTTCTTCATCATGCATTGATTTTTTTTATTTGAGCAGAGTAGCTTTATAGATTCATTACAGTCACTTATTTGTTCCTCTGTTTGTCTGTTGGTGCTGTTATGTGTGCTTCTTTACGCTTTTCCAGGTCAGTTTCAACTACACAGACGAACTATGCGCCCGCTTTGTTAACAGAACCACCGCATCCTTACAGCAGTCCCAAAATGAGCATTTTGCGTTAATTTTCGGCACTTTTGTCGATTAATCACAAATACGTGTATTAATGTATATTAATGCACTGAGTACGGAATCCACTGCAAGGAGAGGATATTCAAATAGAAAACACTGTTTCTGTAATGACACCCAGTAATGCATCCTGCACCACCAGTGGATGAATGCAGACCATAGTATCGTCTGCTTTATATGCACAGTAATGCATCCTGCACCACCAGTGGATGAATGCAGACCATAGTATCGTCTGCTTTATATACACAGTAATGCATCCTGCACCACCAGTGGATGAATGCAGACCATAGTATCGTCTGCTTTATATACACAGTAATGCATCCTGCACCACCAGTGGATGAATGCAGACCATAGTATCGTCTGCTTTATATACACAGTAATGCATCCTGCACCACCAGTGGATGAATGCATACCATAGTATCGTCTGCTTTACACGCGTTCAGTGAGAACTGGGGTCAGTGCCTCTGTCCGCACTATCTCTGGTCACTATGAGAGAGAAACAGAGAGAGAAAGAGAGAGCTCGCGTGGCGGGGTTTGCAGCAGGCGCGATAGCTGGAACTGGCTCAGTAAGGGACAGCAGAGCCCAGAGCCGTTCGCGCACCTGTCAGAAAACATGACGCTACACCCGAAAGGGATTGTGCATTGATACTAAGGTGAACTGTTAGCATAAGGGGCCCACAGATGACCCTTACTTCGTGCTTTTTCATCTTGTACTCCATATCAAACTAGTCGTCCACAGTCTTCATTCTCTTCATTGTTCATTGTTCTCCCATGCGTGCACCCGCTTCACTCAAGGAGTTTACAAATCCATACTTCATAATCGCTCCATACGTTCTTTAAATTGAACCGATCTAGCTCTTCTTGAATCTTGTTTCATGGGTTAACACATTTTTGTTTTGTTTGCTTTGAGCCAATCCTGACTCATTTTCCACTGTACAACTCTTCTACAATATCAGAACCACAGGCACATGCAATGATGCAAGCCACTTCCCACCGTCACATCGCAGTCATCAAAACCACAGGCACATGCAATGATGCAAGCCACTTCCCACCGTCACATCGCAGTCAGGGGAATAGAAGTGTTTCGTTTCCGGACTAAATATCATTGATTTAGATGATATCCAAGGACCCAGGAAAAGAAAAACACAACGTTTTTCATATTAGGAATATTTCATCTGATCATTAGCGTTCTTGCTGCTCTAACAGCAAGAACATTGGAAACAAGACCTGTCGACCATACCACCGACTAAAAATCTGATGTGTGATAACATGGGCAAGAACTTTTTGATTTGCAGCAGACAGAAGTCCTTGGCGTAGAACGAGTCTTCATAAAAAGAACATTGAAATGAATTGGTAGGAATAAGATAGAGAACACCTTGCCTGAGCCGGAACAGGGATTACAACCTTTCCATCGTCTGTGTTCACCACTGAGTAATGGTCATGTCAGCCACCAGCAAGAGCCCGAGCCAGAGAGACCACTTCCTTTCTCTGAAGGCCACGAGACAGGATTGAAATATTGCTACTAAGTGACTAAACGTTTTTCGTCCATTTATCTAAATCTATCAACAGTCGACAGTCATTTAACAATCAACAGTCTAAAGGTCAACAGTGTAAATCTATCAACAGTCAACAGTCATTTAACAATCAACAGTCTAAAGGTCAACAGTGTAAATATATCAACAGTCGACAGTCTCAATCAACAATCAACAGTCTTAAGGTCAACAGCGTAAATCTATCAACAGTCGACAGTATAAATCTATCGACAATCAACAGTCTAAATCTATCAACAGTCAAGAGTGCATATCTGTGAACAGTTTAAGTCTGTCAACAGTCTAAATCCATCAACAGTCAACAGTCTAAATCTATCAACAGTCAGTAGTCTAAATCTACGAACGGTCAACAGTCTTATTCTATCAAAAGTTAATTACATTCCTGAGGAGAGAACGTGAATTCTCTGTACGGATCATTGTCAGAAAGAATATACAACATTGAAAGATCAAATGCAAAAATCATTTACAATAGGGATTCACCAACATTATCAAGCACCTTGTCTTCAGAACAGCAGATATGAGCATCATCATCATCATCACCCACTTGAAATATTTTTCAGACATGGGAGTTAGTAGCCCGTTCTTGTTTTTCTTTGCTTTAGAGAGAGAGAGAGAGGGGGGGGAGGAGAGGAATATTCTGTACATGATAAAAAAGAAAAGCTAAAAAGCAGATGAGAGAGAGAGAGAGAGAGAGGACAGAAGAGAAAGAGAGGAGAGAGAGGGGAGAGGGGGAGATTCAGAATGAGATAAAAGCTAAGAGTTGAAGAGAGAGAGGGGAGATGAGAGAGAGAAAGAGAGGGAGAGAGAGAAGAGATGAAGAGAGAGAGAGAGAGAAAGACAGACAGACGAAGAAGACAGAAGACGAGACAGAGAGATAACTTTAATCGTAACATAAATTAATTCAGGGGAAGAAAGAAGACAACAAATGTTACGAGGTCAGACGAAGAGACGTAGATACGGCGTTCAAGAAAGAGAGTAAATACAGATGAATGATGTGATGAAAAAATGTAAGAGGATGATGTGAGTGAGCGAGCGAAGAGATGCGGAAAATTCAGTATCGAAACGGAAACAAATCTATAAGCGAAAGTGTACTGCATTGATCGTGTTTCATCAAACAACCTGTTGCCGTGACAGCATCGTCCACCACCACGACCACACGCCGCCCCGGCCCCCTCCCTTTTCTGTCTGTGTGTTTGTCAGTCTGTGTCTGCCTGTCTGTCTGTCAGTCTGTATGTCTGTTTGCCTGTGTGTTTGTCTGTCCGTCTGTCTGTCTGTCTGTCTGTCTCTCAGTGCCCCTTTCGCTCTCTTCCATTGTTCCTGTATCTCTGTCTCCCTCACTTGTCTAGTCCCCTCACCTTTTCACTGACGTACGTGCCCGGTATTGTTGCCAGGCTTGAACACCGGGTGTTACTATGCCATCTCCACCTTGCTCAACTACATGGTCCTTCATCACTTCCCGGTAAGCTCACTGCTTCTTCAGTTCGGAGATAACATATAAACGCACGCGCGCCTCTGTGTGCGTGTGTGTGTGTGTGTGTGTGTGTGTGTGTGTGTGTGTGTGTGTGTGAGTGTGTGTGTGTGTGTGTGTGTGTGTGTGTGTGTGTGTGTGTACGCAAACGTGTGCTTGCGTGTGCATCTTATGTGTATAATGCTGCATGCGCGCGCGCGCGCGCGCGCGCGCGTGTGTGTATGTGTGTGTGTGTAAACCGTAGAAAAATTATTCATGAGCCATTCTTGAGTAGTTTTAACAATCCCGAGAAAAGTAAAACTTTCTTTCGATGACTAGTACCGGATAGTTGCTCCTTCCGTAACTAGTAAGAGAGAGGGTGGAGGTGGAATTTTGATATAACTCTAATAGAGAAAACGCTGTAAGTCCTTTCCCTAGAGGACACACCGACCCACTCCCAACTCTCGTCACACGGGTCTTGGTCATGAATGCGCGTGTATGTTTGCTTTCGTATGTGTGTGTGTGTGTGTATGTGTGTGTGAGAGAGAGAGAGAGAGAGAGAGAGAGAGAGAGAGAGAGAGAGAGAGAGAGAGAGAGTTTGTGTGCGTGCGTGCGTGTGTGTGTGTGTGTGTGTGTGTGTGTGTGTGTGTGTGTGTGTGTGTGTTAACTTTTATACTGACTACTGTTTGTTGACAGAGCTGATTGCTTCTGAATCTGTTGCGTGATATATTTTCATGGAATATTTAACTTGTCTAGCAATATCGAACATTGTCATTTCTTATACTGTCTTGTACAGGAAGCGAAAAAAAAAAAAAAAAAGAGAAAAGAAAAGAAAAAAAAAGAAAAAAAAAGCAGAGATACATGGGAAGCGACTCTTACTTCAGTACAGTTACTTCCCCTGGCGGAGATGAACTCGAACAGCGGATCCAAGATCCGTTGAACCTCTCCTGGCATCTGTTTTTAATTGAAGTATCAGTCCACTGATTTTCTATATAGCTGTAATCCCATAGCTCGTCGTGGCCTTATGTTTCACCACACGCTTTAGGGTATATGGATGGACGGACCCAGTGCCTGCTGCGATAACGACACCTCTTCCTCAGACTGAAACTGCAGTTCTCATGTCCCTCAGACACCGTCTGTTTCAGTTGATTTTTTGTTTTTTTTTCATCATAGCCCAGCCAATCACACTGAGCCTTTTCAGAACTGCTCGACTCACACTGGGGGGAAAGTTCACATCCCGAAAAAGTCAGACCTTAAAAAAGTCTGCATCCTAAAAAAAAATGAGAACATAAACAGTTTACAACATGTTAGTAGAGCTGTTGTTATCTGTCAAGCCGATGAGACAAGGCTATGCAGGGCGGGCCAGATGTTCCTCTTGATTTATCAAAGCCAGACAAAAAAAAAGAAAAGAAAGAAAAAAAGCTGACGGACAAAAGTTGTTAAGAACAGTTCAGCGTCACCAAAGATCCATCAAAACGCCATGTGGGCAAACAGGCATTGCAGGACGGTCAGCATGTGTCCTGTTTAAACAGTAGGCATTGCAGGACGGTCAGCATGTGTCCTGTTTAAACAGTAGGCATTGCAGGACGGTCAGCATGTGTCCTGTTTAAACAGTATGTACATTTTTAAAACTGTGTAATCGCCAGAAGGGCCTGTAGTCAAACTGCTAGAGCGTTTGACCGCGGAACAGACGGTCGGGAGTTCGAATCACTTGTGGGGTCGTTTTTCCGCTTGAAAACGCTGTCTATCCACCTAACAGTAACTGGGTACCTGATTCAATTCAGGGAAGGCTGAAGGCGGCGGAAGGAGAGGGATTAGGCTCCACCTTCTATCACGCTCTGCTCAGGCTATGCGAACTTTGACCCTTGTTTTTTTTTCCAGTCCCCTGAGTACAACAAAAAAGCGGCATGTCATCATAGCCCAGCCAATCACACTGCATGTCATCATAGCCCAGCCAATCACACTGCATGTCATCATAGCCCAGCCAATCACACTGCATGTCATCATAGCCCAGCCAATCACACTGCATGTCATCATAGCCCAGCCAATCACACTGCATGTCATCATAGCCCAGCCAATCACATTGCATGTCATCATAGCCCAGCCAATCACACTGCATGTCATCATAGCCCAGCCAATCACACTGAGCCTTCCCCAGCCAGTCACACTGAGCCTTCCCCAGCCAGTCACACTGAGCCTTCCCCAGCCAGTCACACTGAGCCTTCCCCAGCCAGTCACACTGAGCCTTCCCCAGCCAGTCACACTGAGCCTTCCCCAGCCAGTCACACTGAGCCTTCCCAGCCAGTCACACTGAGCCTTCCCCAGCCAGTCACACTGAGCCTTTTCATAGCTGCTCAACTCACACTGAAATTAGCGTAAAGGAGTTTCCAGAACAAAGACAGGAGAACGGTCGACAAAAGCAGAAAAATAGTAGACAACATTAAACAAAAGCAACACTTACAAAAAAGGAATGGGGGGAGGGGGGAGGGGAACTTAAAGAGCGTGACAGAAGAGGGGTGTAAGCACAGGACTTCCACAGGGCGGGAAGGTGCTGTACTGAAGGAATCCTAGGCAGCCTGACATGTGACGTCGTCTGTAATGGCATAGGTTTTACTAATTTCCGTGTGATCCCCTACGTTTAATGTACGCGTGATATGTCATATAATTTATTTGCATGACGTATTTTAAAATGCGTTTCTGTGCCGCTAACATACAATATTAATGCTGTCCTAAAACTACGTTGACTTTTTTTTAATAGTGAGGCAGAAAACTTGTTTTACTTACACCTCTTCCCTCCCTTCGTTCAGTAGCATCAGGATCCGGCCACTCTATACGACAGTATCCAGGTTTATCCAGTCGCAAACCCAGCACCGGCAAATCGACAAGGAGCAGTTGGTATCAGATCGCCCAGAGGAAACCTATCAAAAGAGACACTGCACTGCTGCCGTTGTATTGCTAGTGTTTATAGATGCCTGATCCAAAATACGCAGGACACGATCTGCTGATCCTCTGTGCTAACGTCATTTGTTGCTAACATCAGTTATTGCTAACGTCATTTGTTGCTTAACTGAGAAGCCACTGTGAGAAAGCGATCCGCTCTGAGAACATCACACTCATTCCAACGACAACCCCCCCCCCCCTCCCCCCGTGAACTTGCCGCCTATTCTGACGAGTTCGGCACAAACTCACCACAGGCCCATATGGATGAGGACAGTGATGCTGAATTTGCAGGGAGTTTCTGCAACAAATTGAGGGACTGTGACATTGCAAAGTGTATCACTGATACACCATGATTGACAAAGCCTTTGCTTCCGTACGTAATTGTGAGTGCTCCCATCCCACAGTTAAAAAAAATTGTCATGTTCATCCAGTTACTCACTCTGAGTTCAGCCAACCGTATTAATGGTGCACTGACCAGAAGAGGCTATTTTTGTGATGGAGGGGGAACACGAAATGTAGCACTACAGTGCCTGATAAGAACAGATATCCTTCCTGACCCCTGGCCACATTTATCTTGTTTGTTTCCCAGAGGAAGTGCACTTCCAATGGAAAGACACGGAATCAGACAAAGGCCAGGTTGTTTTAAAGAGTTACACGATTTGCAGAATTTAGAGTGAAATGTGCTAGGTGTGTGAAATTTTTTTTTTTTAACGTGGTGACAGCCCTGATGTGGCCCATTGCGGTCGGCTGGGTTATAAGCAACATTATCTTATCTTATCTTCTTCTTCTTTTTTTTTATTTTTTTTTTTTACATTTTTATCAGCTTTTTACAATGTTTTACACAGTGAAGGAAAAACATAGAACAAGGGGTGACAAAAACAGTCACCCTCTCCCTCCCTTCCCATCCACTCTCCCCCCCCCCCCCCTCCCTCACCTCGTCAAGTTGTTGATAAAATGTTGATCAAACATTGCTTACACATGTATCTATCCTTTAACATGGTTACAGTGTGATATACAATAAATTATTCTTCAATAAATCATTCATATTACAATTATATTAAAGTATATGCATGTTCGGGGAGTAGAGCGCATAGGTGGACAGACCATTAAATATATATATATATATATATTGCATGACGTATTTTAAAATGCGTTTCTGTGCCGACAAAAATGTTGTCGAACAGAATGGACTGGAACTGTTTTCCAACAATTATAATAATGAGTGTCATTGGTAGTTCTAGTGATAAATTACATTGATTGAAAAAAAGAAAGGTTTACCACCATACAGTGTTGTATGTCATGATAAGGGCTATAAGCAACATTATCTTATCTTATCTTCTTTTTTTTTTTTTTTTACATTTTTATCAGCTTTTTACAATGTTTTACACAGTGAATACCAGCAATTACCCCCAAATTACAAGGAGGTTGATCAAACCGTTAAAGAGAGGAGACACGTGATTCATATGTCAGCCACTTAGATTGGAAATTTTTATAGTTCATGTTTATCTATGCATGTTTTTCAATCATGTATTGAACTTTTAATGTTTTCAAAAAACCTGCTATTGCATCAAATTCTAAAAGAACAGGTGCTTCTGGTAGACACATTCTGGACAATGGTACATTTCCCTGTTATTGATTTAGTGAAAGTGTCCCAGAAACGCTGAGCATTAATGCATTTCCAAAACATGTAAGATAAGATAAGATAATGTTGCTTATAGCCCAGCCGACCGCAAGGGGCCACATCAGGGCTGTCACCACGTTAAAATCAACTCACAAGTCAAAAAAAAAAAAAAAAAAAAAAAAAAAAAAAAAAAAAAAAAAAAAAAACTTTCACACCTCTCTTTAAATGACATCTTCTAGAAACGCACCAGAAACTTCATTAAAAATCTTTCTTCCGTAAAATCTTAAATCAGATGAAAAATGTTAATCTCTCTCAAAAAGTCAAGGATCACGTCAGGCGGGACATCCCTGAACAGGATCTTCATGGACTCCGCTGTAAAATGTTTGTGTCTCACATCGTGCAAGTCCCAACACTCTAAAAGAATATGTTTCATTGTGAGTGGCACATGACATGGAATGCACCACGGAGCTTCTTCACTCTTTAAAAGGTAGGAATGAGTAAAATACGAATGGCCGGTGTGCAGCCGGCACAGAACCGTTTCCTCTTTACGACCACCAGACGTAGATGGGAGGAACTCCTTAAGGTTTGGACGGATCCGAAAGAGTTTGTTATCCGTCTGGGTATTCCAATCCTCCTGCCAGAGGTCTTTCACATAATCATTAATTTTGGGTTTCAGATCTGAGCAGGGGATATATATGTTGGACAATTTCTCTCTTGTAGCATTCTTGGCTAAACGATCAACCATTTCGTTACCTCCGTCCAAAACATGTGATCAATACTATCCTTACACAGCCCACAAAAGCTGCACCTGTCGTTATTGACAACTCTAATTTCTTTTGAAATTATATTTGTTCCTAAACACCTGTGTACTATTCTGAGTTGGAACCATTTGAGCTTTATGTCCGCTATTTGATGAGCATGTAGGAAAACATGACTTCCAGTCATGAGTTTGAGACAATTTAAGATACCATTTTTCGGAACATGGAGCTCTCAAATTGTTATCAATCAATACATCATAGTACATCTTTGAACCCTTATAAGTGGCGAACTTTTTTTTGTAGCAGAGAGGAGGAATAATATGTTTATTTTTGTTTATATCATTCCATTTGTCTTTATATAATCGAGTAATGTGAACTTATACCCGGCGAAAGTGAGAAAATCAATATCGACATCATAATTTTCCTTAAAACTTCCGCGTAAAAGAAACTGTCCATCGTCATCAAAGAAATGTGCTAGATAGTAAACATTTTTGTTTTCAAGTTTTCTGGAAACAATGTATTTTTTCCAGACTTGAATACGTTTATTGTGGCATACTGGTTCGGCTAGTAGTTCAGTAGAATTTTGGGGCACACATTAGTAATAGAAACGTTCATATGCTTCAAAAACGTCTGCCCAGAATCGGTTGTATTTTGTCAATTTTGAAGCAATCACTGGGCCATGTTTATTGATCAAAGACCATTGAGGGAAACTACTGAGTAGAATGTTTTTCCACATGTGCTCTGATCTTTCACTTCCAGAATCCAAGACACTTTCAAGGATGTGACAAAAGTTTTTAACTCGGGAAGACCGATACCTCCATTTTTTTTTTTACTCTTTTATGCGCAGTTTTTCGACTGATTTTGTCTGCTTTTTTATTCCACACAAATTTATAACAAGTCTGTTGGCATGATTGGAAAAAGGCATCTGGCGGATTTGGCAAAAGCAGCCAGAGATGGATTAGTTTTGAGAGGATCACAGATTTTAATAAAACGATTCTACCAAGGGGGTTATCTGGCGTTTTACCCATATCTTAAACAAGTATTTGATGTCTGCAAGCTTTTCTGCATATTTCATTTCAACACATTTTTTTTCGAATCGTTAGTGAACCAGACGCCTAATGTTCGAAATTTTGAAGGATTCCTCTCAAGTTCTTAATGTTCCATATAATGAACTTCACTGTTTTTCATGCTTCCTAACCAAACTGCGCTTGTTTTACCCAAATTCATATGAAGACCTAACACCTCATCAAATTTAAAAAGAGCACCAGTACAAGTTTAAAAAAAAGTTTCTATCACCTGCAAGTAAACATTTTGTGTCATCTATACACTGTGAAAGCTTATGTTCAGTATCATTTACCTTAATTCCCTTAATGTCCTGATGTTCTCTCACCATGATGGCTAATATGTCAGCACAGATTACGAACAAATATGGGGAAATTGGGTTTCCTTGTCGACAGCCTTGCTTGATTTCAAACCAGTCATGAAACTTGGCCGTTTACAACAGTGCAAGACTTAATATTTTTGTTAAATATGCTTATCCATTTACATATATCTTTCTGGAAACCAAATGCTTCCAGTACTTTAAACATAAAATTCCAGTTAACAACAAGCCAGGCAGATTATATTATAGTTATCTAGATAGGATATTGTGTCAAATATCAATCTCAGATTATCACCGTTAAATGCGTGAGATCTCAGCCAACAAAGGATTAAACTAGCATAAATATATCTGCCATAATTATCAGTCTCCAGTTTCATTTAGGGATTGAGTAAACAAAGGGTAGGAGACAGTAATAAACAACATTAGTAAAACAAATTCAATTTTCCTTATGAATGAAATTGCAGTAACTTGGAATACACTTAGTCCAAGTACACATGTGGTGTAGACTTAGAATCACACACTACAAAGCATTTTGACACTCAACAGTACTCATAAATCAACAGTTTTCACCTAGAACAGGCATACAGTTTTTCCAATCAGAATTTATCATTCAGTTATTATCTTAACAGATAGAATTGAATACTGGCAAAAGTCAGATTGTAAACAAATAATGTTAATAAGAGTGTTAACAGAGAATCTTAACTGAGCATCTTAATAGGTTTTACAAAGTTGTGGCAAACACACTATTACAAAAGAATACTCCGTCATCATCTTGCTAGATGTCACCAAATACTGGCATACAGTTATACAGTTAAACCACATAGCATACACACAATCAATGCATAGTCTGAAAAATCAGAAACATACATTTCTTCTCGGTGAACCTTAGACCTGATCAGAGTAGGTGAGATAAACTTTCACTATCTCTAGTTTACCCCTGTTGTCTTTGTGGCTACACTGTGTCAGTCTTATGGCTGTTGTCTTTGTGGCTACACTGTGTCAGTCTTATGGCTGTTGTCTTTGTGGCTACACTGTGTCAGTCTTATGGCTGTTGTCTTTGTGGCTACACTGTGTCAGTCTTATGGCTGTTGTCTTTGTGGCTACACAGTGTCAGTCTTATGGCTGTTGTCTTTGTGGCTACACAGTGTCAGTCTTATGGCTGTTGTGTCTTTGTGGCTACACTGTGTCAGTCTTATGGCTGTTGTCTTTGTGGC
>CM065724.1:54061835-54066835 GCA_033310375.1 Conus canariensis
CTTTAGGGGTGATTCTTTATATAAGCTCATGGTTCGACTCCCTCCTCCTCTCAACTCCCCCCCCCCCCCCCCCCCCCCCCCCCCCCCCCCCCCCACCACACACACACACTTTTCACCCAACGCCTCCGCCTACTCCTCCTCCTTCCCCAACCTCCCTCCCGCTCCTCCTTCCTTCCGTTCCTTCCCCACTCCGTCCTACTGCTCCTTCTTCCAAGCTCAAGTCCTCCTCCCCTCTTCACCTCCCCCGCCCCCTTTCCGCCCTCCCCCTCTCCGATTCAACCCTCCGATCTACTCCTAAAACTCAGAATAGGATGGACAGGAGAATCCTGTGGTGGCATGTTGTCACCATGTTGGTATGCAAAATTGTTTTCATTTGTTGCTGGTGGTTGCAGGTGATTTTTTTTCTCTGTGTTTTAGTTTATTACATTGCATGTCGTTGAAAGATTATTTAGCTGTCCTGTATTAAAACTGGAATAAGCGTTTGTGTGTACATCTGGTTCCGTGTGCTGTGTCATCTCATGAAGAATTCAGGACGAAGGGCACATGTTTGCTGAAGATCATGATTCCTTGATTGATGGGGAGACACACACACACACACACACACACAACCACACGCACACACACACACACACACACACACACACACCACACACACACACAACACACACACACACACACACAAACACACACACACACACAACAACACACACACACACACACACAACACACACACACACACACACACACACACACACACACACACACACACACACAGAGAGAGAGAGAGAGAGAGAGAGAGAGAGAGAGAGTATTGTACATTTCTCTCAATTGACGAGAGAACAGGATATGAACTGAGCTATCTACACATCTCCTTTCAATGCGGAGAAGGATGAAGAAAGATCATTGTTGTTCAACTGAAAAGAGGGAGAGAGAGTGAGATTGCTGGTATTGATTTTTTCCCCAGTCGACAGTATTTATCATGTTCTTACAGTTATTCAGATATCTCTTCTCTATCTGTATAAGTGAGCATTGCGCGAGCGAGCGCGTGCGCACACACACTCACACGGACACCTGCACGCACGCACGCACGCACGCACAAATGCACGTACCCATTCACACACTCATTCTGCTCTGACTCCCGCGTCCACTCACTCATATTCTCTATCTCTGTCTCTGCCTTTCTCTCTCCCAATCTCTCTCTCTCTCTCTCTCTCTCTCTCTCTCTCTCTCTCTCTCTCTCTCTCTCTTCTCTCTCTCTCTCTCTCTCTCTCTCTCTCTTCTCTCTCTCTCTCTCTCTCTCTCTCTCTCTCTCTCTCTCTCTCTCTCTCTCTCTCTCTCTCTCTCTCTCGTTGCAGCGTTAGTGAAGGCACGCTATTATCGACAAGAAGCGGAGAAAAAGGTCAGTTTCTCGTTGTTGTTTTTTTCGTTTCTTTTTCTCTTACACCAGAGCCTTTTCCTTTGGCTTTGCATGCTGGTATAGCTACAGTTCTTCAGTCATGTTTGCTCCATCTAAAATCTGCGTTTGTTTTCACAAATGTGTAGGTACTTTGTATATCGCAGTTTATCGTCTTACTTTGTATCTTACCACGTCTTATCGTCTTACTTTATATCTTACCACGTCTTATCGTCTTACTTTGTATCTTACCACGTCTTATCGTCTTACTTTGTATCTTACCACGTCTTTTATTGTTCTTTTGTTCACTTTGTGTGTCATCAAGCCTTCGTTTCACTTTCTTTCTTCAGACGCCCTTTGGTTCGCTTTGTTTTGACACCTAGTCTTTAGTTCGCTCTCTCTTTCAAAAAGTATCTACTTACTTTGCATCTTTCAAAAAGCTTTTATGACGTTTGTGTTACACAATTACTTACTTACTTAGGCCCATGGCTCAAGGGTGAGCATAGGCCATCGACAAAAAGCCCATGGCTCAAGGGTGAGCATAGGCCATCGACAACACTCCGCCATTGTACTCGGTTCTGGGCTGCTCGCTGAATGCCTGTCCAGTTGGTCCCCTGCCTCTTTATCTCTGCCTCAGTGTCTCGCCTGCAGCTGCTGCGAGGTCGGTCTCTCTTCCTTTTCCCCTGCGGGTTCCATGTCAGGGCTTGGCTTGTGGTGCTGGATGCTGGGTTCCTGAGAGTATGTCCAATCCAGTCCCACTTCCTCCGCAGAATCCACTGGTTCCTGTCATGCTTGCTTCCATAGATCTTCATCGCTGATCTCAGGTAATCTGATTTTGAAGATGTGCCTCAGACAGGCGTTCATGAAGGTCTGTATTTTTTGCTGTATTGCCTTGGTCATTCTCCAAGTCTCGCAGCCGTAGAGCAGAACCGACTTCTCGTTTGAACTGAAGATACGCAATTTTATCGTCCTTCTGATTTCTCTTGAGACCCAGATGTTCTTTAGTATGATGAATGCTGCTTGTGTCTTACCCATCCTGGCTATGATGTCTCGGTCGGTGCCCCTCTGCTTGTCAATCACGCTTCTCAAGTAGACAAAGGAATCTACTTCCCTGATGGGCTCGCCTCCAACTGTGAGTGGGCTGCTGCCTGTGGTGTTGATCTTCATCAGCGTGTTACACTATGCTTTCCTCTGGTTTGAGTATCTTACCACAGCTGTGGACCTAATTTGTATCACACTAAGACTACAATTTTCCCCTCTCACCAAAGATGTAGTAAATTTTGAATATCTCCAAATTTTCTCACTGAAACTGTGATTTTTTTCTCAATGTGCAAAAGTGAAGTGAAAAGAAAATGATACCCATGAAAGCTACCGTTTTGTTTCCGTGCCTTCCAACAGTATTTTACAGGGGTGGGAGTGCGAGCGGGAGGGGGGTCAGGGCAACCTGAAGTGACCAGCAGTTGGCAGAACATTCTTTACACAGGCATCGTTTCCAAATTCTATTTGGGAAAAGAAGAAGAAGGAGGAGAATGGAGGGAGATCATCTTCCAACCTCCTACAAACCCGGACCCCCCTCCCTTCCCACGTCTCCCTCTTTCTTGCTTCGGTTCCACTCCACTGTACCCCATCAAAGCTGATAGTCAACTGCCACCCTAGGAAAGTTCTACTTCATTCTGTCTCTGATTAAAGTCCACTGCCACCCTACGACAGTTCTCCTTCATTCTGTCTCTGATTAAAGTCCACTGCCACCCTACGACAGTTCTACTTCATTCTGTCTCTGATTAAAGTCACTGCCACCTACGACAGTTCTACTTCATTCTGTCTCTGATTAAGTCTACTGCCACCTACGACAGTTCTCCTTCATTCTGTCTCTGATTAAAGTCCACTGCCACCCTACGACAGTTCTCCTTCATTCTGTCTCTGATTAAGTCACTGCCACCTACGACAGTTCTACTCTTCTGTCTCTGATTAAAGTCTACTGCCACCCTACGACAGTTCTCCTTCATTCTGTCTCTGATTAAAGTCCACTGCCACCCTACGACAGTTCTCCTTCATTCTGTCTCTGATTAAAGTCCACTGCCACCCTACGACAGTTCTCCTTCATTCTGTCTCTGATTAAAGTCCACTGCCACCCTACGACAGTTCTCCTTCATTCTGTCTCTGATTAAAGTCCACTGCCACCCTACGACAGTTCTACTTCATTCTGTCTCTGATTAAAGTCCACTGCCACCCTACGACAGTTCTCCTTCATTCTGTCTCTGATTAAAGCTATAGTTCTGTTTGTATGATCCAAACGATAATCCAACGTGTATGTTACCAAACCGTAATTCAGTTTGTATAACTTCAAAGCTATGATTGAATTTCTTAATCATTAAAGCCGTGTTTCAGTTTGCATTCCATCAGATTTGCGAATCGATTTGTGTGCTGTCAGAGCTATAGTTTAGTTAGTATCTCATGATTTTGTTTTTTCATTTGTATCTTGAAAACGTTCGAACTTGATTTGTATCTTGTCAAACCGGTGATTTATTTTGTATTGCGTTAAATCTGAGTTCATTTTTCATTATTAACGATATAATTCAGTCTGTATGGCAATAGTGTGTTTAGTTCAGTTTGTTTTATATGAAATTTATGATCCAGTGTATGTCATTCAAACCCTTGACGCAGTTTGTGTCTCACTAAAAACGGCTTTTCAGTTTGTCTCCCCATGTCTGTTGTTCAGTTTGTCTGAGATGAAAGCTGTTATTCAGTTTGTCTCTCCATGTCTGTTGTTCAGTTTGTCTGAGTTGAAAGCTGTAATTTAGTTTGTCTCCCCATGTCTGTTGTTCAGTTTGTCTGAGATGAAAGTGTTATTCAGTTTGTCTCCCATGTCTGTTGTTCAGTTTGTCTGAGATGAAAGCTGTAATTCAGTTTGTCTCCCCATGTCTGTTGTTCAGTTTGTCTGAGATGAAAGCTGTTATTGAGTTTGTCTCCCCATGTCTGTTGTTCAGTTTGTCTGAGATGAAAGCTGTTATTCAGTTTGTCTCCCCATGTCTGTTGTTCAGTTTATTTCAAAAGAAAGCTGTTATTCAGTTAACGTTTCATCTAGAGTAGACTGATTTTGTTAACTGCATATATGTCTAAGACTTCTGAGTTTGGGTATCTCACTACTTTTTTCACAACTCTCTAATCTACGTGTTCGTGTGTATTGCTGTGTTTCATGTATTTTATATTTTATCGTAGCTTGGAACATCTAGTTTATGCATTTACATATCATCCGTTGCTTTGGATCTTGCTGTTTCTTGCAATTTAAAAAAAACATGCTTTGTAATTTATTGTATTTTGAAATTCGTTTGTTATATCATAATTTGTTCTGTTTAGTTGGCAATAAATCGCTGCCCATCCTCCCGGTCTTTTCTTCGCCCCCTCCCTCCCGCCCCCACTTTCTTCCTCCCTCCCTACCTCTTTCTCTCTGTCTCTTTCTCTCTGTCTTTCTCTCCTGTGTCTAGTATTCCTCTTTTATCCACTTCTCAGCAACATTGTGTTTAATCTTGATCAGCAAAGAAGCCTTGTTTTCAACAAAATGTTACGTAATTTTGCCTTCCCACGTTTCGTTGTTCCACCTGCTATT
>CM065724.1:54071835-54084335 GCA_033310375.1 Conus canariensis
ATCATACTAATGCTGCAATCAAACTGTAAAGTTATTGTCCCGTTACCCCTTACCGAATCCCCATTCCACTGTTCCACGAAAAGAGTGCAAGGGCTACAGGACTTGATGTATATAAACAGATAAAAAGAAGGTATCGCCTGCCATCCACAGAAATGTATTTCTACAATCTGTTGCCCAGACGGGCTTTTTTTCCCATGTCATACTTGGTGTGTGTTGTGTGTGTGTGTGTGTGTGTGTGTGTGTGTGTGTGTGTGTGTGTGTTTAGTATAAACATATGGTCAGGGTGTGATTATGTTTATATTCAGAGAGAGAGAGAGAGAGAGAGAGAGAGAGAGAGAGAGAGAGAGTTTGCAATTATAAAAATGAAACGTTTGCTAAACTTATTATTGATTTTTTTTAAAATAGGAGATTGGAACTGGACAGACTTTACAGCTCGTAACCATTCAATATTCATTTTCTATTACCACGCTTGGCCTAGTTTAGATTGTAGAGCAGTTTTGAAAAAAAACAAAAAACGGAGGATCAAACAGATGGGGAAGCCGTCGGACATCTGGAGAGGAAGGGCCAGGGCAGAGGGCAATGGTGTACAAGTGTTGAGGACCTGGGTCCCGGAGGGGTGACATGCGCGATGATGATAATGATCGAAAGTATGTGGAGAGGGCGTCAGGAGGAATGGCACAGGGATGAGAAATAATGCTAATACGTTTCTCTGTTTCTGTACTTATTTTTTCTTCTGTCGTTTCACTTACTAATTGGGGTATGTACATACCTACTCCATTATACATTGCTAATGTTTATAAAGGAAAAAGTAGACACGTTATGAAACCAGATCTTCTGGAAAAGGGAAAATTTGTTGGGTTTATTTCTCTCTGCTTGTTTGTATCCTGGTTTCTTTGTATTCTATAGTTATAAAAAGTTTTTGGATATGAGAAAATCGCGTACATTTGCATTTTTTCTGCCCAGCCTATATGATCAAAGGTCATTACAAAAAGAAAAGAAAAAAGAAAAAAAGAAAAAAAGGCACGGTGTGGCAGGTTCTTATTGTTTCATGAATGTATCAGTGCATGTGGACAACACCACATTCTACACTACATCCACAGATCATGAAATCACAGGTTCAGCTTTTGAGAACTGACTAAGAAATGAAGAAGGACATAGTCGGAGTGCATAGTCGGAGTGGGGGCGTGTAAACCATGCTTAGCAGTCTATCTCACCTTCTTAATGGGTTTACCCAACGCGCAGGTCAGGAAGTTTTTCAGTGCCTGCAATTCCTGTTGTGCTGGCCAATTTTCATTCACAGTGAACTCCCTTTACTCTTTTCACCCCATGAGCTGCGTTGATTGCTATGTAGGCCTATCTCTACAACACCGCATTTATTTATCTGTTGGCTTGTTTATTTACATTTAGAGGAAAACGCTATGACAAGGACACGTGTATTTGTATGGATAGTAGTTTGCAGATTCCTCTTATTCTTTTTGTTACTTCTTGTTGTAGACTGGTCATAAAATGTTGCTATTCATTCTTTTCAAATTCATCTTCACAGTTTTTAACAATCTGAAAGCGACTGCAGCGGACCGAAAGGAAACAAAGCTGAGAAGAACGGAAGAAAATAAGGAATTTGGTGAGAGGACGTTCCCTTCAGAGTCAACGTCTGTGAAGAATGTGACGCCTTTCAAGACCTTCTGATCAGATGTTTTCACCAAGATCCTGCGTGTGACTGCATGCATGAAAACAGTCCAACATTCACACTAGTGTCATGTTTAGACACCAACCTGAAGACAGAACATGGCTGCCTTAGTGGTGGGATTGAACACATTCATATCCGCTAACATCTCATTCGTGCTGAACCCAGTGTTGTAACCAAAGAACGAACGATAAACGGGTAGCTCCTCAATACGACTCGTTCATCTTGGGGGTTGAAAACTGTGGCGTCTGCACCTTATTATCTGTTTTCAAGACTTGTCTGGCTGTAAGACATTCACCACGGCAGGATCCACGGGCAACGTCGCCACAGGCTGAAGGTGTTATTTGTTTGTTCGATTGTTTTGTTGTTGTTGTTGTTGTTTTAGGTTTTTAGGCATTGTGCCATATCTGAAAAGATGAAAGACAACCGGATAAGGGAAAGAAGAAGATGTGGAATCCTGGTGACCCCCCTCTCTCTCTCCCTCACCCCATTCTGTGTTCGGGCCATGCACACGCAACACACACGCACACCACACACACACACACACACACACACACACACACACACACACACAAGGATACATACACACACACACACACACACACACACACACACACACACACACACACACACACACAGTGAGAGAGAGAGAGAGAGAGAGAGAGAGAGAGAGAGAGAGAGAGAGAGAGAGAGAGAGCGTTTTGCTGTCGGTTGATTCCACGTGCCAAAGCGACCGTTTCAACAACAACAGTATTTCTTTCTGCCAAAATATTTTCCAGCCTCTTTTGTGGATAGACTTGCAGAGTAAAATTGATTGTTTGCCCCAGTAAAAATTATTTGCATTGTAGATTATTTGCACTTCCCTTCTACCACGCTTTGAGTTCCATTGTGCCATGGGTTAGTTTTACTACCAGACCTATCAATAAACATTATGACAGATAGTAGAGGAGCAGTGGAGTACTTGGTTCTTTCCCTCCCTGCTCCATCTTAAGCTATACCCTACCCTCGCTGCTCTTGCCCTCTTCCTCCCACCCGCCTCGTTCCATCGTCACTTCCTTCTACTGCGGGCCTGAAAGGGGAGAGGGCTTGGGGCTGGGGTTTCATGCCAGCGTCTAAGGCTGTTTTCTCATGAAAATAGCTGCTAGTCTCCCTTACTCCACTGCTGGTGTAACACGTCAGAATCGCAATACACAGAAAGCACTACCGCATATTTATCATCGAACGTGGTTTCTCTCCCTTGAGTTTTCTTTCCGTCAAGAAACACCTTCACTCAACCCAAATGTCAAATAAGCACGTTGGCACGTTTAGTGTGTAGACGAATGCAACATATATATTTGTAAGAAAGAAGTGATGTTTAAAAGAGAAGTTATCTTTTGGGGGTTTTAATAGGGGCACCCTGTCGAAAACCATATCAGAGCTTCCCTTGGTGGTGTTCGTTTTTGGCACAGCGGTGTTCATAGTGTATTGCACCGCGGGCATTCTCGATGGTGGAATTAGGGCATAGTCATTGTCCATGCTTGTGATGAACAAGTAGCGCCATTAGGGCATAGTCATTGTCCATGCTTGTGATGAACAAGTAGCGCCATTAGGGCATAGTCACTGTCCATGCTTGTGATGAACAAGTGGCGCCATTAGGGCATAGTCACTGTCCATGCTTGTGATGAACAAGTAGCGCCATTAGGGCATAGTCACTGTCCATGCTTGTGATGAACAAGTAGCGCCATTAGGGCATAGTCACTGTCCATGCCAAGTTGTCGGCTCGTCAGCAATCCCGGTGTAATCACTCAACACCGAAAATCACTCCCCAGCCCAGGCGGGTGAGACACGTGCTAACTCAGCCCCCGGAGGATGGATTCCGACAGACCTTGCACTTTCTTCCGAAATCACTCTTTGCCATCAACATTGTTAATGTGTTCCAAACGATGCAATATCAAACAATGCAGAGTTCGCCTGAGCCACAATTACAGGACAGTCTGTTCCAAAACCACTGCCTGGTGAAGTGATTTGGGATGAGGTTTTGAAACACCCCATGGAGTGATGTAGGCAGTGCCCATGTCGCACAGGGCATAAGTTTGGCCACGTGCCCATGTCTATCTCCCTGTCGCACACGGCATAAGTTTGGCCACGTGCCCATGTCTATCTCCCTGTCGCACACGGCATAAGTTTGGCCACGTGCCCATTTCCATCTCCCTGTCGCACAGGGCATAAGTTTGGCCACGTGCCCATTTCCATCTCCCTGTCGTACAGGGCATAAGTGTTTGGCCACGTGCCCATTTCTATCTCCCTGTCGCACAGGGCATAAGTTTGGCCACGTGCCCATTTCCATCTCCCTGTCGCACAGGGCATAAGTTTGGCCACGTGCCCATTTCCATCTCCCTGTCGTACAGGGCATAAGTGTTTGGCCACGTGCCCATTTCTATCTCCCTGTCGCACAGGGCATAAGTTTGGCCACGTGCCCAGTTCTATCTCCATGTCGCACAGGGCATAAGTGTTTGGTCACGTGCCCATTTCCATCTCCCTGTCGTACAGGGAATAAGTTTGGCCACGTGCCCATTTCTATCTCCCTGTCGCACACGGCATAAGTTTGGCCACGTGCCCATTTCCATCTCCCTGTCGCACAGGGCATAAGTTTGGCCACGTGCCCATTTCCATCTCCCTGTCGCACAGGGCATAAGTTTGGCCACGAGCCCATTTCCATCTCCCTGTCGTACAGGGCATAAGTGTTTGGCCACGTGCCCATTTCTATCTCCCTGTCGCACAGGGCATAAGTTTGGCCACGTGCCCATTTCCATCTCCTGCCGTACAGAGCATAAGTGTTTGGCCACGTGCTCATTTTCATCTCCCTGTCGCACAGCCCATTTCCATCTCCCTGTCGTACAGGGCATAAGTTTGGCCACGTGCCCATGTCTATCTCCCTGTCGCACAGGGCATAAGTTTGGCCACGTGCCCATGTTCACTCCATGGGATATTTGTGGATCATGCCCCACATCACTCACGGACGAATGGTCTGGAAGAGGGCGAGGGCAGTTGTGGTACAGGTCCAGTATCAACCCCCCCCCTCCCCCTTCCCCCTCAAATTCAGGGGCATTGTGCTTTTATTGACATGTTTGTCGGTTAGGACACTTCCATCATTTATAGGAGAGTGACTTTGGAACAAAACAGGAAGTCGGTCTGGAGTAACACCCCGAGGAACGGAAGGGGAGGGGGGGGGGGGGGCTGTGAGTTTGTGCACATGCCACTTTTTGCCCGCCCGGGACAGGCTTTGGGCGTGGAGTGATTACGTAACGAGACAACGGTGCAGGACGGACGAAAGTGGTGAGGAAGAGGGAGGTCTGATCATGAGAGTTAAGGGAACAATTACACGTAACTCAGCTTACCGCCCAGTTCGCATAGAGCAAAACCTTTCGCAGAATTTATTATCTTGTGTTAGCAACTTAATGTGTGATTCTGCTTCTTTCCATTTAAAATCGTCCTCCTTTCAAATACAAACAAAAATGTTGATTTTATGGACTTTAAACGGGAAACAAACAAACCCAAACTAAATCAGAGATTGGATTGCTGAATCTTCGTCATTGTCAAGTTAATGCTTTACGCAAAACTTTGCACTGTATTCGAACTGTATTGGGAAATGAATTATGCGTAAAATATGTAAAATGACAGATTGTCAAAACTTGGGTTTGTGCGTGTGTACTAACATTGGTAGCCGTACATCGAATATGTGAATTGCACGGGAATAACGATGTTGTTGTTTACTCCTGTTATAGCTTGTGGTGTGTGTGTGTGTGTGTGTGTGGGGGGGGGTTTGAGTGTGTGTGTGTGTGTGTGTGTGTGTGTGTGTGTGTGTGTGGTTCTTTGCTACTTTGCTCAGTGTGTTGGTAGCTGTGCAAGCGCGCTATTTGCTACTCTTCTGATTTTTTGGGGGTGGAGGTGGGGTGGGGGGGTGGATGAGGGGGATGTATGGGAGAGCGGGGGGAGGGGGCTGACGGGAAGGAGGGTAAGAAAAGGAAGAGTGTGTCAGGGTTTGAAGGAGAAAGGAGGTGTTGGTGAGTTGTTGAGAACTGTAAGATTTCATTTGCCAGAAAGGAGGTGCTGGTGAGTTGTTGAGAACTGTAAGAATTCATTTGCCAGAAAGGAGGTGTTGGTGAGTTGTTGAGAACTGTAAGATTTCATTTGCCAGAAAGGAGGTGTTGGTGAGTTGTTGAGAACTGTAAGATTTCATTTGCGAGATCTATACAAATAGTGAATTTAGATCTATAAAATGTTGAGCATATTTTGTTGACCATTGCTTTTTGCATGTCAGATTTGTTGAAATGCATGTTGTTATTGCATTCCCAAGATTCTTCCATATATGTCGCTGGCTCGTTTTATTTTGCAGTCAATGGAAAAGCTGTTTATATTGTTTATATTAGTTAACTACATGTTTGTGGTGGGAGTTTGTGTACGTGGATTTTTGGGTAGTTCAGCATGTGTGTGTGTCTGTGTGTGTGTGTGTGTGTGTGTGTGTGTGTGTGTGTGTGTGTGTGTGTGTGTGTGTTCGAAGAGTATTCTGCAACTTTCCGATTTATCTTCAACCCAATCTTTCTTTAATGGGAAATTTGAAGGTATTAATGTCAACATAGTTTTTTCGCATGCAGCTTCCAGTTTATTTCCTTGAGGTTGTCCAAAACGGATGTATCCTCCATTATCAGCTGCCCTCAGTCAGGCTCGCTTGTATCCTGCAGAATGGTCTTCAGTCTGACACCCTGCAGAATGGTCTTCAGTCTGGCACCCTGCAGAATGGTCTTCAGTCTGACACCCTGCAGAATGGTCTTCAGTCTGCACCCTGCAGAATGGTCTTCAGTCTGGCACCCTGCAGAATGGTCTTCAGTCTGGCACCCTGCAGAATGGTTCTTCAGTCTGGCACCCTGCAGGATGGTCTTCAGTCTGACACCCTCCAGAATGGTCTTCAGTCTGGCACCCTGCAGAATGGTCTTCAGTCTGGCACCCTGCAGAATGGTCTTCAGTCTGGCACCCTGCAGAATGGTCTTCAGTCTGGCACCCTGCAGAATGGTCTTCAGTCTGGCACCCTCCAGAATGGTCTTCGGTCTGGCACCCTGCAGAATGGTCTTCGGTCTGGCACCCTGCAGAATGGTCTTCAGTCTGGCACCCTGCAGAATGGTCTTCAGTCTGGCACCCTCCAGAATGGTCTTCAGTCTGGCACCCTCCAGAATGGTCTTCAGTCTGGCACCCTGCAGAATGATCTTCAGTCTGGCACCCTGCAGAATGATCTTCAGTCTGGCACCCTGCAGAATGGTCTTCAGTCAGAAACTTTGATTCTGTGATGCTGGAGGAAGGGAGGTAGGAGGGGTGGGTGGAATTGAGTGGGGCGCGAAGGACCCTGGCGTGATCCAGAAGCAATGTCCCCAGACGTTCACGTATTTTAAGGTATGAAAAGGACGTTGAAGCCCTGTATAGGCGGTAAAATCCAACGCATCAACTAGGAGACAGAGAGAGACAGAGAGAGAGAGAGAGAGAGAGGGGGGGGGGAGAACCCAAGTGACAGTTCACCCTCCGGTGCACGACCCTGCACACACACACACACACACACACACACACACACACACACACACACACACACACACACCACTCTCTCTCTCTCTCTCTTTCTTCCTCTCTCTCTCTCTCTCTCTCTCTCTCTCTTTCACACACACACACACACACACCGCGCGCGCGCGCGCGCAGCGCGCGCGCGCGCGCGCGCCACACACACACACACACACACACACACACACACCACACACACACACACGCACAGAGTTTTATTTGTCCGTTATCTGTATGTGCCAAACAAGCCGTTTTACTGATAAATCATTTGTTGTTGTCAACACATCTGCTGGCATTCTGCGTGATAGACTTGCTCAGCGAATTCAAATATTTGCTTCGTGAAATATATTTGCTCTGTGGCATAACTTTCCCTTCGCTTCTGTCGCTTCAATGTACTTACTCCATTGTATTCCGGGTTAGAGGGTCACGCGCAATCACTCGTTATGGACAGAAAGAAAAGGAACATTGACGTTTACCATGTCACATCCACCCACCGTCACTCGTGTCCCCAGTCCTTTCCCTCCGCCCTCCCTATTCTCCGACCGCCCCTCCCCTCTCTCTCTCTCTCTCTCTCTCTCTCTCTCTCTCTCCGATGCATACGCTATCTGCTGTTGGCGTTCACGTTGATTGGACAAAGGACCTACAAGCCTGATCACTTGGCATGAGTAGCTACTTGACGATACAGTCTTTGTGATTGTCTGCTGTTGAGGCAATGTCAAGGTATAAGTCAGATAAGTTTCATACACGCCAGAACACGCGAAGTGACAAGCATATGCTGGCCGCAAGAGATACAAGAGGCGAAGGGAGTTAAGAAACGGGCACAAGACAAATTCAAATTAACGGCGTGACTACGTCTTCAGGCTCTTTTCCTTGTCGAAGATGAGAGTTTAAGGTCATGTTATGCGCCAATCAGAGAACGTTGCCACTTTTCGTGCACCAACCACAGAACGCTAAAGCTGTCGGCCATTTTAACTTCTCGCACGCGAGAGAGTCCAAAGACAGTTTAGTGACTTCCGGCTCATTCCTAATCACGCTCGCCGCTAGGGTGCGGTAAAGGATATCCCTCATAAAGTATGCAAGAATTCTTTTGCCCCATTGAAACGCGACACTGGTCTCGGCTCCATAGGAATCCCGACCAAGATTCGAGGGATGAGAAAGAGGAGGATCTTCAGTCTACTTCCTGGATCCTCCAGAACCCAGACACACGGAAACATCTACCACTCTCTGGAACCATTCGAACTGTTCTAATGATATTTTTGGTATTTGCTGAAACATGATTTAGCTTATGCCAGGAGATGTTGATGTCTGTGCATTAAACGGGAACTAAAAATCAGCGGCGTTATTTGAAATATACACTTCCTTTGAAGCACCCGGTGCAGCTGATGAACCCATATTTCAAAGAACGGTAACAGTCACAGCAGCTCATTGAGTTTGGTTCCAGGTGTATGCGCATCGTCTGATGAAAGTACAAACTCTTGTGGACTCTTCCATGAATTTGGGTCCACAAAATCTGAATAATGATAAACACGGTGAGAACACACAGCAAAGCCTGTGTAAAATGTAAAGGTACTTGGGGATCCCCAATGTCCTGAGTGTTGTGCTGTGAAAAGCGACGTCTGGTGGAGGTTAAGGGAGGAAAGTGTATTTACATGACTAATAAAGACAACATGTTTTTATCTATGGTTGATTATGCGGGCTTGTTGCTTTTTTGCTGATTTTATTTTCAGAGGAGAGGGTAAGCAAAACACGAGGGGGTGGCAGAGGATGTGAAGTGGAAAGGAGGTGGTGGGTGGGTGAGAACTGTAAGATCTATAATAATATCAAATGAGGACATATAAAATTAATGCTGATCATATTTTCTTGATCTTGGCTGTTTGCATGACAGTGTTGATAAAATGCATATCGTTTTGAATTTCCCAACTTTTCCATTAGTGTGGCTGTTGATCTTGGCTGTTTGCTTGACAGTGTGGATCAAATGCATATCGTTTTGAATTAATGTTGATCATATTTTGTTGATCTTGGCTGTTTGCATGACAGTGTGGATCAAATGCATATCGTTTTGAATTAATGTTGATCATATTTTGTTGATCTCGGCTGTTTCCATGACAGTGTGGATCAAATGCATATCGTTTTGAATTTCCCAACTTTTCCGTTACTGTGGCTGGATTGTTGTATTTTTCAATACATCCTCAAAAAAATCTGTTGATTATTTACATCCAGTAAACTGCATATTTGGGACGGGAGTTTAATGAGTTTTTCTGCAACCAGTATGCATGTATATTGTGCGTGCACACGTGCGTACGTGAGTGAGTGCGTGCGTGAATGTGTGTGTGTGTGTGTGTGTGTGTGTGTGTGTGTGTGTGTGTGTGTGTGTGGTGTGTGCGAGCGTGCGTGCGTGCGTGTGTGCGTACTACATGTTTGTGACGGGAGTTTAATAATATTTTTTTCTGCTGCCAATCTGTGTGTGTGTGTGTGTGTGTGTGTGTGTGTGTGTGTGTGTGTGTGTGTGTGTATGCGCGCGCGCGCGCGCGTGCGTGCGTATGTGCATGTTTGCGTGGGTGTGTTATACACTACTACCGTATTACACTTTTTCTGCTCTGTTTTCCCTCCGGGTTTGCACCCTTGCCGTGGTCGGAGGGCTCGTGTGCTTCAGGTAGGCTCTGCTGACCGGGGCATCAATGCTCCACTGGATGGCTAGTCTTTCTTAACGCCCTTAGGTCTGTACAGCCAACTTGCTGACTGGCCTTAGCACAACATGGTAGGTGCTGATGCCCTTTATAGGGTCAGAAAGGTTAAGGTTGAGGGGCCAGACAAATAGTAACCCGACTTTTTCCTGTTCTATCTTCTGCCTTTCTTAATGAATCTTTTCTCTCTTCGTCTCTCCTTCAAGTCTCCTTTTCCACGTCCTTTTTGTACTCCCAGTTCTTATAGAACAAAGAGTACTTTAGAATGGGAATGAAGAAATGCTCTCTCTCTCTCTCTCTCTCTCTCTCTCTCTCTCTCTCTCTCTCTCTCTCTCTCTCCTCTCTCTCTCTCTCTCTCTGTGTCCGTCCGTCCGTGGTCAAAATGTGTTCCACTCTCTCCAGACAAAACTACTGGGCCGATCTTTCTGAAAATTTGTAGGTATGTTCACTATAGGTCACGGATGATGCCCGATGTTTTAGTTTACCGTTATAGCCGTTACTAACGGCTGTAACGGCCTGTAACGGTTTTTCTTCTTCATGGAATATCTCAGAAAGTACTTGGCCGATCTTTGTGAAAATTAGCAGGTATGTTCATTATGGGTCACGGATGATGCCTGATGTTTTAGTTTACCCCGTTATAACGTTACTAACAGCTGTAACGGCCTGTAACGGTTTTTCTTGTTTATGGAATATCTCAGAAAGTACTTGGCCGATCTTTCTGAAAATTTGGAGGTATGTTCATTATGGGTCACGAATAATGCCCGATGTTGTAGGTTACCGTTATAGCCATTACTAACGGCTGTAACGGCCTGTAACGGTTTTTCTTCTTCATGGAATATCTAAGAAAGTACTTGGCCGATCTTTGTGAAAATTAGCAGGTATGTTCATTATGGGTCACGGATGATGCCCGATGTGTTAGTTTACCCCGTTATAACCGTTACTAACGGCCTGTAACGGTTTTTCTTGTTTATGGAATATCTCAGAAAGTACTTGGCCGATCTTTCTGAAAATTTGGAGGTATGTTCATTATGGGTCACGAATAATGCCCGATGTTTCAGGTTACCGTTATAGTCGTTACTAACGGCTGTAACGGCCTGTAACGGTTTTTCTTCTTCATGGAATATCTCAGAAAGTACTTGGCCGATCTTTGTGAAAATTAGCAGGTATGTTCATTATGGGTCACGGATAATGCTCGATGCTTTAGTTTACCGTTATAGCCGTTACTAATGGCTGTAACGGCCTGTAACGGATTTTCTTCTTTGTGGAACATCCCAGAAAGTACTTGGCAGATCTTTGTGAAAATTGTCAGGTATCTTCACTATGGGTCACGGATGATGCCCGGTGTTTTAGTTTACCGTTATAACCGTTACTAACGGCTATAACGGCTCATAACGGTTTTTCTTCTTTACGGAATATCTCAGAAAGCACTTTGTCGATCTTTCTGAACATTTTTAGGTAAGTTCATTATGGGTCACGGATAATGCTCGATGATGTCCGACGTTTTAGTTTACCGTTATAGCCGTTACTAATGGCTATAACTGCCCATAACGGTTTTTTTTCTTCATGGAATATCTCAGAACGTACTTGGCCGATATTTCTGAAAATTTGTAGGTATGTTCATTATGGGTCACGGATGATGCCCGACGTTTTAGTTTACCGTTATACTGTTATTAACGGCCCATAATGGTTTTCGTCTTATGGAAAATCTCAGAAAGTTCTTCGCCTATCTTTCTGAAAATTTGTAAGTATGTTCATTATAGGTCTCAGATGATGGCCAATGTTTACCAGAATAGCCATTACTAACGGTTACACCAGCCCAAGACGGTTTTTCCTCTTTATGGAATATATCACACGTATTCAGGATAAACTGGGAGTACGTTTATATGCTTTGCATCTTGTTTCTCTGTGGTGTTTTTCAGGCCCACCGTGCTTGCCGTGCAGCGCGTCCTGAGACTAAGAGTGGTCCACCCTTGATCTCATCTTATCATCCCCATTTTCATCTTCACCGTCTTCTAAACAATGTTCCTTTTTCTTCTCTTCTCTCTGCCGATTATTTTTTTATGTCTTCAGCTCCCCATCAAGCCTTCTTTTCAATCATCTCCTTTTTCGCTGATACTGGAGTCGTTACCGCAAGCAGCGGTGAAACCCAGGCTACAGCAACCTGGTGACGGCTGATCCCAGTACAGTCGCGAAGGTGCGATGTCTGGTGTTCATGCGGGACGGTACCAGGCGGCCGGATGCCATACCGTGGCCATCCATGGCAGCTCTTCCGGGGTGACCGTTTATTTCTGCCATTAGTTAAAAACCTTCATGGCCACAAAAAAAAACTAAAACTGGAAAGAGACGAAAACTGGGCTCCGACCCCTCGAGGGACACGGACTCGGACTCAGATACGGAAGTCCAGAAGATATTTAATATTTAGGTGTTTGGCCTTCTTGACAGTCGGCGGATGGCGAGCGACCAGTAACCAAGCTGAGTCTCTTTGTTGTTGCAAAGGGGCTGAAAGGTCTGAGGACGTAGAGCCCAAATCAGTCAAGAGGCTGAGGGAT
>CM065724.1:54089335-54091835 GCA_033310375.1 Conus canariensis
TTTGGCTCGGTGTGATGTGGGTGTGGTGTGGCGTAGTTTGTTTCTGTGTGACGCAGTCTGGTGTCGCATGGTTCGGTTTTGTGTGACGTGGGTTTGTTGTGACGTGGGTTTGGTGTGGCGTGGGTTTGGTGTGGCGTCATTTTGTTTCACTCCATGTATGCTGCTGGGCTAATTTTGTTTGATTCGGTTCAAGAAATCATTTCTAATTTGTTTAATTTCTTTTGGCTTTCACATCCGAATGTAACTTTCAGTTTTGTTTATGCTGAATTCCAGTTGCACAGATTGGCCTTGTTTGACAAGGGTTTACGTTCGAGATTGGCCGATCTGGCTCGTTTTGTTTGTTTGTTTAATTATCCTATTTCTTGATTTTTATAACGGGTAACGTGTATTTTATGTATATATAATAAACTAATAAATTCCAAGGGTAAGTAACTGAGCACCATTCCAGCTATTTTCAGAGCAGCTTGGTGTTGCAATGACTGCAAGAAATATTCAATTATAAAAAAAGCTTGCTCTTATGTCTTAGATTAAAAAAATAGAAGGAGATAAGCATTCATATCTGCAGTGGTAGATAATTCTACATAACTAACAGTTTGTGCTTGAATGGGTGAATGGGGATTAATAAATGCTTCTCAAAATGAGCCTTCAGTAAGCTTATATATATATATATATATATATATATATATAATATATATATATATATATATATATATATATATATATATATATACATATACCCTATTGGGTTGTCTGAGCATTTTTTAAAGATAAGGTATTTAATTCATTGATTGCTGTTCTATTTCTTGCATTTGTTGAAATGAGTTTCAGTCGTGAATTTGACTTTTAAGAATAATGTCGTAAATCAGAACATTTGTATATGATTGAATTTTGAGCCCTACGCCATCAATAACACATGTAATCAGGACTGTACTGTGTGACGTCACGCTGAATGATGCCGGGCCGTCTTCTATAACACTGACTACATTGCATTGTATTTCAAGACATTGTGTTGTCGTGCAGTAATTTATAGTGTAGTGTTACGCAGTGTAGAGTAGTTTGGTATAGTGTAGAGATGTTCAGATGAATGGAAAATGGCAGAAGCATACCTGATACGCAGCAAGCATGCGTGACACATATCACTACTGCTGAGAGAGAGAGAGAGAGAGAGAGAGAGAGAGAGAGAGAGAGAGAGAGAGAGAGAGAGACGGACAGAGTCAGAGACAAGAGAGAGAGAGAGAGAGAGAGAGAGAGAGAGAGAGAGAGACAGACAGACAGACAGACAGACACACAGACAGACACATACACACAGATAGAAACACACACATACACACACACTCACACACACACACACACACACACACACACACACACACACACACACACACACACACACACACGGATGGATGAAGATGCAAAGCTAATCCTTACAGTAAGGCGAGCATCGTTCACCTGAGATGATCACATCTGTGTGTCCTTTGCAGGGCGTCAGTGCTGCTGCTGCCACTGCTGTTAGTTGCAGCTGCCATGGAACCTGGTCTCAGCGTCCTCCCTGGGTCAGTTCCAGTCCTGCCTCCATCAGGTGAGCTCATCTCCAGCACATCACCCCCCCCCCCTCCCCCGCTCTTTCCTCCTCTATTTCTCCGACGCCCTCCGTCCGCCACACGCCCTCCGTCCGACCACACGCCCTCCGTCCGGCCACACGCCCTCCGTCCGGCCACACGCCCTCCGTCCCGCCACACGCCCTCCGTCCGCACACGCCCTCCATCTTCAGCTTTTGCCCGCTGCGATCCCAAGTAACTTGGGTTGTCGTGTGGGTTCTGACGATGATGCTGATGGCGGTGATGATGACGTTGATGATGGTTCTGGTCGCGGCTGAGGGTCGATTGGCGATGGGTGGCCGTTGTGGTGGCTTGGTGGTGGTTCTGAAGAACGTGACTATGGTGGCGATGATGGTTGATGTCTGGTGTGTATGCAGTTGAAGGCCTACTGTACTCTATGCTCTACTGTTGTCTGTCTATGAATGTAGCAGACTTCAACAAAAGCTGAGAACCAGTAACAAAGTGTGGTATTGTTCTTAAATGTTCTCGCCTGTATCACATCCTTAACCCTGCTGAGCGGACAGTAGTCTGCGTCATAAGAACCCTGTCATTGTTCTCGCCTGTATCACATCCTTATCCCTGGTGGGCGGACAGCAGTCTGCGTCATAAGAACCCTGTCATTGTTCTCGCCTGTATCACATCCTTATCCCTGGTGGGCGGACAGCAGTCTGCGTCATAAGAACCCTGTCATTGTTCTCGCCTGTATCACATCCTTATCCCTGGTGGGCGGACAGCAGTCTGCGTCATAAGAACCCTGTCATTTGCTCGTGCACCTCAAAGCAGACACCAGATTCTTTAGAAACCTGATCACTGCGCCAAATTTCAGTCGAGTTTGTCATACTCTGTTTCTCTCTCTCTCTCCTCTCTCTCTCTCTCTCTCTCTCTCTCTCTTCTCTCTCTCT
>CM065724.1:54096835-54109335 GCA_033310375.1 Conus canariensis
TCCTCTCCCCCCTCCTTCCTCTCCCTGCCCTCCCTTCTCCCCTCTGCCCTCCTTCTCTCCCCCTCTCCCCCTTCTCTCCCCCTCTTCCCTCCCTCTCCCTCCTCCCCCCTCTCTCCCCTCCCTCTTCCTCCCCCTCCTCCCGCTCCTTCTCTCCCTCTCCCCCCCTCTCTCCCCCTCGCTCCTCCCTCCTCTCCCTCCCTCTCCCTCCCTCCCCTCTCTCCCCTCTCCTCCTTCCCGTCCCGTCCCTTCTCTCCCCCTCGCCGCTCCTTCTCTCCCTCTCTCCCCTCTCCCCTCCCCTCCCCCTTCCCCCCTGCCCTCCCTTCTCTCCCCCTTCCCCCTCCCCTCCCTTCTCTCCCCTCTCCTCCCTCTCCCCCTCCTCTCCCTCCTCTCCCCCTCTCCCCCCTCTCCCCTCTTCCCCCTCTCCCCCTTTCCTCTCCCCCCTCTCCCTCCCTTCCTCCCCTTCCCCCCTCCTCCCCCTCCCCCTCCTCCCCCTCTGCCCCTTCCCTCTCCCCCTCGCCCCTCCCTCTTCCCCCTCTCCCCCCTCTCCCCCCCTCCCCTCCTCTCTCCCTCTGCTCCTCCCTTCTCTCCCCTCTGCCCTCCTTCTCCCCCTCTCCCCCCTCTCCCTCCCCCTCTCCCCTCCCTTCCTTCCCCTCTCCCCCCCCCTCTCTCCCCTCTCCCTCTCTCCCTTCTCTCCCCTCCCGCTCCTTCCCCCCTCCCTCTCTCCCCTCTGTCCGCTCCCTCTTCCCCTCCCCTTTCCCCTCTCTCCCCCTCCTCTCTCCCCTCCCTCTCCCTCCCTTCCTCTCCCCCTCTTCCCTCCCTTCTCTCCCCCTCTCCCCTCCTTCTCCCCTCCTCTTCTCTCCCCTCCCTCCCTCGCCCCTCCTCCCCTCTCCCTCCCTTCTCCCCCCTTCTCCCTCCCTCGCCCCCCTTCTCTCCCCCTCTCCCTCCCTTCTCCCCCTTCCCTCCCTCTCCCCCTCTCTCCCCCCTCTCCCTCCCTCCTCCCCTCCTCTTCTCCCGCTCCCCTCTTCCGCTCTCCTCCCCTCTGTCCCCCTCTCTCCCCTTTCCCTCCCTTCTCCCCCCTCTCCCTCCTTCTCCCTCCCCTCTGTCCGCTCCCTTCTCTCCCCTCTGCCCGCTCCCTTCTCTCCCCCTCTTCCGCTCCTTCTCTCCCCTCTGCCCGCTCCTTCTCCCCTCCCTTCCTCTCCCTCTTCCGCCCCTTCTCTCCCCCTCGCCGCTCCTCTCTCCCCCCTGCCCTCCCTTCTCTCCCCCCTCTGCCGCTCCCTTCTTCCCCCTCTGCCGCTCCCTTCTCTCCCCCTCTGCCCCTCCCTTTCCCTCTCCCCTCTGCCCTCCCTCTCTCCCCCTCTCCGCTCCCTTCTCTCCCCCTCTCCCGCTCCATTCTTTGAAAGGAGATATACATGGGATACACTTTGCTCTTGGATGTATCCATTTTGTTGACATTGTTTGCTCTGCGTGTGTCTTGTTCTCTCCCCTCTGCCCGCTCCTTCTCTCCCCCTCTGCCCTCTCCCTTCTCTCCCCCTCTGCCACTCCCTTCTCTCCCCTCTGCCCACTCCCTCCCCCCTCGCCGCCCCTTCTCCCCCTCTGCCACTCCCTTCTCTCCCCTGTCCGCTCCCTTCCTCCCCCCTTCCCTCCTCTGCCCTCCCTTCCCTCCCCCTCTGCCCTCCTTCTCCCCTCTGCCCTCCCTTCTCCCCTCTCCCCCCCTCTTCCCCCTCTGCCCCTCCCTCTCCCCCTTGCCCCTCTTCTCTCCCCCTCTGTCCGCTCCCTTCTCTCCCCCTCTGTCCGCTCCCTTCTGCCCGCTCCCTTCTCTCCCCCTCTGCCCACTCCCTTCTGCCCGCTCCCTTCTCTCCCCCTCTGCCCGCTCCCTTCTCTCCCCCTCTGCCCGCTCCATTCTCTCCCCCTCTGTCCGCTCCCTTCTCTCCCCCTCTGCCCGCTCCATTCTCTCCCCCTCTGCCCGCTCCCTTCTCTCCCCCTCTGTCCGTTCCCTTCTGCCCGCTCCCTTCTCTCCCCCTCTGTCCGCTCCCTTCTGTCCGCTCCCTTCTCTCCCCCTCTGCCCGCTCCATTCTCTCCCCCTCTGCCCACTCCCTTCTCTCCCCCTCTGTCCGCTCCCTTCTGTCCGCTCCCTTTCTCCCCCTCTGCCCGCTCCCTTCTCTCCCCCTCTGCCCGCTCCCTTCTCTCCCCCTCTGCCCACTCCCTTCTCTCCCCCTCTGCCCCTCCATTCTCTCCCCCTCTGCCCACTCCCTTCTCTCCCCCTCTGTCCGCTCCCTTCTGTCCGTTCCCTTCTCTCCCCCTCTGCCCGCTCCATTCTCTCCCCCTCTGCCCACTCCCTTCTCTCCCCCTCTGCCCACTCCCTTCTCTCCCCCTCTGCCCACTCCCTTCTCTCCCCCTCTGTCCGCTCCCTTCTGCCCACTCCCTTCTCTCCCCCTCTGCCCACTCCCTTCTCCCCCCCTCTGCCCGCTCCCTTCTGCCCGCTCCCTTCTCTCCCCCTCTGCCCGCTCCCTTCTCTCCCCCTCTGCCCTCTCCCTTCTCTCCCCCTCTGTCCGCTCCCTTCTCTCCCCTCTGTCCACTCCCTCCTCTCCCCCTCTGCCCGCTCCCTTCTCTCCCCCTCTGCCCTCTCCCTTCTCTCCCCCTCTGCCCGCTCCCTTCTCTCCCCCTCTGCCCTCTCCCTTCTCTCCCCCTCTGTCCGCTCCCTTCTCTCCCCCTCTGCCCGCTCCCTCCTCTCCCCCTCTGCCCACTCCCTTCTCTCCCCCTCATAGACGCAGATGGGAACAGCGTTGGTCAAGGCTAACGGACCTGTTTGACCAGCTTCACAGTTTGTTGACTTGCAGGATCGCCCCACCTCTGTCTCAGTTTTCTTTCTATCCCCTTTCCACCCCCCCTCCCCCTCCATATCTCCCCCGCCCCCTTCCATTCTGGAGCCCCAGTGCAGCTTCCCCACACCCTCTCTCTTTAAAGAATGTGGTATTGAGACCGTTCAGTCTGGCCTGCTCGCCTTTTTCTTCTTTTCTTTAAGAAAAAACAACAACTTTTAATCCATTCTTTCTTTGAGAGGTCTGTTTCTACAAATCCATTTCATACATCAAACAACACAGGCCCTAAATCACCACTTGTATAGCAAAACACAAAAACATCACGTTTTCATGTAGGAGTTCATTGAAATGTGACTATCAAGCGGAATCATGTATAGAATGCACATCAATCATTCAGTTGCCATCTCTGCGCAATACAAGATGTTTTTCATGTATTTTGCCTCTAAAATTCCCCTTAACTCTACATGATTTTTTTTCTGTTTTATATATCCGGTAATTAATAAAAGGAAAGATCCATATACCTGTCATTGCTACAAAACTTTACATTTTTCAAAAATTTATGACATTTGCACTGTGTGTGTGTGTGTGTGTGTGTGTGTGTGTGTGTGTGTGTGTGTGTGTGTGTGTGTGTGTGTGTGTGTATGTGTGTGTGTGTGTGTGTGTGTGTGTGTGTGTGTGTGTGTGTGTGTGTGTGTGTCCGCGCTTTGTTTAGTAAGGTCCATTAAGAAACCTGGTGGTTCCGTACACACACACACACACACACACACACACCACACACACACACACACACACACACACACAGTGCAAATGTCATAAATTTGTGTGTGTGTGTGTGTGTGTGTGTGTGTGTGTGTGTGTGTGTGTGTGTGTGTGTGTGTGTGTGTGTGTTTCGTTTTCTTTTAAACACACACACACACACACACACACACACACACACACACACACACACACACACACACACACACACACACACACACACACACTTTTCCCACCCCCATCCTATCAGTTGGTTAAAGGACGCACGAAACAAGAAAGTGACGTCTCACCCACAGGGTATATCTGAAGTTGATCCTTAACAGCGTTATCCAACTGCACGTGTGTTAAGCGTCATGTGTGAACCAAGCCCTTCCCATCACTGCAAAAACAGATTTAAAAAAAATATGGAATAAAGACAAAACAAAATAAACAAACAAAAAAAAAAAACAAACGAAAGAAGAAAAAAAAATGGAAAAGAAAGAGAATAAAATGAAAACCTGAAACAAGAAAAAAACAAAAACCAGACTAGAAAAGAAAGCAGAAACTAAGAACGGATGATCATGCATTTGTCAAACGGCGAAGAGATATTACTTGATAACCATGAGACCATCATAACAAATGTCCAAGTACGTTAGCTGCTTTGCCCATGAAGAAAGAACTTCAGCAAGATACATGATGTAAGGGAGGGTATTGTTGAACGCTATCAGGAGTTGCCGCTTTTAGGAGTTGCCTCCCTTTGCCCATACACCAATTTCCCCCTTCCTCCTCCCTCTGTTTCTCTCTCACTGTTCTGTCTGTGTCTGCCTCTGTCTCTGTCTGTCTGTCTCACCGTGTGTGTGTGTGTGTGTGTGTGTGTGTGTGTGTGTGTGTGTGTGTGTGTGTGTGTGTGCGTGCGCCGCGCGCGCGCGCGCGTGTGTATGTGTGTGTGTGTGTGTGTGTGTGTGTGTGTGTGTGTGTGTGTGTGTGTGTGTGTGTCCGCGCTTTGTTTAGTAAGGTCCATTAAGAAACCTGGTGGTTCCGTACACACGCACATACACATGCGCACGCGCGCGCGCGTACGCACGCACGCACAAGGATTTGTTAATTGAAGCAGAATAATGAAAATAAAAAGAAGAATAACAGAAAGGAAGAAAACTAGCGAACGGAAGAAGAATGTAGTCGTCGACTGATATCAAAGGCCAGAATTTAATAGGAAGCAACAACAAGAACTTCGACGACAACAACAACAACCACATCAACAACAGCAACAACAGCTACAACAGCAACAAGAATCCATGTCTTGCCATGTTCTCGGAAACCAGTCAACGACATCACAATGTAGGACTGTACAATCAAACATTGACATGTGACGTCAACATCGTGACAAGGGACCGTACAGTGTCAGACAGGGCTGAGAGCAACAGTTGGCTGTGGAGCAGACGTGGAACTGGGTCAGAGCATTGGGCTGTGGAGCAGACGGAATGGTCAGACGGCACAGACAATGGGTAGAGCATGGCGTCAGACGTGGAATGGGTCAACATCAGCACGAGGGTCAGGCTGTGGAGCAGGACGATGGGAACTGGGGGTCAGAGCATTGGGCTGTGGAGCAGACGTGGACTGGGTCAGAGCATTGGGCTGTGGAGCAGACGTGGACTGGGTCAGAGCACAGGGCTGTGGAGCAGACGTGGAATGGGTCAGAGCATTGGGCTGTGGAGCAGACGTGGAATGGGTCAGAGCATTGGGCTGTGGAGCAGACGTGGATGGGTCAAGCATTGGGTGTGGACAGACGTGGACTGGGTCAGAGCACAGGGCTGTGGACCAGACGTGGAATGGGTCAAGTTGGGCTGTGGACAGACGGGAATGGGTCAGAGCATTGGGCTGTGGACCAGAATTGGAATGGGTCACAGCGTTGGGCTGTGGACCAGAGTGGACTGGGTCAGAGCATTGGGCTGTGGAGCAGACGGTCGCGAGTTCAAATCACTCGAGAGGGTTGCCTCAAACAGTGTGAAAATCTTCTTTGTCCAGCCAGCATTGTAAAAGGATACCTGGTTCAGTTCAGGGCAGTTTAAGGCGGCGGAAGGAGAGGGACGGCTTGTGTTCCATAACACCATGCCTTGGCCACAGTGATTGTCTAAATGTTCACTGTCCCTGTTGCCATTTACTGTGAGACTTTAAGCTTTAAGTGCCGAAAACACTGCAAGGGAAGTCATCCAACAGGATTTTAAACGAGAGCTACCTATTCAAAATCCGACAAGGTTATCTCCTTTGAAACACGGCTTCTTAACGGCAAATATTAGTTCAGATTCGTTTTGAAATAGTAACCTTGTCGACTTGTGAGCGTATTTAGCATTTACATAGCACATAAAGGTGTATGTTAACTAAATTCCTTTTGATTCTTGGCGGAAAAAAAGGACAAGGGGGAGAACTATTGTGTGAAGGCTACTAAGCGGTGACGTTTTCTGCGCCAAGCGATTCTAACGTCTTATACCGTCGCCCACTTACAACGGTCAGACACAAACATATATTTTAAGGGGGCAGGGGAGAGTGGTACTTAGGTATTGATGGTAAGGTCACATTGCATGAGTTCTCTTTTGGTACGTTTTTGACCTCCGTTATATCCCACCAATATCCGCGTCGTATGTATCCTGTGTCGTATGTATCCTGTGTCGTATGTATCCTGTGTCGTATGTAACCTGTGTCATATGTATCCTGTGTCCTACGTATCCTGTGTCGTATGTATCCTGTGTCCTATGTATCCTGTGTCGTATGTATCCTGTGTCCTGTGTATCCTGTGTCGTATGTATCCTGTGTCCTATATATCCTGTGTCGTATGTATCCTGTGTCCTATGTATCCTGTGCGTTTTGCATTCTGTGCCCTGTGAAAACCCCTGTCTTACGTATCAAATGTCCTAAGCATCCCATTTTCTAGGTATTCTGTGCCCTTTGTTCCGTGTCCTATGTGCAGCATGTCCTGTTTTCTGTGGCCTAGGGGCTGTAAATCCCATGCCCTGTATCTCTAACACCCCATGTTCTGTTTAATCCATGTCCGAAATAATTCCTGTCCTCATATCCCGTGTCATATGCCCCACTCCTTACGTAGCCTATGCATGTCGTATGCATCCCATGTCTTACGCATCCTATGTCTTATGTATCCCATGTCTTATGTATCCCATATCTTATGTATCCCATGTGATATGTAGCCCGTGTCTTATGTAGCCCATATCTTATGTATCCCATGTCGTATGTAGCCCATGTCTTATGTAGCCCATGTCTTATGTAGCCCATGCCGTATGCAGCCCTGTCTTATATAGCCAAGTCTTCCGTACTTCATGCCTTATGTAGCCCATGTCTTATATAGCGCACATCGTATGCAGCCCGTGTCTTATGTAGCCCACATCGTATGCAGCCCGTGTCTTATGTAGCCCATGTCCTATGTAGCCCACGTCGTATGCAGCCCATGTCTTACGTAGCCCATGTCTTACGTAGCCCATGTCCTATGTAGCCCACGTCGTATGTAGCCCATGTATTATGTAGCCCATGTCGTTTGCAGTCCATGTAGTATGCAGCCCCTGCCCTATGTAGCCCCTATCTTACGTAGCCCATGTCTTATGTAGCCCCTGTCTTATGTAGACCCTGTCTTATGTAGCCCCTGTCTTATGTAGCCCCTGTCTTATGTAGCCCACGTCGTATGCAGCCCATGTGGTATTTAGCTCATGTCTTATGTAGCCCATGTCTTATGTAGCATGTCTTATGTAGCCCATGTCGTATGCAGCCCATGTCTTATGTAGCCCATGTCTTATGTAGCCCATGTGGTATGTAGCCCAGGTCGTATGCAGCCCCTGTCTTATGTGGCCCATGTGGTATGTAGCCCAGGTCGTATGCAGCCCCTGTCTTATGTAGCACATGTACGACACTATGTAGCCATGTATGCACGTCTTTTAGCCTTCTATGCCCATGGTATGTAGCCATGCCGATGCAGCCGTCTTATGTAGCCCATGTCTTATGTACCCATGGCGTATGTAGCCCATGTCTTTGACCAGCGTATGTAGCCATGTCTAGAGCCGTCTTATGTAGCCCATGTCTTATGTACCCATGGCGTATGTAGCCCATGTCTTATGTACCCATGGCGTATGTAGCCCATGTCTTATGCAGCCCGTCTTATGTAGCCCATGTCTTATGTACCCATGGCGTATGTAGCCCACGTCCCAAATGCCTTGTCCTGTGGATTGCGTGCCCAGTGTCTTGTGAGTAGCGTCGTTAAGGCGGTGACCTACCATCGCTAACGGGAAGTAAACCGAAGATAATGGTACTGCTGCCCACGGACAGCATGAAGCCTGGCCGCCTGCTGTGCACCGTACTTGCCGAAATAAATTCACCGTTCAGCTCTGCGCACATGCAAAGGGTGCTGTGGTGTACCAGCAGTGGACTTTCAGTGGGTTTTACACTCCTACCACAACCCATCCCCATTTCATTTGTATCTTTTTTATTATTCGTAACCAGTGCAGTATCAGTTAAACAATCTCTGTCTGCATTCCCATTGTAACCTTCTCCCCGCCACCGCCATCCGACGCTCAGTTCAGGCATTCCAGTTGCAGTTCATAACTTGGCCTGTAATTCCGTGCATGTGTGAAAGGGGAGGATAAGAGACACGCCTCGTTTTATTCATAAAACGCTCAGCTAAATTATGTTTTTCTTCAGCTGCCGGATTTGGGAGCCGGAATAGCTCAGTTGGTAGAGCGCCGGACTCGTAATCTTGGTGATCCTAGGGTTGCGGGTTCGAACCTCCGCCGGGGCGTTTCGGTACAGGGGGATTTTTCCCTCGGAGTTAACAATGGTTCTAACTCCGTTTCCCATACAGTCCTTCGAATGAGACTATAAACCGAGGTTCCATGTGTGAACGCACGCATAACATCTTGCACACACGTAAAATCCCATCACCAACTTTCGGAAGAGTAGGCCAGTTTGGCCGTTGGTATGGATGACACGTTACACATAGCATGCACCTGCGTGAGAAATGGAAAGAATGAAGGAAGTAACGAAAATGAGTGATCGATATTGAACGATACTGACTGGATGACACGGGAAACGACTGAATGAAGCGCCAGCTGGCAGCTCTTCAGTCGGCACTACCCAGGTAGGCAGCCCGTTGTGTAAACGAGTGTTGATTGTAAAGCGCTTAGAGCTTGGTCTCTAGCCGAGAATAGGCGCTATATAAGTATTCATTATTATTATTATTATTTGCACTGTGCGGACTGTAAAAAGCAAGTAGGAGGTTGCAGCCTTCAAAATTGTAAACATGTTCAGGGCCTGAGACTGCGGCCCATTCTGCCTGGCGGATTCTCGCAGTATATCTTGAGGTGCTCATTTCCTTTTCCAGGAACCGACTTCATTTTATACTCCATGGAAGTTGTTCGTGTTTTTACTTTGTTGTTGTTGTTGTTGTTGTTGTTGTGTTCATATCGGTTTTCAAATAGAAAAAGACGTTGAAACCAGTTATGCATTTATTCCTAGTTCTTTTACCGTCAGATCTGTGCACGTAAACTTTCTGTACCCGTGAGCGACGGTTCTTCCTTTTAAAAACACCATACTCGTGTCCTGTTTGTTCCGTGTCATGTGTATCCTGTGTCCTATATGCTATCTGTCTCATGTCTTGTGTCCTAGGTATCATGTATCCTATGTGCTATCTGTCTCATGTCTTGTGTACTATGTATCCCATGTCCTATACACTGTCTATCTCATGTCTTGTGTACTATGTATCCCATGTCCTATACACTGTCTCATGTCTTGTGTACTATGTATCCCATGTCCTATACACTGTCTGTCTCAGTCTTATGTTCTCTGTATCTAAGTCCTATGTCTATCTGTCTCACGTCTTGTGTTCTATGTATCAATGTCCTATGTGCTATCTGTCTCATGTCTTGTGTTCTATGTATCCTATGTCCTACGCACTGTCTGTCTCATGTCTTGTGTTCTATGTATCCTATGTCCTATGCACTGTCTGTCAAACGTCTTGCGTTCTATGTATCCTATGTTCTATGCACTGTCTGTCTAACGTCTTGTGTTCTATGTATCCTATGTCCTATGCACTGTCTGTCAAACGTCTTGTGTTCTATGTATCCTATGTCCTATGCGCCATCTGTCTCATGTCTTGTGTCCTATGTATCCTGTGTCCTATGCACTGTCTGTCCAACGTCCTGTATCCTATGTATCCCGTGTCCCATGTGCTGTCTCGTGTCTAGTGTCCTATGTAGTCTATGTCTTATGTGCTATCTGTCTCATGTCTTGTATCCTATGTATCCCCTGTTCTATGTGCTGTCTCGTGTCTTGTATCCTATGTATCCCGTGTCTTTTGTGCTGTCTCATGTCTTGTGTCCTGTGTATCCTGTGTCCTATGTGGTATCTGTCTCTTGTCTAGTGTCCTGTGTATCACGTGTCTTTTGTGCTGTCTCATGTCTAGTGTCCTGTGTATCCTGTGTCCTATGTGGTATCTGTCTTCATGTCTAGTGTCCTGTGTATCCTGTGTCCTATGTGATATCTGTCTCAGGTCTAGTGTCCTGTGTATCCTGTGTCCTATGTGCTGTCTCATGTCTAGTGTCCAGTGTATCCTGTGTTCTATGTGGTATCTGTCTCATGTCTAGTGTCCTGTGTATCCTGTGTCCTATGTGGTATCTGTCTCATGTCTAGTGTCCTGTGTATCCTGTGTTCTATGTGGTATCTGTCTCATGTCTAGTATCCTGTGTATCCTGTGTCCTATGTGCTGTCTCTTGTCTTGTGTCCTATGTATCCTGTGTCCTATGTGGTATCTGTCTCATGTCTAGTGTCCTGTGTATCCTGTGTCCTATGTGCTGTCTCATGTCTTGTGTCCTGTGTATCCTGTGTCCTATGTGGTATCTGTCTCTTGTCTTGTGTCCTGTATATCGTTTGTCCTATGTGGTATCTGTCTCTTGTCTTGTGTCCTGTGTATCCTGTATCCTATGTGGTATCTGTCTCTTGCCTTGTGTCCTGTGTATCCTGTGTCCTATGTCCCATGTCCTCTATGCATGTCCCACATCCTCTGTCTGAAGTCCATTGTCATCTGTGCCCCAAATCCTATGCACCGTGTCCTACTGGTCCCGTGTTGTGTATATCCTGTCTTGCAACATTCTGTCGATGTCCTTTGTGTCCCGGATCTCTTGTAGTATTCTGTCACATGTCCTCTGTCATCCGGATCTCTTGCAGTATCGTATCTGTCACAAGTCCTCTGTGTTCTGGATCTCTTGCAGTATCCTATCTGTTATATATCCTCTGTGTCCAGGATCGTTTCTAGTATCTAATCTGTCACATGTCCTCTGTGTCCTGGATCTTTTGTAGAATCCTATCTGTCACACGTCCTTTGTGTGCAGGTTCTCTTGTAGTATCTTATTCGTCATATGTCATCTGTGTCCTGATCTGTCACATGTCCTCTGTGTTCTGGATCTCTTGTATTCTGTCACATGTCCTCTGTGTCCTGGATCTCTTGTATTCTATCACATGTCCTCTGTGTTCTGGATCTCTTGTAGTATTCTATCACGTGTCCTCTGTGTCCCGGATCTCTTCCAGTATCTTATCTGTCACATGTCCCCTGTGTCCTGGATCTCTTGTAGAATCTTATCTGACACACATCCTTTGTGTGCAGGATCTCTTGTAGTATATTAAACTGTCACATGTCCTCTGCGTCCTGATCAGTCACATATGCTCTGTGTCCTGATCTGTCACGTGTGCTCTTAATCCTACATCTCTTCTAGCATTCTTTCGCATGTCCTCTATGTCCCGGAATTCTTGTCGTATCCTATATGTCGCATGTCCTCTGTGTCCCGGATCTCTTGTTGTATATCATCTGTCACATGTCCTCTGTGTCCCGGATCTCTTGTTGTATATCATCTGTCACATGTCCTCTGTGTCCCAGATCTCTTGTTGTATCTCATCTGTCACATGTCCTCTGTGTCCCAGATCTCTTGTTGTATCTCATCTGGCACATGTCCTCTGTGTCCCGGATCTCTTGTTGTATCTCATCTGTCACATGTCCTCTGTGTCCCAGATCTCTTGTTGTGTCTTATCTGTCACATGTAGTATCCTATCTGTCACATGTCCTCTGTGTTTTGGATCTATCGTAGTAGTTTATCTGTCACATGTCATCTGTGTCCCGGATCTCTTGTAGTATCCTCTCACATGTCCTCTGTGTCCTGTATCTCTTGTAGTATTTCTCTGTGTTCTGGATCTCTTGTAGTATTCTGTCTGTCACGTGTCCTCTGTGTCCCGGATCTCTTGTAGTATTTTATCTGTCACATGTCCTCTGTGTCCCGATCTCTTGTTGTATTTTATCTGTCACATGTACTCGGTGTCCTGATCTTACACACGTCCTCTGTGTCCCGGATCTCAAGATACCGGATCTCTCTATCTGTCACACGTCTTTTGTATGCTGGGTCTCTTATAGTATCCTATCTGTCACACGTCCTCTGTGTCCCGGATCTCTTGTAGTATCCTATCTGTCACACGTCTTTTGTATGCTGGGTCTCTTGTAGTATCCTATCTGTCACACGTCCTCTGTGTCCCGGATCTCTTGTAGTATCCTATTTGTCACACGTCCTCTGTGTCCCGGATTTCTTGTAGTATCCTATCTGTCACACGTCTTTTATGTGCTGGATCTCTTGTATTATCCTCTGTCACACGTCCTCTGTGTCCTGGAAATGTTGTAGTATTCTGTCACACTCTTTTGTGTGGTGGGTCTCTTGTAGTATCTTATCTGTCGTATGTCCACTGTGTGCTCTGAATCTCTTGTAGTATCTCATCTGTCACGTGTCCTCTGTTTGCTGAATCTCGTACAGGATCCTATCTGTCACATTCCTCTGTTTGCTGGATCACTTGCAGGATCCTATCTGTGACATGTCCTATGCGTCCTTGATATGTTTAGCTCCATGTGTTAAGAAT
>CM065724.1:54114335-54121835 GCA_033310375.1 Conus canariensis
CCATGCAACACCGAATGGAAGAATTTGACAACAACAATACATCAGGCCAGACCATGCAACACCGAATGGAAGAATTTGACAACAACAATACATCAGGCCAGACCATGCAACACCGAATGGAAGAATTTGACAACAACAATACATCAGGCCAGACCATGCAACACCGAATGGAAGAATTTGACAACAACAATACATCAGGCCAGACCATGCAACACCGAATGGAAGAATTTGAACAACAACAATACATCAGGCCAGACCATGCAACACCGAATGGAAGAATTTGACAACAACAATACATCAGGCCAGACCATGCAACACCGAATGGAAGAATTTGACAACACAATACATCAGGCCAGACCATGCAACACCGAATGGAAGAATTTGACAACAACAATACATCAGGCCAGACCATGCAACACCGAATGGAAGAATTTGACAACAACAATACATCAGGCCAGACCATGCAACACCGAATGGAAGAATTTGACAACAACAATACATCAGGCCAGACCATGCAACACCGAATGGAAGAATTTGACAACAACAATACATCAGGCCAGACCATGCAACACCGAATGGAAGAATTTGACAACAACAATACATCAGGCCAGACCATGCAACACCGAATGGAAGAATTTGACAACAACAAACATCAGGCCAGACCAATGCAACACCGAATGGAAGAATTTGACAACAACAATACAATCAGGCCAGACCATGCAAACCGAATGGAAGAATTTGACAACAACAATACATCAGGCCAGACCATGCAACACCGAATGGAAGAATTTGACAACAACAATACATCAGGCCAGACCATGCAACACCGAATGGAAGAATTTGACAACAACAATACATCAGGCCAGACCATGCAACACCGAATGGAAGAATTTGACAACAACAATACATCAGGCCAGACCATGCAACACCGAATGGAAGAATTTGACAACAACAATACATCAGGCCAGACCATGCAACACCGAATGGAAGAATTTGACAACAACAATACATCAGGCCAGACCATGCAACACCGAATGGAAGAATTTGACAACAACAATACATCAGGCCAGACCATGCAACACCGAATGGAAGAATTGACAACAACAATACATCAGGCCAGACCATGCAACACCGAATGGAAGAATTTGACAACAACAATACATCAGGCCAGACCATGCAACACCGAATGGAAGAATTTGACAACAACAATACATCAGGCCAGACCATGCAACACCGAATGGAAGAATTTGACAACAACAATACATCAGGCCAGACCATGCAACACCGAATGGAAGAATTTGACAACAACAATACATCAGGCCAGACCATGCAACACCGAATGGAAGAATTTGACAACAACAATACATCAGGCCAGACCATGCAACACCGAATGGAAGAATTTGACAACAACAATACATCAGGCCAGACCATGCAACACCGAATGGAAGAATTTGACAACAACAATACATCAGGCCAGACCATGCAACACCGAATGGAAGAATTTGACAACAACAATACATCAGGCCAGACCATGCAACACCGAATGGAAGAATTTGACAACAACAATACATCAGGCCAGACCATGCAACACCGAATGGAAGAATTTGACAACAACAATACATCAGGCCAGACCATGCAACACCGAATGGAAGAATTGACAACAACAATACATCAGGCCAGACCATGCAACACCGAATGGAAGAATTTGACAACAACAATACATCAGGCCAGACCATGCAACACCGAATGGAAGAATTTGACAACAACAATACATCAGGCCAGACCATGCAACACCGAATGGAAGAATTTGACAAACAACAATACATCAGGCCAGACCATGCAACACCGAATGGAAGAATTTGACAACAACAATACATCAGGCCAGACCATGCAACACCGAATGGAAGAATTTGACAACAACAATACATCAGGCCAGACCATGCAACACCGAATGGAAGAATTTGACAACAACAATACATCAGGCCAGACCATGCAACACCGAATGGAAGAATTTGACAACAACAATACATCAGGCCAGACATGCAACACCGAATGGAAGAATTTGACAACAACAATACATCAGCCAACCATGCAACACCGAATGGAAAATTTGACAACAACAATACATCAGGCCAGACCATGCAACACCGAATGGAAGAATTTGACAACAACAATACATCAGGCCAGACCATGCAACACCGAATGGAAGAATTTGACAACAACAATACATCAGGCCAGACCATGCAACACCGAATGGAAGAATTTGACAACAACAATACATCAGGCCAGACCATGCAACACCGAATGGAAGAATTTGACAACAACAATACATCAGGCCAGACCATGCAACACCGAATGGAAGAATTTGACAACAACAATACATCAGGCCAGACCATGCAACACCGAATGGAAGAATTTGACAACAACAATACATCAGGCCAGACCATGCAACACCGAATGGAAGAATTTGACAACAACAATACATCAGGCCAGACCATGCAACACCGAATGGAAGAATTTGACAACAACAATACATCAGGCCAGACCATGCAACACCGAATGGAAGAATTTGACAACAACAATACATCAGGCCAGACCATGCAACACCGAATGGAAGAATTTGACAACAACAATACATCAGGCCAGACCATGCAACACCGAATGGAAGAATTTGACAACAAACAAAGACATCAGCCGAGAGATACCATGGACAACACCGAATGGAAGAATTTGACAACAACAATACATCAGGCCAGACCATGCAACACCGAATGGAAGAATTTGACAACAACAATACATCAGGCCAGACCATGCAACACCGAATGGAAGAATTTGACAACAACAATACATCAGGCCAGACCATGCAACACCGAATGGAAGAATTTGACAACAACAATACATCAGGCCAGACCATGCAACACCGAATGGAAGAATTTGACAACAACAATACATCAGGCCAGACCATGCAACACCGAATGGAAGAATTTGACAACAACAATACATCAGGCCAGACCATGCAACACCGAATGGAAGAATTTGACAACAACAATACATCAGGCCAGACCATGCAACACCGAATGGAAGAATTTGACAACAACAATACATCAGGCCAGACCATGCAACACCGAATGGAAGAATTTGACAAAACAATACATCAGGCCAGACCATGCAACACCGAATGGAAGAATTTGACAACAACAATACATCAGGCCAGACCATGCAACACCGAATGGAAGAATTTGACAACAACAATACATCAGGCAGACCATGCAACACCGAATGGAAGAATTTGACAACAACAATACATCAGGCCAGACCATGCAACACCGAATGGAAGAATTTGACAACAACATACACTCAACCAAGAGACCATCAGCACAGCAACACCGAATGGAAGAATTTGACAACAACAATACATCAGGCCAGACCATGCAACACCGAATGGAAGAATTTGACAACAACAATACATCAGGCCAGACCATGCAACACCGAATGAAGAATTTGACAACAACAATACATCAGGCCAGACCATGCAACACCGAATGGAAGAATTTGACAACAACAATACATCAGGCCAGACCATGCAACACCGAATGGAAGAATTTGACAACAACAATACATCAGGCCAGACCATGCAACACCGAATGGAAGAATTTGACAACAACAATACATCAGGCCAGACCATGCAACACCGAATGGAAGAATTTGACAACAACAATACATCAGGCCAGACCATGCAACACCGAATGGAAGAATTTGACAACAACAATACATCAGGCCAGACCATGCAACACCGAATGGAAGAATTTGACAACAACAATACATCAGGCCAGACCATGCAACACCGAATGGAAGAATTTGACAACAACAATACATCAGGCCAGACCATGCAACACCGAATGGAAGAATTTGACAACAACAATACATCAGCCAGACCATGCAACACCGAATGGAAGAATTTGACAACAACAATACATCAGGCCAGACCATGCAACACCGAATGGAAGAATTTGACAACAACAATACATCAGGCCAGACCATGCAACACCGAATGGAAGAATTTGACAACAACAATACATCAGGCCAGACCATGCAACACCGAATGGAAGAATTTGACAACAACAATACATCAGGCCAGACCATGCAACACCGAATGGAAGAATTTGACAACAACAATACATCAGGCCAGACCATGCAACACCGATGGAAGAATTGACAACAACAATACATCAGGCCAGACCATGCAACACCGAATGGAAGAATTTGACAACAACAATACATCAGGCCAGACCATGCAACACCGAATGGAAGAATTTGACAACAACAATACATCAGGCCAGACCATGCAACACCGAATGGAAGAATTTGACAACAACAATACATCAGGCCAGCAGACCAATGCAACCACACAAGGAATGAGAAGAATTTGACAACAACAATACATCAGGCCAGACCATGCAACACCGAATGGAAGAATTTGACAACAACAATACATCAGGCAACACACCGAAGGAAGATGCAACCATCCGGAATGAACACCGAAGAAATTTGACAACAACAATACATCAGGCCAGACCATGCAACACCGAATGGAAGAATTTGACAACAACAATACATCAGGCCAGACCATGCAACACCGAATGGAAGAATTTGACAACAACAATACATCAGGCCAGACCATGCAACACCGAATGGAAGAATTTGACAACAACAATACATCAGGCCAGACCATGCAACACCGAATGGAAGAATTTGACAACAAAATACATCAGGCCAGACCATGCAACACCGAATGGAAGAATTTGACAACAACAATACATCAGGCCAGACCATGCAACACCGAATGGAAGAATTTGACAACAACAATACATCAGGCCAGACCATGCAACACCGAATGGAAGAAATTGACAACACACAAACATCAGGCCAGACCATGCAACACCGAATGGAAGAATTTGACAACAACAATACATCAGGCCAGACCATGCAACACCGAATGGAAGATTGACAACAAATACATCGGCCAGACCATGCAACACGAATGAAGAATTTGACAACAACAATACATCAGGCCAGACCATGCAACACCGAATGGAAGAATTTGACAACAACAATACATCAGGCCAGACCATGCAACACCGAATGGAAGAATTTGACAACAACAATACATCAGGCCAGACCATGCAACACCGAATGGAAGAATTTGACAACAACAATACATCAGGCCACAGACCATGCAACCACCCCTGCAATGGAAAGAATTTGACAACAACAATACATCAGGCCATCAACACCGATGAGATTGACCACATATAGCCAATCACCCGAATGGAAGAATTTGACAACAACAATACATCAGGCCAGACCATGCAACACCGAATGGAAGAATTTGACAACAACAATACATCAGGCCAGACTATGCAACACCGAATGGAAGAATTTGACAACAACAATACACATCAGGCCAGACTATGCAACACCGAATGGAAGAATTTGACAACAACAATACATCAGGCAGACCATGCACACCGATGGAGAATTGACAACAACAATACATCAGCAGACATGCAACACCGAATGGAAGAATTTGACAACAACAATACATCAGGCCAGACCATGCAACACCGAATGGAAGAATTTGACAACAACAATACATTAGGCCAGACCATGCAACACCGAATGGAAGAATTTGACAACAACAATACATCAGGCCAGACCATGCAACACCAAATGGAAGAATTTGACAACAACAATACATCAGCCAGACTATGCAACACCGAATGGAAGAATTTGACAACAACAATACATCAGGCCAGACTATGCAACACCGAATGGAAGAATTTGACAACAACAATACATCAGGCCAGACCATGCAACACCGAATGGAAGAATTTGACAACAACAATACATCAGGCCAGACCATGCAACACCGAATGGAAGAATTTGACAACAACAATACATCAGGCCAGACCATGCAACACCGAATGGAAGAATTTGACAACATTAATACATTCTTTAAAACAAAAACAAAAAACAAACCAAACCAAAACAAAAAAAAAATCAGTTGACTGTGCCCTTTCATATTCCCCCCCCCCCCCCCCCCCCCGTTTTTTTTTTAAATTCCAGGATGATCGATAAGAATTTGGCTCACTCCAGCGAGGTCTTTGTATTTATTCATTTACTTATTTATTGATTGATTTATCCATTCATTTATTTGCTTATTTATTCATCTTTTTGATGAGAATAATAACTAAAAAAAAACATATTATGCTTGAGGTTTTGTATGAAATCAGCATTGCCAAATGCTGCTGGAGAAATGCGGGAAAAAAAGGAGAAAAATGTAGAGAGCAGATGGTCTCTCGGCTATGTGATCTCTTCATGCATAAGATGTTCATGGCCATATTCCTCTATGCTTTATTCCACAGATTGTTTAAAGGTAGGGAGTACAGACAGTAGCCACAAGACTGGACACAATCTGGCCACACTGCCTCCCCCCCCCCCCCCCCCCCCCAACTTCCCCTCTCGTCACCAACCGCCCTCCAAAAGAAAAAAGACGGCTAGATAGGTATCATAGACAGTGACGAGTGAATATCTGTTCACTTATTCAGCAATGGGTGCAATACAGCATGTAATAACAGACCAAACTCAGTCTGACCTGTTGGGTTTATGCTTAATCAGGCTCAGTATCGTCCACCGTTTGGTTCCTGTTCATTGTTGGCCGGTAGACCACACAGGGCACTTTACCACACAGGGCACTTCACCACACAGGGCACTTTACCACACAGGGCACTTTCTGGGCCGTAATCACGCAGAGAAACAAAACTTCCTGCCCTGAAAAAGGCAACAGAAACACTTTGTTAATCTGTTAAAAATATTCAACAAAATCAACGACGTTATTGACGTAAGGCAGATAACTCTAAGCTGTACTGACGGTTCCAGCCATTATGCTTAATTTCTCCCCCGAGAGAATGTGTGTGTGTGTGTGTGTGTGTGTGTGTGTGTGTGTGTGGGGGGAGTGGTGGTGTGGAGAGAGAGAGAGAGAGAGAGAGAGAGAGAGAGAGAGAGAGAGACTGTCAGTAGCGAACTTGGCAGAGAATAACCGTGGTACAGACACCATATCAGCGCAAACACCGAGTGAATATATACGTCCCTGGAGCATTCCAAACGACTGGCATCACAAACACCTGCACACGGATCAAATCCTGTATTTCTTGACCTAGTATGCCTAATCTTGTCACCAAGAAATGTTCTAATCTACATGATTTGTTACATTTATGGAGACTGAGTTTCTGTGTAAACGTTCTAACTTACTGGAAGTGGACGAACGCTAGAACAAAAGTGTCATGTGGGTCGTTTTCCATTCTGTTGGATTCATTTTTGTTTTCGACGAACGTGGCCGCTTCATCATCAACTTTCACTGTGTATTCAAGCCCATCCTATAATTGACATTTCCAAAGAAACGGTTGAAAAAAAAAATACAAAGAAAACAAACAAACAAAC
>CM065724.1:54126835-54134335 GCA_033310375.1 Conus canariensis
CCTTTCTCTGCTGAGTTGGAGACTGTACAATCCATGACTGGATTTTCGAAGTTCTGACAAATTGTATTTTGAATGAATTGAGTATAGTTTTCTATACGTTCATAAAACCATTCTGATGTGTGCTTTTTTTTGGTAATGATAGTTTTCTGTCTAAATGCGATGAAGAATACACCTACGTTGTAAATATTTTACAGCGATTTAGATCTTCATTTGCTACACACTCTATAGAGTTGTCGCCTTTTGGGATTCTTTACTCTTAGGTAGACAATTGATCCTTCCTGAGAACGTCATTTAACCAGGTTCCAAATCTTTTCCCAAAACATCCTGGAGTGGAGGGAGGGGAAGGGGAGATCCTATGTGCAGGGACCCTCATTGTGTTCCATTATTATCCTATGTGCAGGGACCCTCATTGTGTTCCATTATTATCCTGTGTGCAGGGACCCTCATTGTGTTCCATTATTATCCTGTGTGCAGGGACCCTCATTGTGTTCCATTATTATACCTATGTGCAGGGACCCTCATTGTGTTCCATTATTATCCTGTGTGCAGGGACCCTCATTGTGTTCCATTATTATCCTATGTGCAGGGACCCTCATTGTGTTCCATTATTATCCTATGTGCAGGAACCCTCAGTGTGTTCCATTATTATCCTGTGTGCAGGGACTATTATTGTGTTCCATTATTATCCTGTGTGCAGGAACCCTCATTGTGTTCCATTATTATCCTGTGTGCAGGGACCATTATTGTGTTCCATTATTATCCTGTGTGTAGGGACCATCATTGTGTTCCATTATCATCCTGTGTGCAGGGACCATTATTGTGTTCCATTATTATCCTATGTGTAGGGACCATCATTGTGTTCCATTATCCTGTGTGCAGGGACCGTCATTGTGTTCCATTATTATCCTATGTGCAGGAACCATCATTGTGTTCCATTATTGTCCTGTGTGCAGGGACTCTCATTGTTGTTCCATTATTATCCTATGTGCAGGGACCCTCATTGTTTTCCATTATTATCCTATGTGCAGGGACCCTCATTGTGTTCCATTATTATCCTATGTGCAGGGACCCTCATTGTGTTCCATTATTATCCTATGTGCAGGGACCCTCATTGTGTTCCATTATTATCCTATGTGCAGGGACCCTCATTGTGTTCCATTTTTATCCTATGTGCAGGGACCCTCATTGTGTTCCATTATTTGACTAAACTGTTACTAACGGCTATAACGGCCCATAACGGTTCTTCTTTTTTCTTAGAAAGTATGTGGCCAATATTTAAAATTTGTAGGTATGTTCATTATGGGTCACGGATGATGCCCTATGTTTAAGTTTACCATTATAGCCTTTACTAACGGTTCATAATGGTTTTATTCTTTATGGAAAATCTCACAAAGTACTTGGCCGATCTTTCTGAAAATTTGTAAGTATGTTCATTATAGGTCACAGATGACGGCCGATGTTTTCCAGAATAGCCATTACCAACAGTTACACCAGCCCAAGACGGTTTTTCCTCTTTATGGAATACCTCACGCGTATTCAGGATAAACTGGGAGTACGTTTATATGCTTTGCATCTTGTTATTGAATTATACTTCTACTACTACTACTTCTACTACTACTACTACTACTACTGCTGCTGCTGCTGCTGCTGCTACTACTACTACTACTACTTAGTAGTAGTAGTAGTAGTAGTAGTAGTAGTAGTAGTAGAAGTAGTAGTATAATTATTTCATTCTTATGTCCTTTGGGTGTTATCCTGGTGTTGTCAGGATAGAGAGAACAGCTGAATTGCAGAGGAAAACAAATGTAAGTAGAAATCACTTCATTAGCCTTTTGCAAGGAGAAATTTGACAAAGTTAAGAACTGGGTGAAAGTTACAAATGCAGATAGCGACAGGCAAGGGGAAATATTTGTACAGAATTTTCAGAAAGAGGGATAAAATCTACATTGAAAGACTAGCAGGCATACCCACTTGAGAAGTAGGAATGGAGGAGGTAGGGGGAGGAGAAATTAATGATAGAAACAATGAAGAAACAAAGAAGAAAGAGAAGACGACAACGAAGCTGGCAAATGATTACAACAGGAAACACAAGAAGAAACTGATGATGATAATGGTGTTGATGGATAACAGACAGAGAAAACAGACGGGGAAGAGGTGGAAGAAGATAATGATGGAAAAAATCAGCAAAAGAACAGGTTGATCAAACAGTAGAGACGTACGCGTGAGGGATCGCCTTGGCTCAATCCAACCATCAGCTTCCTGATGACAACAGGCATCCACACGGTGGACAGGCTTTCAGGTTGGGCTGATGGAGCCGATAGAAGCCACTGACGTAAGATGGGAGCAAGAAAAAAAGGAGAAGGGAACACGACTCTAAGGAGTGAAGAGAAGGGGGCAGGACTCTAAGGGAGTGAAGAGAAGGGGGCAGGATTCTAAGGGAGTGAAGAGAAGGGGGCAGGACTCGAAGGGAGTGAAGAGAAGGGGGCAGGACTCTAAGGGAGTGAAGAGAAGGGGCAGGACTCGAAGGGAGTGAAGAGAAGGGGGCAGGACTCGAAGGGAGTGAAGAGAAGGGGCAGGACTCTAAGGGAGTGAAGAGAAGGGGGCAGGACTCTAAGGGAGTGAAGAGAAGGGGGCAGGACTCTAAGGGAGTGAAGAGAAGGGGGCAGGACTCGAAGGGAGTGAAGAGAAGGGGGCAGGACTCTAAGGGAGTGACGAGAAGGGGGCAGGACTCTAAGGGAGTGAAGAGAAGGGGGCAGGACTCGAAGGGAGTGAAGAGAAGGGGGCAGGACTCTAAGGGAGTGAAGAGAAGGGGGCAGGACTCGAAGGGAGTGAAGAGAAGGGGGCAGGACTCGAAGGGAGTGAAGAGAAGGGGGCAGGACTCGAAGGGAGTGAAGAGAAGGCGGCAGGACTCGAAGGGAGTGAAGAGAAGGGGCAGGACTCTAAGGGAGTGAAGAGAAGGGGGCAGGACTCTAAGGGAGTGAAGAGAAGGGGGCAGGACCCGAAGGGAGTGAAGAGAAGGGGGCAGGACTCGAAGGGAGTGAAGAGAAGGGGGCAGGACTCTAAGGGAGTGAAGAGAAGGGAACACGACTCTAAGGGAGTGAAGAAAGGGGGCAGGACTCTAAGGGAGTGAAGAGAAGGGGGCAGGACTCTAAGGGTGTGAAGAGAAGGGGGCAGGACTCTAAGGGAGTGAAGAGAAGGGGCAGGACTCTAAGGGAGTGAAGAGAAGGGGGCAGGACTCGAAGGGAGTGAAGAGAAGGGGGCAGGACTCGAAGGGAGTGAAGAGAAGGGGGCAGGACTCGAAGGGAGTGAAGAGAAGGGGGCAGGACTCTAAGGGAGTGAAGAGAAGGGGGCAGGACTCGAAGGGAGTGAAGAGAAGGGGGCAGGACTCTAAGGGAGTGAAGAGAAGGGGGCAGGACTCGAAGGGAGTGAAGAGAAGGGGGCAGGACTCGAAGGGAGTGAAGAGAAGGGGGCAGGACTCTAAGGGAGTGAAGAGAAGGGGGCAGGACTCGAAGGGAGTGAAGAGAAGGGGGCAGGACTCTAAGGGAGTGACGAGAAGGGGGCAGGACTCTAAGGGAGTGAAGAGAAGGGGGCAGGACTCGAAGGGAGTGAAGAGAAGGGGGCAGGACTCTAAGGGAGTGAAGAGAAGGGGGCAGGACTCGAAGGGAGTGAAGAGAAGGGGGCAGGACTCGAAGGGAGTGAAGAGAAGGGGGCAGGACTCGAAGGGAGTGAAGAGAAGGCGGCAGGACTCGAAGGGAGTGAAGAGAAGGGGGCAGGACTCTAAGGGAGTGAAGAGAAGGGGGCAGGACTCTAAGGGAGTGAAGAGAAGGGGGCAGGACTCGAAGGGAGTGAAGAGAAGGGGGCAGGACTCGAAGGGAGTGAAGAGAAGGGGGCAGGACTCTAAGGGAGTGAAGAGAAGGGAACACGACTCTAAGGGAGTGAAGAGAAGGGGGCAGGACTCTAAGGGAGTGAAGAGAAGGGGCAGGACTCTAAGGGTGTGAAGAGAAGGGGGCAGGACTCTAAGGGAGTGAAGAGAAGGGGGCAGGACTCTAAGGGAGTGAAGAGAAGGGGGCAGGACTCGAAGGGAGTGAAGAGAAGGGGCAGGACTCTAAGGGAGTGAAGAGAAGGGGGCAGGACTCGAAGGGAGTGAAGAGAAGGGGGCAGGACTCTAAGGGAGTGAAGAGAAGGGGGCAGGACTCGAAGGGAGTGAAGAGAAGGGGGCAGGACTCGAAGGGAGTGAAGAGAAGGGGGCAGGACTCGAAGGGAGTGAAGAGAAGGGGGCAGGACTCGAAGGGAGTGAAGAGAAGGGGGCAGGACTCTAAGGGAGTGAAGAGAAGGGGGCAGGACTCGAAGGGAGTGAAGAGAAGGGGGCAGGACTCTAAGGGAGTGACGAGAAGGGGGCAGGACTCTAAGGGAGTGAAGAGAAGGGGGCAGGACTCGAAGGGAGTGAAGAGAAGGGGGCAGGACTCTAAGGGAGTGAAGAGAAGGGGGCAGGACTCGAAGGGAGTGAAGAGAAGGGGGCAGGACTCGAAGGGAGTGAAGAGAAGGGGGCAGGACTCGAAGGGAGTGAAGAGAAGGGGGCAGGACTCGAAGGGAGTGAAGAGAAGGGGGCAGGACTCTAAGGGAGTGAAGAGAAGGGGGCAGGACTCGAAGGGAGTGAGAGAAGGGGTGAAGGAGCAGACTCGAAGGGAGTGAAGAGAAGGGGGCAGGACTCGAAGGGAGTGACGAGAAGGGGGCAGGAGACTCTAAGGGAGTGAAGAGAAGGGGGCAGGACTCTAAGGGAGTGAAGAGAAGGGGGCAGGACTCGAAGGGAGTGAAGAGAAGGGGGCAGGACTCGAAGGGAGTGAAGAGAAGGGGGCAGGACTCGAAGGGAGTGAAGAGAAGGGGGCAGGACTCGAAGGGAGTGAAGAGAAGGGGGCAGGACTCGAAGGGAGTGAAGAGAAGGGGGCAGGACTCGAAGGGAGTGAAGAGAAGGGGGCAGGACTCTAAGGGAGTGAAGAGAAGGGGGCAGGACTCGAAGGGAGTGAAGAGAAGGGGGCAGGACTCGAAGGGAGTGACGAGAAGGGGGCAGGACTCGAAGGGAGTGAAGAGAAGGGGGCAGGACTCGAAGGGAGTGAAGAGAAGGGGGCAGGACTCGAAGGGAGTGAAGAGAAGGGGCAGGTTCGAGGCGAAAGTTTTAGGAAAGGGCTGCCAAGAAAGAGGGGAAGGGGTGGGGGAAGTGTCTGTGATCCACGGGGACAGATGCAAGCTAAAGTAGATTAGCACGGCAACTTATCATCCTGTACTGAGATCCAAGAGATTGAGACACCCGTGAGTCAGATTGCTCTTGGCTCAGTAGACGAACACAAGATTCGAAGACTTCATCCCTACCCCAACCGCCTTCCCTCTGCTTCCCCCTCATCTCTCTCTCTCTCTCTCTCTCTCTCTCTCTCTCTCTCTCTCTCTCTCTTCTTTTCCATGATATCCATCGTGTGTTCATCACATTCTGCTTACACACTCTTACTCTATGTCTTGTCGGTCATAAATCCCAGGTGTATGACTATTTTTCATTATCATTTTTAACACACTTGGCCAAACAGAGTCCAAAATAAAACTGCTTTTTGAATTCGTTTTCCTTATTCCTATCCATTACTTGACTTAATATTTGACTTTGGACACTGTCTTTGAGTAGACAATGTATGTAACAAACCTCAGTGTTGAAATGATGACACATGATGTCTTTCTTTACCTCATTCGCTGATTTTCGGCCTTTGTGGTCCGAACACCTGTCTTCATTCTAAATCAATATTTTTTTCTTTCATGATTAAAAAAATGCTAGGTTTTCAGTTCATAAAATGCTAGGTTTTCAGTTCATAAAATGCTAGGTTTTCAGTTCATAAAATGCTAGGTTTTCAGTTCTTCTAATCTGGCAATTAAGCAGTGACACATTAACCACACATAGGTAGTATTTCCTGTATTGAACTTTATGCATTTTTTGTTCAATTGAAATCCTTTTTGGAAGAAAATTTGTACGCTTTTGTTTCTGTTTTTCTCTGTGTGTGTGTGTGTGTGTGTGTGTGTGTGTGTGTGTGTGTGTGTGGGGTGTTGTGTTGTTTGTGTGCGTGCGTGCGTGCGTGTGCGTGCGTGCATGCGTGCGTACGTGTGTGCGTGTGTGTGTGTTAGTATGAAGCGACAGAATCTGTAATATTATAACAGAACAGCACTTACTGGTGTGTTCATGAACGAAACAGCTGTTCTTACGCAGGAGGAAGTAATTATGCCAGTATGCTTCATAAAGCTCACTTACATGTACGTGCGCTCGCGCACTTGCACACACACACACACACACACACACACACACACACACACACACACACACACACATTATCTTTTACTATTTGAGTATTGGCGAATGATATCGAGTCTGGAAAAAAATCATTACACACACACACACACACACACACACACACACACACACACACACACACACACACACACGCACGCACGCACGCACGCACGCACGCACGCACACACGCACACACTCACACACAAATACGCACGTGCGCGAGCACGTACGCAAGGACGCACGCGCTCGCGCATACACACACACAAACACACACACACGCGCACACACACACACACACACACACACACACACACACACACACGCGCGCGCGCGCGCGCGCGCGCCGACACACACACACACACACACACACACACACACACACACACACACACACACACTTTGATATTCATATGTTGCGGTGAGATAGATAGATAGATAGATAGATAGATAGATAGATAGATAGATAGATAGATAGATAGATAGACAGACACACACAGACACACAGACAGACGGACAGACAGAGATAGATCGATCGCTCGATAGATAGTAAAAAGATAGATAAGAAACAGAATTTATTTTAAAAATCTGATTAATACTCCGAATTAGGCAGAAAGTTCAGACTGCTCAGACTGACACTGAAAAGCGCGCATACCCATATACACGCCAGCGCACCCATGCACTGTACAGAGCGAGAAAGTTGGAGGGAAATAAGACGTGGAGGAGGTGGAAAGAAGCCGAGATGGAGGGGGGGGGGGGGGGGCGGGGAGGAGGAATATCAAAACACACAAGACGCTCAAAGGGGAAAAAAAACCAAGCCAAACAAATCAACAATAAAAACTTATTTCAAGCAACAGCGCCGGGATTAAATTTAGTCAAGGGAAATATTTTTCCCCGTAACAAAGCGCCGCCATTTTCTGCCAGCCACGGCATATCAAATAAACAGCCAATCAAGACTCAATCCCAAATCGTAATGAACACAATTCTGTTTGCATTCGAAACTTTCCGGTCCAATTCCGAGACGGCAAAAGCCGGAATAAACAGCGTGCGTAAATAAAACAGAGAATGCTCTTAAAGTCTTACAAAAGTCGCCTAACGATTTGTTGCCCCCTCTCTCTCTCTCTCTTTCTCTTGTTCTTCTTTTCCTAATAGTTTGTTTCCGCTCAACACGACCAAGCACG
>CM065724.1:54139335-54150199 GCA_033310375.1 Conus canariensis
CCCTATATAGTCACACCTCATCTTACAACCCTGCTCCACACCCTATTATAGTCACACTCATCTTACAACCTGCTCCACACCCTATTAAGTCACACTCATCTTACAACCCTGCTCCACACCCTATGTATAGTCACACCTCATCTTACACTCTCCACACCCTATGTATAGTCACACTCACTTACAACCTGCTCCACACCCTATGTATAGTCACACTCATCTTACAACCGCTCCACACCCTATTATACACACTCATCTTACAACCCTGCTCCACACCCTATGTATAGTCACACTCACTTACAACCCTGCTCCACACCCTATGTATAGTCACACCTCACTTACAACCCTCCACACCCTATTATATCACAACTCACTTACAACCTGTCCACACCCTATTATAGTCACACTCATCTTACAACCCTGCTCCACACCCTATGTATATCACACTCATCTTACAACTCTCCACACCCTATTATAGTCACACTCATCTTACAACCTCCACACCCTATTATAGTCACACTCATCTACAACCTCTCCACACCCTATTATAGTCACACTCATCTTACAACCTCCACACCCTATATAGTCACACTTATCTTACAACCCTGCTCACACCCTATATAGTCACACTCATCTTACAACCTCCACACCCTGTATAGTCAACTTCATCTTACAACCTCCACACCTATGTATAGTCACACCTCATCTTACAACCTGCCCACACCCTATTTATCACACTCATCTTACAACCTCCACACCCTATATAGTCAACTCATCTTACAACCCGCTCCACACCCTATTATAGTCACACCCCTTACAACCTCCACACCCTATTATAGTCACACCTCACTTACAACCTCTCACACCTATGTATAGTCCACACTCACTTACAACCCTGCTCCACACCCTATATATAGTCACACCTCATCTTACAACCTGCTCCACACCCTATGTATAGTCACACCTCACTTACAACCCTGCTCACACCTATATTAACTCACCTCTCTATACAACCTCACCACACCTATATAGTCACACTCATCTTACAACCTCTCACACCTATGTAACTCCACACCCTCATTTAAACCTGCTCCACACCCATTGTTAGTCCACCCACCTTAAACCCTTCACACCCTATGTTATCACACCTCATATATCAACCCTCTCCACACCCTGTATATCACACTCACTTACAACCCTGCTCCACACCCTATTATAGTCACACTTCATTACAACCCTGCTCCACACCCTATGTATAGTCCACACTCCCATCTTACAACCCTAGTAACCCATATAGCACACCTCCATTACACCCTTGTTACCACACCTTAATAGTCACTCATCTTAATATCCACACCTATTTATAACCACTCACCTTAAACTCCCCACCTTTAAAGTCCACACCCCTTATAACCACTCCACACCCTTCACACTGTATAGTCACACCACTTACAACCTCCACACCCTATGTATAGTCACACTACTTACAACCTGCTCCACACCCTATTAAGTCACACCTCATCTTACAACCTGCTCCACACCCTATTATAGTCACACTCACTTACAACTCACACCCTATAGTCACACTCATCTTACAACCTCCCACACCCTACATATTACAAGTCACACCCTATCACACCTCATACAACCCTCCACACCATTATAGTCACACTCATTACAACCCCACCTATAATAGTCAACTCACTTACAACCTGCCACACCTTAAGTCACACCTCATTACAACCTCCCCCTATTATATCACACTCACTTACAACCCCACACCTATTTACAACTCACTAACGCTCACACCCTTTATAGTCACACTCATCTTACACCCTCCCACACCTATGTATATCAACTCTTACAACCTCCACCCTTATAGAACTCATAAACCTGCTCACCATCCCCCATTAATTCACACATTATATCACACTCATTTACACTCCCACACCCTGTTCCACACTTAAACTCCATGTAACCCATTAACCCTCCCATATCCATAATCCACCCATGTCACTCAACCTTACCCCTATATTCCACTACTTATACCCTGCTCCACACCTATTTATCAATCACTACAACCCTCCAACCCATTATAGTCACCTCATCTTACAACCTCCCACCCATGTTAGTCACACTCCTTACACCTCCCACCCTATGTATAGTCACACCTCATTTTACAACCCTGCTCCAACCCTATATAAGTCACCCCTCTATCTCTAACCCTGCTCCACACCCTATTAGTCCACAACTCATCTTACATCCCGTCTCCACCCTTAATTACACCACTATCTACATACAACCCTGCTCCAACCCTATATATAGACACTTCACTTACAACCCTGCTACAACACCTATTATAGTCACACTCATTACAACCTCTCCACACCATATGTATAGTCACACTCATCTTACAACCCTGCTCACACCCTATGTATAGTCACACCCATCTTACAACCTCCCTTCAACCCCATATGTATAGTCACACCACACCCATTATATCACCTCATCTTAAACCCTGCTCCACACCCTATGTATAGTCACACTATCTACACCAGATGAAGTGTGACTATACATAGGGTGTGGAGCAGGGTTGTAAGTGAGTGTGACTATAATAGGGTGTGGAGCAGGGTTTAAGATGAGGTGTGACTATACATAGGGTGTGAGCAGGTTGTAAGATGAGGTGTGACTATACATAGGGTGTGGAGCAGGGTTGTAAGATGAGGTGTGACTATATCATAGGGTGTGGAGCAGGTTGTAAGATGAGATGTGACTATACATAGGGTGTGGAGCAGGTTGTAAGTGAAGTGTGACTATATATAGGGTGTGGAGCAGGGTTGTAAGATGAAGTGTGACTATACATAGGGTGTGGAGCAGGTTGTAAGAGTGAGTGTGACTATACATAGGGTGTGAGCAGGGTTGTAAGATGAAGTGTGACTATATATAGGGTGTGGAGCAGGGTTGTAAGATGAAGTGTGACTATACATAGGGTGTGAGGTTGTAAGATGAGTGTGACTATAACATAGGGTGTGGAGCAGGGTTGTAAGATGAGGTGTGACTATAATAGGGTGTGGAGGTTGTAAGATGAAGTGTGACTATACATAGGGTGTGGAGCAGGTTGTAAGATGAAGTGTGACTATATATAGGGTGTGGAGGTTAAGTAGTGGACTAACATAGGGTGTGGGTTGAAGATGAAGTGTGACTATACATAGGGTGTGGAGGGTTGTAAGATGAGGTGTGACTATACATAGGGTGTGGAGCAGGGTTGTAAGATGAGTGTGACTATACATAGGGTGTGGAGCAGGGTTGTAAGATGAAGTGTGACTATACATAGGGTGTGGAGCAGGGTTGTAAGATGAGGTGTGACTATACATAGGGTGTGGAGCAGGGTTGTAAGATGAGGTGTGACTATACATAGGGTGTGGAGCAGGTTGTAAGATGAAGTGTGACTATACATAGGGTGTGGAGCAGGTTGTAAGATAGGTGTGACTATACATAGGGTGTGGAGCAGGGTTTAAGATGAAGTGTGACTATACATAGGGTGTGGAGAGTTGTAAGATGAGTGTGACTATACATAGGTGTGGAGCAGGGTTTAAGATGAAGTGTGACTATAATAGGGTGTGAGCAGGGTGTAAAGGAAGTTGACTATACAAGGGTGTGGCAGGTTGTAAAGTGAGTGTGACTATACATAGGGTTGGAGCAGGTGTAAGATGAGGGTGACTAACATAGGGTGTGGAGGTTGTAAGGATGAGTGTGACTATACATAGGGTGTGGAGTTGTAAGATGAGTTGTGACTATACTAAGGGTGTGGACGGGTTGTAAGGTGAGTGTGACTATAATAGGTGGGCAGGTTGTAAGATGAGTGTGACTATACATAGGGTGTGGTAGGTTGTAAGATGAGTGTGACTATACATAGGTTGGGCAGGTTGTAAGATGAGTGTGACTATACATAGGTGTGGAGCAGGGTTGTAAGATGAGTGTGACTATACATAGGGTGTGGAGCAGGTTGTAAGTGAAGTGTGACTATATATAGGGTGTGGAGCAGGTTGTAAGATGAGTGTGACTATACATAGGGTGTGAGGTTGTAAGATGAGTGTGACTATACATAGGGGTGAGCAGGGTTGTAAGATGAGTGTGACTATAATAGGTTGGAGCAGGTTGTAAGATGAGATGTGACTATACATAGGTGTGGACAGGTGTAAGATGAGTGTGACTATATATAGGGTGTGGAGCAGGGTTGTAAGTAGTGTGACTATACATAGGGTTGGAGCAGGTGTAAGGTGAGTGTGACTATACATGGTTGGAGCAGTTGTAAGATGAAGTGTGACTATACAAGGGTTGGAGGTTGTAAGATGAGTTGACTATACATAGGGTGTGGAGCGGGTTGTAAGATGAATGTGACTATAATAGGTTGGAGCAGGTTGTAAGGTGAAGTGTGACTATACAGGTGAGTTGTAAGAGATGTGTATAAAGGTGGAGGTTTGTAGGTGACTATCATAGGGTGTGGAGCATGTTGTAAGATGAGTGTGACTATAATAGGGTGTGGAGGTTGTAAGATGAGTGTGACTATACATAGGGTGTGGAGCAGGTTGTAAGATGAGGTGTGACTATATATGGGTGTGGAGCAGGGTGTAAGATGAAGTGTGACTATACATAGGGGTGGAGGTTGTAAGATGAGGTGTGACTATACATAGGGTGAGCAGGTTGTAAGATGAAGTGTGACTATACATAGGTGTTGGAGCAGGTTGTAAGATGAAGTGTGACTATACATAGGTGTGAAGCAGGGTTGTAAGGTGAATGGTGTGACTATACATAGGGTGTGGAGCAGGGTTGTAAAGTGAAGTGTGACTATATATAGGTGGGGAGCAGGTTGTAAGATGAAGTGTGACTATATATAGGTGTGGAGCAGGTTGTAAGTGAAGTGTGACTATACATATGACAAATAGGGTGTGGCAGGGTTGTAAGATGAGGTGTGACTATACATAGGGTGTGGAGCAGGTGTAAATGAGGTGTGACTATAATAGGGTGTGGAGAGGTTGTAAGATGAGTGTGACTATACATAGGGTGTGGAGCAGGTTGTAAGATGAGTGTGACTATACATAGGTGTGGGAGGTTGTAAGATGAGGTGTGACTATAATAGGGTGTGGAGCAGGTTGTAAATGAGGTGTGACATACATAGGGTGTGGAGCAGGTTGTAAAGTGAAGTGTGACTATACATAGGGTGTGGAGGTTGTAAGATAGTGTGACTATACATAGGGTGTGAGCAGGTTGTAAGATGAGTGTGACTATAATAGGGTGTGGAGCAGGTTGAAGATGAAGTGTGACTATACATAGGGTGTGGAGCAGGGTTGTAAGATGAGTGTGACTATACATAGGGTGTGGAGCAGGGTTGTAAGATGAAGTGTGACTATACATAGGTGTGAGCAGGTTGTAAGATGAAGTGTTGACTATACATAGGGTGGAGCAGGTTGTAAGATGAAGTGTGACTATACATAGGGTGTGGGCAGGTTGTAAGATGAGTGTGACTATACATAGGTGTGAGCAGGGTTGTAAGATGAGTTGACTATACATACGATGTGGAGCAGGGTTGTAAGGTGAGGTGTGACTATACATAGGGTGTGGAGCAGGGTTGTAAGAGTAAGTGTGACTATACATAGGGTGGGAGCAGGGTTGTAAGATGAGCTGTGACTATACATAGGGTGTGGAGCAGGTTGTAAGATGAGTTGAACTATACATAGGGTGTGGAGCAGGGTTGTAAGATGAGGTGGACTATAATAGGGTGTGGAGCAGGGTTGTAAGTGAGGTGACAATAAATAGGGTGTGGAGCAGGGTTATAAGATGAGGTGTGACTATACATAGGGTGTGGAGCAAGGTTGTAAGATGAGGTGTACTATACATAGGTGTGGAGCAGGGTTGTAAGATGAGTTGACTAACATAGGGTGTGGAGGTTGTAAATGAAGTGTGACTATACATAGGTGTGAGAGGTTGTAAGATGAAGTGTGACTATAATAGGGTGTGAGCAGGTTGTAAGATGAAGTGTACTATACATAGGGTGTGGAGCAGGGTGTAAGATGAGTGTGTGACTATACATAGGGTGTGGAGCAAGGTTGTAAGATGAGGTGTGTACTATACATAGGGTGTGAGCAGTTGTTAGGTGAGGTGTGACTATATATAGGGTGTGGAGCAGGTTGTAAGGTGAGGTGTGACTATGTATAGGGTGTGGAGGTTGTAAGATGAGGTGTGACTATACATAGGGTGTGGAGCAGGTTGTAAGGTGAGGTGTGACAATATATAGGGTGTGGAGCAGGGTTGTAAGGTGGGTGTGACTATACATAGGGTGTAGGTTGTAAGATGAAGTGTGACTATACATAGGGTGTGGAGCAGGGTTGTAACATGAGGTGTGACTATACATAGGGTGTGAGCAGGTTGTAAGATGAAGTGTGACTATACATAAGGTGTGGAGCAGGTTGTAAGATGAAGTGTGACTATATATAGGGTGTGGAGCAGGGTTGTAAGGTGAAGTGTGACTATATATAGGTGTGGAGCAGGGTTGTAAGGTGAAGTGTGACTATATATAGGGTGTGGACCAGGTTGTAAGATGAAGTGTGGCTATATATAGGGTGTGGAGCAGGTTGTAAGGTGAAGTGTGACTAATATAGGGTGTGGAGCAGGTTGTAAGATGAGGTATGACTATACAAAGGTGTAGAGCAGGTTGTAAAAGAAGTTGACTATATATAGGGTGTGGAGCAGCGTTGTAAGATGAAGTGTGACTATACATAGGTGTGGGAGGTTGATAAGATGAGGTGTGACTATACAATAGGTGTGGAGCAGGTTGTAAGATGAAGTGTGACTATATATAGGGTGTGGAGCAGGGTTGTAAGGTGAAGTGTGACTATAATAGGGTGTGGAGGTTGTAAAATGAGGTGTGACTATACATAGGGTGTGGAGCAGTGTTGTAAGATGAAGTGTGACTATATATAGGGGGTGTGGAGGTTGTAAGATGAAGTGTGACTATACATAGGGTGTGAGTAGGGTTGTAAGATGAAGTGTGACTATATATAGGTGTGGAGCAGGGTTGTAAGATGAAGTGTGACTATACATAGGGTGTGGAAGTTGGAAGATGAGGTATGACTATACATAGGTGTGTGGAGCAGGGTTGTAAGGTGAAGTGTGACTATATATTGGTGTGGAGCCGGTTGTAAGATGAGGTGTGACTATACATAGGGTGTGGAGCAGGTTGTAAGGTGAAGTGTGACTATACATAGGGTGTGGAGCAGGTTGTAAGATGAAGTGTGACTATATATAGGGTATGGAGCAGGGTTGTAAGATGAATGTTGACTATATATAGGGTGTGGAGCAGGGTTGTAAGAATGAAGTGTGACTATACATAGGTGTGGAGGTTGTAAGATGAGTGTGACTATACATAAGGTGTGGAGCAGGTTGTAAGATGAAGTGTGACTATATATAGGGTGTGGAGCAGGGTTGTAAGGTGAAGTGTGACTATACATAGGTGTGGAGGTTGTAAGATGAGGTAAGGTGAGGTGTGACTATATATAGGGTGTGGAGTATCCGATGGGAATGCGTAGTAGCTGGAAAATGATCAGATATATTCAAAAGTTTGAACACTTTGTGTTTGTTTTTTGAGTGGTTATTTTGTTTTTCCATTGTCTCACCGTCATTTTCTCATTTCTCGTTTCCGTCCGCTCCACTCCTGGAAATGTGTACAAGGCTTTGAGATGTGCAGGATTTGTGTTATATGAGTCAACATTATTATTATCATAATCATTGGTCGTGATGGAGTGTGCTGTTAGTATCCTGAAGATCATCATCGAGGGCATCATCATCATCATCATCATCATCATCATCATCATCATCATCATCATCATCATTACTAGTCATCATCATCATCATTACCATTACTATTACCATCATTATTATTATTATCATTATTATTATTACATTATGATTATCATCATCATCATTATCATTATCATCATCATCATCATCATTATCATTATCATTATCATCATCATCATTATCATTATCATTATTATTATTATTATTATCATCGTCATCATCATTATCACTATTATTATTATTATTATTAAAATCAACTTTTTTATCACAATCAGTTTTATGGTTAAATCTAGGCTCCAGAGGACATCACTATAAGATCGACTACTGGTACGATCATCATAATTACTGGCGTGCCGTGTTATTATTTCAGAGAGCTGAACTGTCCACTCTCTGTTCATGGTCCGCTTCTACAGTTAGCTGGACTCCAAACAGTATGGAATAGCTGATAGCCTTGTCTTCCTACACTGCCTCTGCCTCCTCCTGCCCTCCTGACCTTGGCTGCAGGTGTCTGTATCTCTTGGATCTGGTTAATGTTATGATATGTAGTATACAGCCTATGTCACTGAGTCACAGATCAAAAATGATGATGATGATGATGTGATGATGATGGCAACGATGATGATGATGATGATGATATGATGATAATGATGATGATGGTGATGATGATGATGATGATGATGATGATGATGATGATGATGATGATGATTAGAAGAAGAAGAGGAGCAAGGGAATCACAGTGCCGGAGTCTATCGTGGAATCTGTTCTGTGTCAGCGGGGCTTGGAAAGCAGATCAAGAGAGCTGGATAGCACCATGGCCATCTTCCCCGTCATCATGTAATATCTCAGATAGCATGGCTCTCACCATGACCGCCGTTTCAATCTGTCTTCCAAACTAAACGTCCTCAACGCCTTCAGAATATATTATACAACGAACAAGTGGGGTAACTCTTTTTCCCATGATGAAATTAATTACACGCCCATATTTCATAACGAAGACTTTATAACACCCAGCCGCCTAGCAGAAATACCAACTGAAAGCATGCATAACTAACAATGAGACATCTCCAACACAGGATGTTCCAAGCTTTCCCATATACACTGTACGTGACAAATATACACGGGTTGCCCCACTTATTCGTTACTTATTGTTTACCTTATTTACCTTATTTCATTGAAGATTTCCTTCCATACCACTCAAACCGAGGTTACCTGCACTTTTAACTGTTCGTCCCTGTGTTTGTGTGATTATATTCAAGATCAAAAAGGCTATACCAGTCTTGAACAAATGTTAATTTGTGTTTGTTTATTTCTCCATTTGTTGCTTTGTTTATGTGTCGTGTTCAGGGTATGTGGAAAGCCTGGAACCTCCTTGTCATGTCTCCTTGTTTGTTCTGTGTGCTGTGCACTGTCAGACCATTCGGTGTTTGTTCTGTGTGCTGTGCACTGTCAGACCATTCGGTGTTTGTTCTGTGTGCTGTGCACTGTCAGACCATTCGGTGTTTGTTCTGTGTGCTCTGCACTGTCAGACCATTCGGTGTTGTAAGCAGCATTCGTTTGGAGCTACGGGCGTGTATTTACTTCATCATGGGAGAAAGGGTTACCCTGCTTGCTTTTTTATTTACTTTTTACCATCCCCTATCTCAATCAAGGTTTCCTTTCGTCTTTACATTAATTCAGGGATGTGCTGGCTGTATTTCCCTTGTGGAGGATGCCCGCTCAGTGTGGCTGGAGTTGACGGTGTTCTGTGTATGGTATGAAACCTATGAACACCCGCTAAGCGACTAAGCAGCAGTGCAGTGTATGCTACGGGGAGTTGCCTCGTGACGACCTGCAACCGATAGCTGCCTGTGCACTGCTGCTGCTAAGAGAATCAAAAGAGCGGCGTAGGAGTACAAGCAATGCAGAGAAACATAGGAACGTGACAGTAAGACAATATAGTGTAACTGATGTCTTTTCATTACCATTTTGAGGAAGACGTTCTGCTATTGTCCCTCTTCTTGTCCCCTCTTCCTGAATTAGATTTTCAAAAGTGCATGAAAAGACCGGGGGGGGGGGGGGATGGCCTGCATAAATCTAGGAGAGAGAGACAGACAGACAGACAGACAGAGAGAGGAGAAAGCGAGAGAGAGAGAGAGAGAGACAGACAGACAGACAGACAGACAGACAGACAGACAGAGGAGAGACAGACAGACAAACAGACAGACAGACAGATAGAGGCAGTGCTCAATGAGACAAGGACAGGATACACAAGTCAGTACGACCCAACTCCGATCATCCACAAGAAGAAGAATCGGGGGAAAAAAAATCGGGCGAAAGCGAAAACTGCACTGAGACGGAACTCAGACTTCCATCGCCACGTTCCCCTCACACTCTGCTGCTGTCAGACTCCCAGGCTTCCAACTTCTCTGTTTGTCCACGTGCGGCGCGACAATCGCCTAAATTGCAATTTACCCGCCCTTGATTGGGTCTTCAAGTAAAGGAGGGAGAAATACGAGTGCGCCATATTGGCCAGGAAAGATGGGGGAACGTGTTTGGCCAGGTGAGTGGGAGCGAGCTAGGGAAAAGGCGCGAGTTTCTGCACGTGCTTGGTCGTGTTGAGCGGAAACAAACTATTAGGAAAAGAAGAACAAGAGAAAGAGAGAGAGAGAGAGGGGGCAACAAATCGTTAGGCGACTTTTGTAAGACTTTAAGAGCATTCTCTGTTTTATTTACGCACGCTGTTTATTCCGGCTTTTGCCGTCTCGGAATTGGACCGGAAAGTTTCGAATGCAAACAGAATTGTGTTCATTACGATTTGGGATTGAGTCTTGATTGGCTGTTTATTTGATATGCCGTGGCTGGCAGAAAATGGCGGCGCTTTGTTACGGGGAAAAATATTTCCCTTGACTAAATTTAATCCCGGCGCTGTTGCTTGAAATAAGTTTTTATTGTTGATTTGTTTGGCTTGGTTTTTTTTCCCCCTTTGAGCGTCTTGTGTGTTTTGATATTCCTCCTCCCCGCCCCCCCCCCC
>CM065724.1:54150299-54157799 GCA_033310375.1 Conus canariensis
CTTTAAACCCTTTCCACACCCTATGGTAAGTCAAAAATTTCCCACCTTAAAAACCCTGCTCCACACCCTATTAAAATAACACCTCCCCCTACAACCCTTTTCCCACACCCATTATAGTCAACCTCCTTACAACCCGCTCCACACCCTTTTTAAATAGTCACATTTACCTTAAAACCCTGCCCACACCATTATAGCACACTTATCACAACCCTGCCCACACCCTTTTCCCAAACCCCAACAACCCTTAACCCTATGTTATCACACTTTAATTTAAACCCTGCCCAAAAACCCTATTTATACCCTTCCCTAAAAATGAACCCTATTATAGTACCTTTCATTAAACCCCTAAATATTATAGCACATAAATTAAAACCTAAAACCCATGTTAACACTTCATCTTACAACCCGCCCAACACCCTATTAGCAAAACCCCATCTAAAACCTGCTCCCCCCCTTTTAAATAGAAAACCCACAAAACCTCCCACCCCAAAATTTACCAACCTCATTTTAAACCCTGCTCCACCCTTTTAATACCCTTCCCAACCGCCCACACCCTATTATAGCAACTTCCCTTAAACCCAAAAGTCCACCCATATACAACTTATTTACAACCCTGCTCCACACCCTTTTAAATCAACACCTCCCCCTTAAAACCTTCCCAACCATTTACACACCCCCCAAAAACCCCTCCACACCCCTTTATAGTCCCTATCTAACCCTCCCACCCCTTATGTTGAGTAACCCCCAACTTAACCCCCCAAACCCCTTTTAAACACAAAAAACCTTCCACCCCCCTCCACCCCAATTAACCACACCACAAAACCCGCCCCACACCCATAAAAATCCACCCCACCCAACCCCCCAACCCAAATATAGCACACCCTCACCAACAACCCCCCCCCCCAAAATCACACTTCAATTTTACAACCCCAGCCCCCCCATTAAAAAAGTCCCCCTTAAACCCTCCACACCCAAACCCCACACCTCCCCCCCTTTACAACCCGCTCCACACCCTAGTTTTAAAGTCCACCCCATCTTCCCCCCAAACCCTTTTAAAAGTCACACCTCACTTACAACCCCTGTCCACACCAAATTATATCCACCTCACTTAAACCGCTCCCACACCCAGAAAATCAAAACCTCATCTTACAAACCCTGCTCCCACCCTAGAAGTCCCCAATTTTTTTAAACCCGGGCTCCCCCCCCAAAAGTATACACACCATCTTACAACCCTGCTCCCACCCTTGGAAAATAGTACACCACTTAAACCCCCCAACCCCCTTGATAGTCACCCCCTTTCCCTTTTAAACCCCCCAACCCTATGTTAGCCACCCCCATCTTACAAACCCCGCCCACACCCAGTTGCCCATCATTTTACAACCCGTCCACACCCTTGAACAAATTTTCACTTCAAAACCCCTTCCCCACACCCTAGGGGTTAGACCCTTCCCTTACAACCCTCCCACACCCATAATCACAATATTTAAAATCTCACCCCCTTTGAAAGTCAAAACTCTTTCACCCTGTAACCCCCCTTTTATTATGTAAACCTCATCTTAAATTACACCCTAATATCAAAACCTTTTTAAAAAAAAAAAACCCCCCAAAAAATGTATTCAACCTTCTTAAAACCCTTCCCCCCCCTTTTATATTTAAAAATTTACAACCCCCCAAAAGTTTAGTAAACATTTTACACCCTTTCCCAACCCCCAAATTATATAACCCATTAACCCTGCTCCCCAAAAAGAACACACTCATTTTACCCCCCTCCCACACCTATGTTGTAACATATCTTCAATACCCCATTATAGACATTCATTTAAAAAACCCTCCAACCCCTTTTTGTAGTACCTTATAAAAAATGCCCCCACACCCATTAAAGTAACCCTTCTTCCCCCCGGGCTCCCCCCCCTTAAAGAAATTTTCACCTTAACCCCCCTCCCCCACACCCTAAAAAGGGGTACCTCACCTTCCCCGCCCCCCCTTTTTTTCCCCCTCTTTTAAAAAACCCCTCCCCCCTTTATAGCAACCTCACTAAAACCCCCTTTGCTCCCAACCCATGAGTAAACCCTCCAAAAACCGCTCACACCTTGATAGAAAACTCAACAACCCGTAACCCTTTTAAATTCACCCCCCTTAAAACCCCCACACCCTATTTAGTCAAAAACCACCTAAAACCCCCTCTCCACACCCAAAAAATCACATTTCACTTCAACCCCCCCACACCCTTTTTGTCCATTTTATCTTAAAACCCCTTCACACCTTTATTCCACCGCATTTCCAACCCGTTACCCCATTTTCACCTTTCTTTTAACCCTCTCCCAAACCCTTTTTAATAGTCACACCCCATCTTAAAACCCCGTCCACACCCATGTAAGCCATTCACTAAAAACCCGCTTCCACCCCTATGTTAGCAACCTCATTAAAACCCCCTCTCCAACCCTTTAAGCACCTTTCACCCTAAAACCCCTCTCCACACCCATGTATAGTCCCCCCCTACCCCCTTCCACCCCTAGAAATCCCCTATCTTCCCCCTCCCCCCTAGTTTCCCCATCAACAAACCCTTCCACCCCCCAAAATTCCAACCCCCCTTAAAAAACCTCCAACCCAAATTTTCCCCCCTTAAAACTTCAACCCCTCCCAAACCCTTTAAGCCACCCCTCCCCCCCCACACCCTATTATAGTCACACGTTCCCATCTTAAACCTCCCCCCTATGTATGTACACTTCACTTACAAAAACCCCACCCTTTTAATGTCCCTCACTACAACCCTGCTCCACCCCCAAATGAAATACACCTCACACAACCTCCCACCCTTTTACACACCCTCCACAAACCCCCACACCCTTTTAATTCCCCCCCCCTTTATTTTTACCCCCAACCTTAGAAATAGAAAAACTCATCTTAAAAAACCCGCACCCACCCTATTTATACCCCTCATTTACAACCCCCGGCTCCCCCCTATTATAAAAAACACTTTTTAAACCCGCTCCCAAATAAGGGCCAAAAACCCCCCTTTAACCCTCAACCCCAAAAATTATAGTCAACTTAAAACTTCAACCCTGCCCCACCCTGATACCCACCCCTCATTTTACAACCCGCCCCACACCCATAAACCCCAACCCCTTTTTACCTTAAAAAACCCCTTTTTCCCCCCCCCCCTTTTAATGTCACATCATTTACAACCCTCCCCACCCCAAAAAGTCCCCCCCCCTTTTAAAAAAACCCCCTCCCCCCCCAAAAATTTAAAATCCCCCCCCCTTTCAACCCTCCCCAAAACCCCCCCCAAGTTATCCCCCCTCCTTACCCCTGCTCCCCCCCCTTTTTCCCCCTCCTTCAACCCCCCCAAACCCCCAAATTATGCCCCTCTTTTAAAACCTCCCACCCATTATGCCTTTTTCACTTAAACCCGCTCCCCCCAGTTGTCCCCCCCTTTTTTTTTCCCCTCCCCCCCTATGTTAGCACACTTCATTTAAACAACCCCCTCCCCCCCCATTTTGCCCATTTTTCCCCCTTTTTTCCCCCAACCCCTTTTCCCAAACCCTTTTGTCAAAACCTCATCTTCCCTCCAAAACCCCTTTTGGGTAATTCACCTTCTTTTTCCCCCCCTTTTGCTCCCCCCCAAAAAACGTTTTAATTTTAACAACCCTGTCCCAACCCCCTTTGATACCAACCCCCTTAAAACCCCTTCCCCCCCTTTAATATCCCCCTTCCCCTTTTAAAAACCCCCCAAAAACCCCAAATTTTGTCCCCTTTCCCCTTCCCCCTTTTAAAAAATTTTTTCCCCCCTTCCCTTAAAACCCTGCTCACACCCTTTTGTCCCTTCCCCTTCCCCCCCCTGCTCCACCCCTTTATGTCCAACTTCTTTTTCCCCCCCCCAAAAATATGTAAGTAATTTTCATCTTAAAATTCCCCCCTTGTTTTAAAAATTCATTTGCTCCCCCCTTGTTGTCCCCAAAAATCAACAACCCCCCCTAACCCTTAGGTCACCCCCAAAAAAACCCCCCCCCTGCTCCCCCCAAATTAAAATTTTTCCCACCCTCCCTTCCCCTGTTTCCCCCCCCCCAATGTTAGCAAAAAACCCTCTAAAAATTTACACCCATTATAGCACCCCTTTCCATTTTAACCCTGCTCCCCCCTTTTAAGTCCACTTCATTAACAACCCCCCCCCCCAAAATGTAAGTCCCTTATTTTAAAACCCCCTTTCCCACCCTTGTTGTCCCTTTCTTTCCCTCCCACACCCTTTTTCCACCCTCCCCTTAAAAACCCTTTTCCACCCCTTATTGTCCCCCTCATTTTACCCCCCCCCCCCTGAACCCCCCTTTCCCCAACCGCCCACCCCATGTTTAGTCCCCTCCCCTTAAAACCCCCCTGCCCCCCCCCAAATTTAGTCCCTCCCCTTCCCCCTTTTTTTCCCACACCCAAGGCCCCCCCTTTCCCCCTGCTCCCACCCTTTTTATAGCCCCAAAACCCCATCACCCCTGCTCCACCCCCTTTTTTTTTTAAACCCCCCCAAAAACCCGCCCCCCAAAACCCTAGATGCCCCCCTCCTTCCCCAACCCCCCCCCCGTTGGTCCCTTTTTTCCAACCCTGCTCCACCCCTATTTTAAAACCAACCCTTTTTTAAAAAATCCCAAAAACCCAAAATTTGTCCATTTTTTTTTAAAATTTTATAGTATAGTCCCCCCCCCTATTAAACCCTGCCCCAAAAACCTTTAAAGTACCCCTAAATTTTTAAAAAAAACCCCTTTTCCCACCCTATTTGTAAATTTATTTACAACCCTGCTACACCCATTATATAACTTAATTTAAATCTAAACCCCTTTTGTTTCCACCTAAATCCCAAAACCCCCCTGACACCCTTTTTAACCAACCCCCTTTTAAACCCCCCCCCAAAATTTAGTAATTTTTACCCCCTGCTACCCCTTTTTTTTTAAGTAACCTTTTAAACCCCCTTTCCCCCCTTTTGTCCCCCCCTTCCCCTGTCCACCCCTTTTAAATGTCCCTTTTTCCCTTAAACCCCCCCCCCAAAAAAACCCTAAAAAGCACATTACCTTACCCCCCTCCCAACCCAAGTATAGTCCCTCCCCTCCCCTGTCCCCCCATGTTGTCCACCTCTTTTCCCCCCAAACCCCTCCCACACCCTATTTAAATAGCCCAAAATCATCTTAAACCCTGTTCCCCCCCTAGGTAAAACACCTTTTCTTAAACCCCTTTTAAACCCAAGATAGTCCACCATTTAAACCCTGCCCCCCCCCCAAATTCAACCTCATCCCCCCGCCCCACACCCATAACACACCCCCAAACAACCCCTCCACCCCCAGTAAAGTCAACCCCCTTAAAAAACCCCCTTTCCACACCAAAAAGTCCCCCCCAAAACCCGCCCACACCCTTTTTAAGTAACCCCCAACAAACCCCCCCCCACACCCAAATTTTAAAAAGTCAACCCCCCCCTTAAAAAATGCTCCCCCAAAAACCCCCCCACCCGTTCCCCTCCCACCCCATTTAGCCCCCCCCACCCCCCCTGCCCCCCCATTATACCCACCCTCCAACCCTGCTCCACACCCTATGTATATCACCCCCAACAACCCCACACCCAGAAGTCACACCTCCCCTTAAAATCCCAACCCAATAAGTCACACCCCATCTTAACAACCCCCCAAACACCCAGATGAAACCCCTTTTTACAATTACACCCTAGAATTACATCACTTACAACCCTGACACCCTAGTAAGCCACACCTCACTTCAACCCTGCCCACACCCTAAAAAAAAACCCCCAAACAAAAAAAAACCCCCCCCCCCAAAAACCCCCCCCCCAAAAACCCCCCAAACCAAACCCTCCCTTTAAAACCCTTTTCCCAACCCAGGAACACACCACAATTTACAACCCCCCAAAACCCTATGAAAAAGTCACACCTCATCTTACAACCCCTGTCCCACCCCCTATGTATACCCAAAACCTCATTTTACAACCTCCACACCCTAAATACCCCACCCCCCTTTTACAACCCTGCCCCCACCCCTATGTATAGCCCACCCTCATTTACAACCCTGTTTCCACACCCAAGTATAGTCACCCCTCATCTTAAAACCCTCGGAATACCGGGACGTTTCCCTTTCCGTTATTTTAAACCCCCAAAAGGCACTCAAGAACGAAACTAGTTTTTTTATCCTCTAAAGATGTAAAAATGAGAAACGGGAAAAAATCTAACACCCCATAAAACAAGAATGTCACCGCAGTTACATTTAAAAGAAAGGTAACAGGAATCGATATGACGGAAAAGGCCAAAGGTTACGAACAGATGGCAAGATCAGAAAGAGGAGAGAAAGGAGGGGCTGAGCAGGAGAGGAAAAGGGCTGGCGGCGGGGGTGAGGAAGAGGAGGGGGCGAAATGATAGCAGAGAAGACTGTTTCTTAGGGCAACATTTCTGAAAGGTTAAAATATGTGTGATTATAGAAAAAGCAAACAAACAAACAAAACAAAAAAAGAGCAAAACAAAGAAAGGCCATAACTCAGTATCCCAATTCTTGGAGCAAAGGGTAGAGTTGGGGAGGGGGGAGGGGGGGGGTAGGAGGAGAAGGTGGCGGAGGAGAGAGAAAGACAGAGGGGATGCTGAGCGGAAGATAGGGAGATTTATGATGAACTGAATAAAAACACCAACAGTAGCAGCGTCAAAAAGAAGAAAATCTTAAGGAGGTTGAAAAGAACATGAAAGGAAAGAAGGAAGTCGATGAGTAGAAAAAAGAAAAGTAGATAATACTGAAGAAAGACAAGAAGAAAGAGAAAGAAGAAGTGGAAAGAAAAACACAGAGGAAAAAAGAGGGGTGGGGTGGATGATAACGGATGTCATTCCATAAAAAAGACAGAAGAGGAATGACGAATGAAGAAAAACGAGAGGAACACAAAGTGATTATGAAGAAAAGAAAACAGAAACGGTTTGCAGAATAATTCAGAGAATGAAAAAGACGACCTTGAAATGTAAAAAAAAGGGAGGGGGGAGAATGAAGAAGAAGAAGAAGAAGAAGAAGAAGAAGAAGAAGAAGAAGAAGAACAACAACAACAACAACAAAAAACAACAACAGCAGCAGTAGCAGCAGCAGCAGCAGCAGTAGCAGCAGCAACAACAACAAAACAAATTCAATTTAAATCGCTCACGCGCTATGAGTTTCTTACGTGTAGGAAATCGCTGGCTTAACATCGTTCCAGAAAGATGAGCATCACCGTGGATGTTGCCACACTGATCTGATCCAGTCCTGTACCTAGCACGTTATCCACCTGATGAACATGCATCTGAGAGTTCTGCTCACAGTACTTGACTGACGAACACTGCAGCTCTTGTGTCACTCTGAAGAGGACAGTTTCAGTTTCATCAAGAAAATGCTACTGCGTGTTTGACTGGTCAAAACAGCTACAAAACGTCTGCAGGAGACCATAGAGTGCAGCGGTGACAGATTGATGACCACGTTCATGAATACTGGAAGTAACAGAAACGGGAA
>CM065724.1:54162799-54177799 GCA_033310375.1 Conus canariensis
TTTCGATGGCCTCGCGCATGATATTCTCCAAGTACGGGTTGATGAGGGTCGGGGAGAGCAGACAGCCCTGTCGGACGCCAACAGTTGTATGGAAGAAGTCCGCTATTTGGCTGTTCATGAGCACGGCGGTGGTTGACTAGCCGTGCAGTGCTTGTATGATCTGGACCAACCATTCCTCCACGTTGAACTTTCTGAGGACCTGCCACAACCAGTCATTCCAAAGTGAAGTTGTGGAAGAGGTCTCTCTGGTGTTGAAGGTGTTTTTCAATCAGCAGGCGGCAGTTGAAAATCTGCTGAACTGTGCTTCTTCCTAGTCGAGAGCCACCTGTTCTTCTGCAAGCAGTTCCTCCGCCTGTTTCTTCAACCGGTTCACAATGATTCTTACCAGAACTTTACTGGGGTGACGAATCAAACTGATTGTTCTGTGATTCTGACACAGTCTGGTGTTGCCTTTCTTTGGGATGGGAATAATCAAAGACTGCGTCCATTCTCGAGGCCACACTTTGGTCTCCCAGATCTTCTGACAGAGCATAGTCAGCACTGTGATGATCTCGCCTCCATGCTGTAGCAGCTCTGCGGGGATGTTGTCAATTCTTGGCGACTTTCCTCCTTTCAAGCAGCAAACTGCTTCTTCCACTTCTGCTCTCAATATTGGAAGAGGGTCTGATTCTCTGGCTGCTGGTTGGTTTGTCAACAAACTCGCATTCGAGTTCGATCTGGAGAAATTAAAAGACCCTGTGCTCCTTCCTAGTCGAGAGCCAGCCTGTTCTTCTGCAAGCAGTTCCTCCGCCTGTTTCTTCAACCGGTTCACAGTCTGGTGTTGCCTTTCTTTGGGATGGGAATAATCAAAGACTGCGTCCATTCCCGTGGCCTCGAGAATGGACGCAGTCTTTGATTATTCCCATCCCAAAGAAAGGCAACACCAGACTGTGTCAGAATCACAGAACAATCAGTTTGATTCGTCACCCCAGTAAAGTTCTGGTAAGAATCACTGTGAACCGGTTGAAGAAACAGGCGGAGGAACTGCTTGCAGAAGAACAGGTTGGCTCTCGACTAGGAAGGAGCACAGTTCAGCAGATTTTCAACTGCCGCCTGCTGATTGAAAAACACCTTCAACACCAGAGAGACCTCTTCCACAACTTCACTTTGGAATGACTGGTTGTGGCAGGTCCTCAAAGTTCAACGTGGAGGAATGGTTGGTCCAGATCATACAAGCACTGCACGGCTAGTCAACCACCGCCGTGCTCATGAACAGCCAAATAGCGGACTTCTTCTGCTGGTTGGTTTGTCAACAAGCTGGGTCGGGTCGGAGCGGGTAATTGTACCACTGCTAATGATCTCGGTGTTCTCAGTCAGTACATTGCCAGCATCATCCTCAATCACTGACAACTTGTTCTGCACGGTTTTGGTGAGCATCCTCAGGGTGTTGTATGCCTTTTTGGTGTTCCCATGCTCCATGTCCTGTTCAATGGTCTTGCACTGGTCTGTTATCCAATTTTCTTCTGTCTGTATCATTTTCTTCCGTATTTCCTTGTTCTTCAGTCTGCATTTGTTGGATGCTACTTGGTTGGAAAACCTGGTGGCCTTTGGTGCTTTCCTTTCGTCACAGAGGTCAAGGATGTCATTCGTGATCCAAGCTCGATCTTCTTCCTCTGTCTGCCAAGTACTTCCTCTGCTGTCTCATGAAGTACGCCTTTGAATTTCCTGATCAGAGTATCGATATCTGTATCCATAACATTCAGTGCAGCAAATTCCCCCCACCCCCCCATTCGAGCTTGGAAATTGCAGCTACCCAAGGGTCTTTTAATTTCTCCAGATCGAACTCGAATGTGAGGTACTGTTGTTCTGAAAGGAGACATATTTGTCTAAAGAAGACACATTTGTCGAAAATTGACTCGCCTATTTTGTATAGCGTACTACAAAAGCGTTACATGCATGTGTTCATTAGTCTTTTGGTATGTGGTTTGTAGCCCAGTTGACCACAGGGATGCAGACAGTTAGTTATGCACTAAACAAATGGCCCAAACTAATATTCTCAACCAAGCCCTGTTGAAAGACTGATCCAAAGCAAAGTTGATAACTGATGGACCTTGTGTGTGTGTGTGTGTGTGTGTGTGTGTGTGTGTGTGTTGTGTTGTGTGTGTGTGTGTGGTGTGTGTGTGTGTGTGTGTGTGTGTGTGTGTGTGTGTGCGCGCGCGCGCGCGAGTGTGTGTGTCTGCACGAGCGCGCATGAACATGCATCCACATATTCGAGAAAGGATGGTGTGGGGTGAGAGTGTTGTGGAAGTGGGGTGTGTGGTGGGTATCGGGGTGTGGTAGGTATCTGTGTGTGTGTGTGTGTGTGTGTGTGTGTGTGTGTGTGTGTGTGTGTGTGTGTTGTTCAAATGTGTTGCTCTCTCTCTCTCTCTCTCTCTCTCTCTCTCTCTCTCTCTCTCTCTCTCTCTCTCTCTCTCTCTCTCTCTCTCTCCCTCTCTCCCTCTTACTGATCACTCATGTAAAATTTTGCATTGAAATATATGAAACAAAAAAAAATCTTTTCCTGAAAGAGTATTGAAGAATCTTTCAAACTGATAGCTGATCGTTGATTCCAAAGAGGTTTGTTATTGTCGTCGTCGTCGTCGTCGTCGTCGTCGTCGTGTCATCGTTGTTATTGTCGCCTTCGTCGTTTTTGCTGGTGTTGTTCTCAGAGTCAACTCGACGCAGTCTTCATCGTGTAGACGGAAACCTCAGCAAGTGAACAAAAGAACCCCACGGTAGGGGGATGGGGATGTGGTGAAGGTGGTGAAGGTGCGGTGAGGGGAGGGGGAATAGGGAGTGAGGAGGAGAGGGGAGCAGGTCGCTGGCTGTGCATGCACTGAAGTTTCTCAGGGGAGGGGGGAACTATTTCCTCTGGCGGCGGGCAAAACATGCCGAGAATGAAGGCGGTAATTTGGCCAAATGAAGTGAACATAGGTTCCAGTTTCGGCCCTAACCGCAGCGTAATGGGCGTGCTGAAAGGAGAGCAAGAGTTCCTGTCAGCCTGCCCCCACCGAGAGCCGCCAACAGGGGAGAGAAGCAAGCCAAGAGAGACTCCCCTCCCCTCTCCCTCCTCTCTCCCTTACCATCTCCTCCCTCTTTCCTCTCTTCCATCCTTGACGCCCCCACACCTCCCCCTTTCCTTGTTACCTTCCCCTCCCTTCCACCCCCTCCTCCCCCGTCCCCTTTCCGTCTTCCTTCCCCTTGTCTCAGTTTCAGCCTATTGGGTGGCGGTGGAGATTGTGTGTGTGTGTGTGTGTGTGTGTGTGTGTGTGTGTGTGTGTGTGTGTGTGTGCATGTGTGTGTGTGTGTGCATATGTGTGTGTGTGTGTGTGTGTGTGGTTGTGGCGCGCGCGCGTGTGTGCATATGTGTGTGTGTGTGTGCGTGCGTGTGCGTGCTTGTATGTGTGTGTGTGCGTACGTGTGTGTGTGTGTGTGTGTGTGTGTGTGTGTGTGTGTGTGTGTGTGTGTGTGTGTGTGTGGCGCGCGCGCGTGTGCGCGCGCGCGCGTGTATGATGGTGAGTGGGTGGCTTTCTGGTGGTCCTTCTTGTTTTTGTTTGCATTAAGGCGAGAAATTATTTGCTCTGGGAGAGAGCATGGATCCTAAATATTTCAGACATTGCAAAATCACCTGCCGGAAGCTTGGGGAAAATGGATGAAAACCAAACAACTAGAGAACACAAAGAGGAGAAGGAGGAAGAGGAGGAGGAGACGAAGAACTGAAAGAGAGGGGAGGAGAAGGAGGAGGGAGAGGAGGAGAAGAAGAAGAAAAACCGAAAGAGAGGGAAGTATTTTGCTTAAATTCACTGAATAATTGGATAGGGTGTGGCGTACATTCACAAGAGAGAGAGAGAGAGAGAGAGAGAGAGAGAGAGAGAGAGAGAGAGAGAGAGAGAGAGAGAGAGGAGAGAGAGAGAGGAGAGAGAGAGAGGAGAAATGAAGACGGAGAGAGGGATCGAGCAAAGGAGACTTCACATTAATTTTCAGTGGACTCTCTCAAACTGAAAAGGTGCGATGTGGTGAAAAGGTGTGCAGTATTTTTTTTCTTTTTTTGTGTGTGTGGTCACATAGAGCACATGATGTCATGCCAAGCTGCCGGGTCTGTTTGTCACTCCTCAATGCTTTCTTTAACATGATGCTGTTTTGTATTGTGTTGAGGGTTATCATCCATGAAGACCTTGTTCACGGATGTTCTGCAGGATGGGATTTTTGAGGTTTTAAGGAAAAAAAAGTATTTGGATCTAAGATTTGTGTGTGTGGAAAATACATCCAGTTTTAAGGATTCAGGCCTCTTTTTTGTCAAAACAAATATATCTGGAACTGATCTGACAATACGACAGCTTTCATATGGACTCTGGCGCTTGTCTACGCTGTAAACAATGTACATTGAATGGGGAAAACCCCGCTCATCATCAGAACAGCTTATGTTGTACAATGCAAGCATTCTCCGTTCATCATCAGAACAGCTTATTTTGTACAATGCAAGCATTCTCCGTTCATCATCAGAACAGCTTATTTTGTACAATGCAAGCATTCTTTCTCTTTTTCATCAGCCCTTGTATAATTCAGTCTGCCAAAGAGGCGAAATACAAATGAACACACCAAACAAGGTGTAAACTGAGGCAGGTGTTTATGATGTATAATAAATGAACACAGCAAACAAGGTGTAAACTGAGGCAGGTGTTTATGATGTATAATTCAGTCTGCCAAAGAGGCGAAGTACAGATGAACACAGCAAACAAGGTGTAAACTGAGGCAGGTGTTTATGATGTATAATTCAGTCTGCCAAAGAGGCGAAATACAGATGAACACACCAAACAAGGTGTAAACTGAGGCAGGTGTTTATGATGTATAATTCAGTCTGCCAAAGAGGCGAAATACAGATGAACACACCAAACAAGGTGTAAACTGAGGCAGGTGTTTATGATGTATAATTCAGTCTGCCAAAGAGGCAAAATACAGATGAACACACCAAACAAGGTGTAAACTGAGGCAGGTGTTTATGATGTATAATTCAGTCTGCCAAAGAGGCGAAATACAGATGAACACACCAAACAAGGTGTAAACTGAGGCAGGTGTTTATGATGTATAATTCAGTCTGCCAAAGAGGCGAAATACAGATGAACACACCAAACAAGGTGTAAACTGAGGCAGGTGTTTATGAAGTACAAAGCACACAATTGACATTTAGAGAAATCTGTCATTTTTAGACAAACAAGAATCAACAGACGAAAGACGCCCCAAACAGCAGTCCACTGACAGCAGTCAGCAGTCTCCTACTGACTGCTATCACGGGAGCATAGTTGTGTGCATTTGCATTGCTTTGTCTGTTTCCTTTCTGTCGTTTGTCGCGTCTGAAGAAGACATGTTTGTGGAAAGTTGTGTGCTTCGTATTACATAGTAAGCTTGTGTTACTCTACACCTTATTTTGTCCGTTTGTTTGTATATCGCCAGGGTTTCAGTAACGCTGCAGTCTGTTTGTTTGTATATCGCCAGGGTTTCAGTAACGCTGCAGTCTGTTTGTATATCGCCAGGGTTTCAGTAACGCTGCAGTCTGTTTGTATATCGCCAGGGTTTCAGTAACACTGCAGTCTGTTTGTATATCGCCAGGGTTTCAGTAACGCTGCCCGTCTGTTTGTTTGTATATCGCCAGGGTTTCAGTAACGCTGCAGTCTATTTGTTTGTATATCGCCAGGGTTTCAGTAATGCTGCAGTCTGTTTGTTTGTATATCGCCAGGGTTTCAGTAACGCTGCAGTCTGTTTTGTATATCGCCAGGGTTTCAGTAACGCTGCAGTCTGTTTGTTGTATATCGCCAGGTTTCAGTAACGCTGCAGTCTGTTTGTATATCGCCAGGTTCAGTAACGCTGCAGTCTGTTTGTTTGTATATCGCCAGGGTTTCAGTAACGCTGCCGCCTGTTTGTTTGTATATCGCCAGGGTTTCAGTAACACTGCAGTCTGTTTGTTTGTATATCGCCAGGGTTTCAGTAACGCTGCAGTCTGTTTGTTTGTATATCGCCAGGGTTTCAGTGACGCTGCAGTCTGTTTGTTTGTATATCGCCAGGGTTTCAGTAACGCTGCAGTCTGTTTGTTTGTATATCGCCAGGGTTTCAGTAACGCTGCAGTCTGTTTGTTTGTATATCGCCAGGGTTTCAGTAACCCTGCAGTCTGTTTGTTTGTATATCGCCAGGGTTTCAGTAACGCTGCCGCCTGTTTGTTTGTATATCGCCAGGGTTTCAGTAACGCTGCAGTCTGTTTGTTTGTATATCGCCAGGGTTTCAGTAACGCCGCAGCCTGTTTCAGTTTCCTACTTTATTTTCTGACATAATTTTGCCAGGAACAACTCCACTGTTGTGTTCAAAGTTTTTAATATTCGCTGGAGAACTCAGACCGTTTGTGAAGGTCTTACAGACAAGGGGACCGAAGATATAATCGCTTCGTATGAGACACAAATCCTGAACCTGAGCTTCTCTCGCTCGGCTTCTCTCTTGACCTTTATCATTGATGGATCCTCATCTGGCTTCCCTCTTGATCTTTACAATTGATGGATCCTCATCTGGCTTCTCTCTTGACCTTTATCATTGGTGAATCCTCATCATCTGGCTTCTCTCTTGACCTTTATCATTGATAGATCCACATCTGGCTTCTCTCTTGACCTTTATCATTGATGGATCCTCATCATCTGGCTTCTCTCTTGACCTTTATCATTGATAGATCCACATCTGGCTTCTCTCTTGACCTTTATCATTGATAGATCCTCATCTGGCTTCTCTCTTGACCTTTATCATTGATGGATCCTCATCGGGGGAGGGGGGGACCCTGACAGCTGATTTGTAGCTTCTGTGCCCACTGTTGTCTTAGGTATCTGTCGTTTTGTTCTTGTTTCACTCTTTCATTCCCATTTTCCCTCTCCCTCTTTCTGCGGTTATTTCTCTGTTTTTATTTTTGTTTTCTCTTTCTTGCCTTTGAATTTCCTTTTTGTCTATGTTTTCCTTCTTTTTGATCTCATTTTCCTCTTTTGTCCACGTCATTTTTTTTGTCCTTGTTTTCTTTATTTTTGTCCTTTTTGTTTTATTGTTCTCGTTTTCCCTCTTTTGACATTATTTTCTCTCTGTTTCTCTTGTTTTCTTTTTAGCCCTTGTTTTTTCTTTCTGACTTTTGTTTGCTTTTTGTCCTTGCTCTCATTTTTTGTCCATGTTTTCAATCTGTTGTCCTTTTTTCCCTTATTTTTGTTTCTGTTTTTGCAAGTATTGTCTTTGCTTCCTCTTTGCATATATTTGCCCTGTTTTATCTTTGTTTTTCTCTGTTTTTGTTCTGGTTTCCTTTCTGTAGTGTTTTGTCCTTTCTCTTCGTTTGTCCTTGTTGACCGTCGTTTGGGCTTGCTTCTCTCTTTTGTCCTTATTTTCCCTCTCTTGCAAAATATCTTATCGATCAGTTCAGGAATATGTTCTTACAAACACTTTTGAGAGATCGGAAATTTACGTTTTAGTCTTCATGGTAACATTTTATTTACATGAACACTTTCTGATGACGATTTTTGGTTATGTTGATTATCGAGATTATACTACAAGGATCCATTTGACTCTAAAACTGCTCGACAAATTTTTACCCTACAATTAAAAAAAAATAATAAGATATCCCAGGGGCAGCCTGGCCCGTGAGTTGCAAACACCTGCAGCACTACTTAATAAAGAAGAGCAACACTATCAGAGCACATCCCTTCAGGGAATGAATGTCGGCTGAATGGCTTCAGTCTTTCGGTTTCACCCTCTGACACACTCAGCAAGTTTGGATGGGAACAGGTCAAGACCGGAAAATCCCGCAAATAAAATCGATGCTTCTGGTGGGAAGTGAACCCGCGGCCATCAAACTCAGTGTACGTCCTTGGCGAATGGTTCCTTTGTTTGTTGTTTGGTTGGCTGGTTTTTACCTGGTGTTCATTATGCATTTCCTGCATCCATAAAAATGTGCCCCTCATTCCATTCTCATCCACCCACCTTCTCCACCCCTCATCACCCACTTTCGCTTCCCCTCCCCGTACTCTCTCCTCTCCTACCTTTTTTTTTCGTTTGTGCACAGAACGAAAATAAATATTACCACGCGGAATCATTCGTCATATTTGCTCTCTCTCTCTCTCTCTCTCTCTCTCTCTCTCTCTCTCTCTCTCTTTCGGGGTGTGTGAGCAGCAAATTCAGGAGTGCGACACGCAACATAATCATATTTGCTTACTCTGTTAATTGATAAGGATCCAGACAGTGTTTTGACGTTTTGGTCAGCAAGAGCCTCCATGAAGCACAATGCCTTTTTCACAACTTGATTTTAAAACGAGTTGTGGATGCTTTCTCCCGGTTTTTCTTGGGTTTATGTACAAGAGAGCGGAAAATTGTATCTCTATGCGCCTGAAGACATTGAGACTAAACACGGCGGCGGTCGGTGTAACGGTAGGATGCCTCCTCTCCTTTTTATTCGGGGGCAGTTTACTACTTCAGTGCGGCGATGGTGAGCAAAACCCTGGACCGCGAAAGGACAGCTATCGCCAGACCTGCCTGAGCAGTGACAGTCGAAGAGCCAGCACCGAGAAAGCAGCAAGTTCCTCGACTAGCAGGTCAACAACCTCCCAGTCTGTCGAGCTGCCCACCTTTGCAGACGTGGTGTTCATGCTTCAGGAGCTGACCAGTAAAGTTGATGGAATTAAAGGCAATATTAACGACATCCGTGGCTTCGCATGTTTGCAGGAAGAGGTCCAGTCTCTGAAGGGAGAAGTGGCAGACCTTCGTCAGGAGAATGAGGACCTGAAGAAGAGGATGCTGCATGTGGAACGAAAAGCTGACGACCTGGAAGGACGATCAAAGAGAAACAATTTAATCTTCCACGGACTTCCCCGCAAGCCAAACGAGACGCAGACAGAATGTGAAGGCATCACTGGCGACCTACTGGTGGACAAACTGGACTTGACCAGTGACTTTCAGTTTGACAGGGTGCATCGTCTAAACGGCAAGCTCAACTCTCCCGTCATCGCCCGCTGCGCCTTCTTCAGGGACAAAGAGAGGATCCTCAAGGCCAGACGATAATTGAAAGGCAGCTAAGTGTTCCTCGAGGAGGACTTCTTACGTGTTAGAGACATACGTAAACAACTGTCCCCGCAACTCAAAAAGGCCAGAGAAGGAAAGCAAGCGACCATGATCTACAACCATATCGTAATTGAGGGGGGAAAGTGTTATCTGGGAGGGGGGGGGGGGGACTCTTAGGGAGTCAAGATAGGGGGTAGGCCAGCCCAGCTCGACGCCGGTAACATCTCACAGATTCGCACGTGCTAGCTGTGCAAAGCGGCAAAAGGACGAGCGTCAGATAAGTGGCATAGCAACACTGAGTTGTGATCCGGTTGACATTGCAAATACTGTGTGCGCAAGGGTGGGGTAGAGAGTTCACGTAAATATGGAAGAGGGGTATACAGAGCTAGGTAATGATGATAATGCTACTTGGTGATGATGTTGTTGGATGTAACATGGGGGTAGCGAAATTATTATGGTCTACAATTGATGGTGTTTGTGGTAATAATGAGGCTGGAGATAATCGTCGAACTTTGTGATGTGACTCACTGGCTGACGGTGACAATGACAATGACAATGTTGTTGAAAGTTGTAACCGGGGACCGTCTCAGAAGGAAATCTGTAACACAGAGTGGGAGGGCAGAGGTGACAATTGTCTAACGGGTGAACGAGTGGAGAGGGATACATTGGGGTGTGAAAGGAAATATAACAGCGTGAATGAGAACGGGCTATTTATTGATCATTGTGAAGATGACAGAGAGCGTGGCGATTCCTTGCCTTTTTTTCGTTGGAATGTAAATGGTATTTTGTCAAAATTTACTGATAATGAATTTATTCCCTTTTTGCTGAAATTCGATTGCATATGTCTCGTTGAAACTTTTGTAGAGGACCTCCAACACTTTCAATTTCCAGGTTATGCTGTGTTTTATAAACCTGGTGTTACGTTTAAAAAAAAAAAAAAGGAAGACCTGAGGGGGAGTAGTCTGCCTCGTTAAAACTGAGCTTACACTTTCCGTCCATGAAACTAAGACAGACTGTCCCAATGTTCTTTTATTTTTAAGTGATAAGAGTGTTTTTGGTTTTGGCGAAGATGCATTATATGTTTGTGCTTATATTCCACCGTGGGTTCACCTCATTATGGTTACTTTGACGTTGAAAACTGTATTAGGGAGCTTGAAGAATGTCTTTTTGATTGTCTGATCGAGTTTGAGGACGTGAATGTGATCTTGTCAGGCGATTTGAATAGCAGGATTTCTGACATGTCTCCAGATATTTTTGATAACGATGCATTTGATAACTTTGTTTACAATCGTTCTTTTTCAGCTAAGAGCATGAGAAGGTCTGCAGATATTATTCTCAATAGGTATGGGAAATATTTGTTAAATATGTGCACAACTCTTGGATTGTGTATTCTGAATGGTATATGTAATGGGGATACCAATGGTAATTTTACGTGCATATCAGAAACAGGGTGTAGCGTCAATACTTATTTTCTCCTGTCTAAGGAACTGTTTTTTTATGTTGTATCTTCATGTGAATTGTTGGTGTCAGAGAGAATAGAATCAGACCATTTGCCCACTTAATTACGTTTTACAGTTTAAGAAAGGAAAAATAGACTTAACACATACCCCGCAGAGGGGGACCAGTTCATTGATAAATTTGTGTGGAACAAGGACTTGGAACTAATCTATAGCAGGAAATTAATTCTGATGAAACAATATCCGTGTTTGATCATGCCACAAATTTAATTGATCATGGTTTCAATGGTGCTCTGGAAGTGTTTAATGAATGGATTAAAAAGCAAGCTCACTGTATGAAAAAGCGAATTAATCTAATTGAACAAGGTGAGTTAAATACAGTGATTGGTATGATATGGAATGTAAGTTGGGTAATGTTAAAGCAAAAGGACTGCTATCTTTTTTTTTTTTGAAAACCAGAAGAAAAGAAGACAGTGATGCCTATTACATAGCAAGAAGAGAATACAAACATTTGATAAGAAAAAAGAAAAACAGTATAATGATTTGTTGTTAGACCAGTCTCGTCAGTAAGCAGTCAGAGAATTTGGGGAAACTGTGCACAAAATATCCTTTAAGAGCAAAACTGTTCAAAATAGTCTAACAGTCGATGACTGCTTTAAGCGTTTTGAAAATCTGCTTGCGTTAGAGGTAACAACAGATAAGACAAATTTGGCTGAAAATATCAGTGATGTCCTCGAAGAAGAGGTACCGTCCAATATCAAGACAAGAACTTGTGCTTGCTGTAACAAAGTTAAATATGGGAAGGCTGCTGGACTAGATGAAGTTATTGTGAGCTGTTAAAGTATGGTGGGGATCGTGTTATTGATTCTTTTGTAAAGCTTTTCAATTACTTATTTGATAAAGGCGTGTTCCAAAGCAACTGGACAAACACTATCATTCATCCTTTGTTCAAGAAGGGTGACGCTAATAATCTAAACAATTATAGAGGCATTTCATTATGTGATACAAGTAGTAAGATCTACAGCACAATTATTAATAGTAGACTGCAGGACTGGATAGAAGAACATAATTTGACAGGAGAACATCAGCTGGATTTTAAAAAAGGCTACTCCACTGCTGATCACATGTTTTCTTTATTGACTGTAATACAAAAAAGTGTTGTTTTAATCGAAAAATGTATGTTGCCTTTATTGACTTTGAAAAGGCTTTTGATTCCGTAGAAAGAAACTTACTGTGGCCTATCATATTGAAGAATGGCATCAAAGGCAAGATATAAGCAAGGTGTATTTGCAGCATGTACAACAGTGTCAAAGCCAGATATACATGTGGGAGTGATATAACCGATTATATTATTTGCACTCCTGGAATGAAACAAGGAGACGCTTGCAGTCCCGTCTTGTTTTCATTAGTTATTATTGAGCTGGCATTACAGGTGATAAGGGGAGGGAAACACTGGGCAATGTTTATGTCTGATTATTTTGAATTATTTATACTGCTTCTGGCTGACGATGTGGCTTTACCTTCTGAAACTGTCATAGGCTTACAAACGCAGATAAACAGTCTTCAGCGTGCAGCTGGTGCTTTGCAGTTGAAGGTTAATTTGGATAAAAGTAATATAGTGGTGTTCAGGAAATGCGGTTACTTAGCTGCCAGAGAAAGATGGACATTGAACGGGATTGAGATGCCTGTTGTGAATGCATACAAATATTTAGGAATTTATTTTTCAACAAAGCTACGTTTTGTTGCTGCATGTCGTGACCTTACAAGAAAAGCAAAAAATGCTTTATCATGCATTATTGCAAAAAATATCTAAGCTGAAATGTAACTCTCATTCTTGCTTTTTAAAGTTATTTGACTCACAGGTTCAATCTATTGCTCAGTATGGGGCAGAGTTATGGAGACTTGACAATGTAGCACTCCATTGCAAAAAAAAAAAACTGCATCTATTTGAGTTGAAACGATTCTTAGGCGTTGAAATGCGAACAACTAATGACCTGGTCTATGGAGAAACAAACAGACATTCTATTTACATAAACTCAGCTATACAGTGCATCAGGTTTTGGTTCAAACTGACGAGAATGGACGAATGCAGATTACCTTACAAGGCCTACAGAACGCTTTTTGATTTGGATTTGTGGGGGAAGAAAAACTGGGCCTCAAATATTCGCAGTAAACTGTACATGTTTGGGTATAGGTTTGTGTGGCTAAATCCAGGCGTGGAGGGAATGAACGAGTTTCTGATAAGTTTTAAGGAAAGGTTGATTTCGTGCAGACAGCAGGACTGGAATTTCCATATTAATAACAGCGATAGGTTTAACGTTTATAGAACCTTTTGCACTGTCCCTGACGTTAAAACACACTTATTGATCATTAAGACAGGCATTTAAGAAACATACTGACAATATTTAGACTTTGCATTTCTGAAATCGCAGTACATCGTATTCACCATAGAGCACACATTGAAAGTGAATTTATATGTCCACTTTGTCTAAGTGTGGTACATTTCGTTTATGTTGTCCAGTCCTGTTTGACCTAAGAGCACAGTACATTCCACTGAAATATTACAAAGTACCAAGTCATTATAGATTTACATTGCTTATTGCGAGTACGCACGAAAAAACAGTCAGGAACCTGTCGATCTGTCTTTATAAAGCCTTTACGTTGCGTTCCATTCCTACTTCTTAAACTTATCACCAAGTGAGTTTTGGATGATTTTACTGTTAACAATTGTCAGTTCTGAAAAACATGTTTGTATATATGCATCCCATCATGACGGGCAATAGCCTATACATGATTAAACTTTCCGCATTCCGTATTCTCTTCTCTCTCTCTCTCTCTCTCTCTCTCTCTCTCTCTCTGGGAGTGACTTCCCTTGCTGGCAACTTTTCACTGTTCCGATTAAATTAAAGCACATACACCCCATGCAGACACCACTGTCACAGACATAAAGGCATAATTGGAAGAAATGACAAAGAAAATGAATGACCGCCTGTGTGAAGTGAAGGAAGAACAGAAGGGCAGCACCACAAGCAGCAACGGGGTTCAAAACCGAAATCTTGACAAATCTTAAATAAATGTTAGCGAACCGCCAAGAGAAACGTGGACAAAACAGTCACAAGACAAAACAAGACGCGTTTCGACTTGTTAGGTCTTCTTCAGGCAAGACACAAACAAATAGGACAATGAAAATGAACGAATTTTTCACTTGGCTTAGATGTCTTCAGCGCAAAGTAGGCAGGCGTTGAATGAAAACGAGGCTGAAAAACATGTTTGTATATATGTATCCCATCATGACGGGCAATAGCCTATACATGATTAAACTTTCCGCATTCTGTATTCTCTCTCTCTCTCTCTCTCTCTCTCTCTCTCTCTCTCTCTCTCTCTCTCTCTCCTCTCTCTCCCCCCCACCCCCGGGAGTGACAGCCTCGTTTTCATTCAACGCCTGCCTACTTTGCGCTGAAGACATCTAAGCTAAGTGAAAAATTCGTTCATTTTCATTGTCCTATTTGTTTGTGTCTTGCCTGAAGAAGACCTAACAGGTCGAAACGCGTCGTGTTTTGTCTTGTGACTCGTTTGTCCACGTTTGTCTTGGCGGTTCTCTAACATTTATTTCAGATTTGCTTAGATTTCCGCCTGCAGTCGTCTCACTTTGCAACGAAATCTTGACCTTCCATCGTGACTGCTGCTATGCAGTAACTGTTAACAAACATCCAGAAAATCCGATTGACAGTTACCAGTGTTCTCATTGTTATTCTATGGTCTACACAGTTCCGTGATCTGGAATCCGCATCGCAATGTACTTTTTGTCATGTATTGGTGATATTCATTTCTAATCCTTATGCATGTACAGTCCCCATCCCCTTCGTTTCCCGACATTGTGAATGGGCTTTGTAAAGCTTACCACAATAAACCATCATTCATCCATTATCTCTCTCTCTGTGTCTGTCTGTCTCTCTCTATCTCTGTCTCGCTCTCTACCTCTGTCTCTGTCTGTCTGTCTGTCTGTCTGTCTCTCTCTCTCTCTCTCTCTCTCTCTCTCTCTCTCTCTCTCTCTCTCTGTGTTTATGTCTGAGTTTGTATGCATGTGGTATGTGTACGTGTCTGCGTGCGAGTGTGCTTGTGACATGTGTATGTGTGCGCGCACGTGTGTGTGTGTGTGTGTGTGTGTGTGTGTGTGTGTGTGTGTGGTGTGGTGAGGAGAGAGAGAGAGAGAGAGAGACAGACAGACAGACAGACAGACAGACAGAGACAGAGAGACAGAAACAGAGAGGACGTGTGTGTGTGTGTGTGTGTGTGTGTGTGTGTGTGTGTGTGTGTGTGTGTGTGTGTGTGTTTACATATTGTGTGTGGTGTGTGTGCGTGTGTGTGTGTGGTGTGTGTGTGTGTGTGTGTGTGTGTGTGTGTGTGTGTGTGTGTGTGTGTGTGTGAAAAGTCTGTTTGTGCTCATTCTTTCACCTCA
>CM065724.1:54185299-54197799 GCA_033310375.1 Conus canariensis
GGTGTACAGATCAGTTGTTCTCCCCACACTCCTCTATGCATGTGAAACGTGGACACTGTACCAACGGCATGCCAAGAAGCTGAATCACTTCCACACAACCTTCCTCAGAACATAGTTAAATATAAAATGGCAGGACAAAATCCCAGACACAAAGGTACTCGACCAAACAGGCTTGCAGGGCATCCACACCCATCCTGATGCTGTCTCAGTTTCGATGGGCAGGTCATGTACCTCATATGCCAGACCACCGGCTACCCCAGAGACTCTCCTGCGGTGAGCTGCAACAAGGAAAGCGTTCCCATGGAGGTCAGAAGAAACGCTTCAAAGACACTCTCAAAGCATCCTTGAAAGCGTTTAACATCAACCCTGACATATGGAAACAAAATGCTATGGATCGAGCTAGAAGGCGCTACTCTATCCACAAAGGTGCCAGTTTATGTGAAGAAAGGATGACAACTGCAGCGCAACAAAAGAGACGAGCAGGAAAGCCCGTGCCAGCAATCAAGGGCGGGTCTCCCACATTACCTGTCAAAGCTGTCATCGCACATTCCGTGCACGCACCGGCTTGATAAGCCACCTGCGTATCCACAAATCCTCTCTCCCCCCCCCCCCCCCCCCCCCCCACCCCTCGCCTTCCCCCATCCCTCAATGCCTAGATGACTGAAATGGTCCTCGTCGATTCGACGGAAGAACAACATGTATGTACGTATGTATGTACGTACGTACGTACGCACGCACGCACGCACGCACGTATGTATGTATGTATGTATGTATGTATGTATGTATTATGTATGTATATGTGTATGTTTGTGTGAGTGTATATGTGCATGTATGTATATATGTATGTATGCATGCATGTTTGTGTGAGTGTATGTATATATGTATGTATGTATGCAGTATGTACGTATGTTTGTATGTATGCATGTATGTATGTATGCATGTGTGTATGCATATGTGTATCTCTCTCTCTCTCTTTATTATTTTTTTATACAGCCGCGCCTCCCTGACGATATGATATGATATAATACAATATAATATAATATAATATAATATATATAATAATATAATATAATATAATATAATAATAATATAATATAATATAATATAATATAATATAATATAATATAATATAATATAACAGACATGGAGGCACTAAGACGCAGTTTAATTAATCTTGTCTTTGAATCAACTCATTCCCGTTTCTGATGATCTAATCCCCGATAGCAACAAGATGAACGTTGTCTGTGAGGGACAGAGGTGGGAAAGGAAATCCTTTCTAATCGTGTCCAGCCATTATTTCCGTCCTATACTCTACAACTCGTAACGTGCTTTGATCGGTGGGTGAAGAGTCTCAGCCTCTCTGCTCCTCCCATCAGCCGTTCTCCTCTTCATCGTGTCCCTCTCTGCTCCTCCCATCAGCCGTTCCCCTCTCATCGTGTCCCTCTCTGCTCCTCCCATCAGCCGTTCTCCTCTTCATCGTGTCTCTCTCTGCTCCTCCCATCAGCCGTTCTCCTCTTCATCGTGCCCTCTTTCTGCTCCTCCCATCAGCCGTTCTCCTCTTCATCGTGTCCCTCTCTGCTCCTCCCATCAGCCGTTCTCTCTCCATCGTGTCCCTCTCTGCTTCTCCCATCAGCCGTTCCCCTCTTCATCGTGTCTCTCTCTGCTCCTCCCATCAGCCGTTCTCCTCTTCATCGTTCTCCTCTCGTGCTCCTCCCATCAGCCGTTCTCTTCATCGTGTCCCTCTCTGCTCCTCCCATCAGCCGTTCTCCTCTTCATCGTGTCCCTCTCTGCTCCTCCCATCAGCCGTTCTCCTCATCGTGTCCCTCTCTGCTCCTCCCATCAGCCGTTCTCCTCTTCATCGTGTCCCTCTCTGCTCCTCCCATCAGCCGTTCTTCCTCTTCATCGTGTCCCTTTCATCTGCTCCTCCCATCACCGTTCTCTTCATCGTGTCCTCTCTGCTCCTCCCATCAGCCTTTTCTCTCTTCATCGTGTCCCTTCTCTGCTCCTCCCATCAGCCGTTCTCTTTCATCGTGTCCCTCTCTGCTCCTCCCATCAGCCGTTCCCCTTCATCGTGTCCCTCTCTGCTCCTCCATCAGCCGTTTTTTTTTTTTTTTTTATCGTTTTATGTTCTGCTCCATAGGTTTCTTATGTGTCTCTTCTCCTCAGGTTTTATCGTTCTCCTACGTTTCACGTGTCTGTTCAGTTTATGTTTCTCTCTCCTCCGTTCTTATTTTCCCATCACCGTTCCAGTGTCCCCTCTGTTATATTCTCTTATGTTCCTTGTTATACTTCTCATTGTCTTCTCATCTTCTCTCATCGTTCCCTCTCCCAACCTCTTTCATCTTCCCTCTTCCCAGCTTCCTCTGTCCTATTCTTTCATCGTGTCCTTCCTTCTCCATCCGTCTTATCGGCTCTCTGCTCCTCCACCCTTCTCATGTGTCTTTTCTCCCCAGCCGTTTTTAGCCTCTGCCATCACGTTCTTACGTGTCCCTCTGCCCATACGTTCTCTTCTCGTTCTTCTCCCCATCACCGTTCTCTCTTCATCGTGTCCTCTCTGCTCTCACTTTCTTACGTGTCTTTGCTCTCATCAGCGTCCCCTATTGTCCTCTGCCTCCACGTTCTCCTCTTCTCTTCTCTCCTGCTCCCCATCAGCGTTCTCTCATGTTCCTCTTGCTCCCACAGGTTTCTCATCGTGTCCTCTGTCCCGCTTTCCTTTATTGTGTTTTTTTGGTTTTTCATGTGTTTATGTATATCAGCGTTTTTAGTGTATATTGTTTTAGCGTTTCTATGTTTTTTGCTGTTATAGCTGTTTCTATGTGTTCCTCTCTCTCCTTTATTTTTCCCGCCCCTCACGTTTTTATCTATTTTATATTTTATTATTTTATTTGTTTAATAATTTATTTAATATTTATAATTATCGCTAGCATAGCCGTTTTTAATCTGTCTTTGATCCTCATCCGTTCTTCTTCATCGTGTCTTCGTCGCAAGATCCTTTCATCGTGTCCAGCCTATCCGTCTCTTACATCGTGTGCTTTGATCTGCCTAAGGGTCTCAGGTCCCTCTCTGCTCCTCCCATCAGCCGTTCTCTCTTCATCGTGTCCCTTCTCCATCCTTCCCTCACGTTCTCTCTCTCCATCGGTTCCCTCTCTTGCTCCTCCCATCAGCCGTTCTCCTCTCATCGTGTCCTCTCTGCTCCTCCCATCAGCCGTTCTCTCTTCATCGTGTCTCTCTCTGCTCCTCCCATCAGCCGTCTCTCTCATCGTGTCCTCTCTGCTCCCCATCAGCCGTTCCTCTCATCGTGTCCCTCTCTGCTCCTCCCATCAGCCGTTCTCTCATCGTGTCCTCTCTGCTCCCCCATCAGCCGTTCCTCTTCATCGTGTCCTCTCTGCTCCCCCCATCAGCCGTTCTCTCATCGTGTCCCTCTCTGCTCCCCCATCACCGTCTCTCTTCATCGTGTCCCTCTCTGCTCCTCCCATCAGCGTTTCTCTTCATCGTGTCCCTCTCTGCTCCTCCCATCAGCCGTTCTCTATGTGCCTCTTGTCCCCCTCAGCGTTCCTCATCGTGTCCTCTTGCTCCCATCAGCTTCTTTCATCGTGTCCTCTCTGCCCCCCATCAGCGTTCTCTTCATCGTGTCCTCTCTGCTCCCCATCACCGTTCTCTTATCGTGTCCTCTCTGCCTCCATCAGCGTTCTCTTCATGTGTCCTCTTGCTCCCATCAGCCGTTCCTTCATCGTTCCCCTGCTCCCATCAGCCGTTCTCTCTTCACGTGTCCCTCTCTGCTCCTCCCATCAGCCGTTCTCTTCACGTGTCCCTCTTGCTCCACACTTCTCTTCACGTGTCTCTCTGCTCCCATCAGCGTTCTCTCTTATCGTGTCCTCTCTGCTCCCCCATAGCGTTCTCTTATCGTGTCTCTCTGCTCCCCCATCACTCTTTCATCGTGTCCTCTCTGCTCCCATCGCGTTCTTCATCGTGTCCTCCTGCTCCCCATCAGCCGTTCTCCATCGTGTCCCTCTCTGCTCCCATCACCGTTCTCTCATGTGTCCTCTCGCTCCCCTCAGCGTTCTCTCTCGTGTCCCTCTCTGCTCCTCCATCACCGTTCTCTTCATCGGTCCCTCTCTGTCCTCATCAGCCGTTCTCTTCATGTGTCCCTCTCTGCTCTCCCATCAGCCGTTCTCTTCTCGTGTCCTCTGCTCCTCCCATCACCGTTCTTCATCGTGTCCTCTCTGCTCCTCCCATCAGCCTTCTCTTCATCGTGTCCCTCTGCTCTCCCATCAGCCTTCTCTTCATCGTGTCCCTCTCTGCTCCTCCATCGCCGTTCTCTTCATCGTGCCCTCTCTGTCTCCCAGCGTTCTCTTCATCGTGTCCCTCTCTGCTCCTCCATCAGCCGTTTCCTCTTCATCGTGTCCTCTCTGCTCCTCCATCAGCCGTTCTCTCTCATCGTGCCTCTCTGCTCCCCCATCAGCCGTTCTCTTCATCGTGTCCCTCTGCTCCTCCCATCAGCGTTCTCTTCATCGTGTCTCTCTGCTCCCCCATCAGCCGTTTCTTTCATCGTGTCCTCTCTGCTCCCCCATCAGCCGTCTCTTCATCGTGTCCCTCTCTGCTCTCCCTCAGCGTTTCTCTTCATCGTGTCCTCTCTGCTCCTCCATCAGCCGTTCTCTTCATCGTGTCCTCTCTGCTCCTCCCTCAGCCGTTCTCTCATCTGTCCTTTCTGCTCCCCCATCAGCGTTCTCCTTTCATCTGTCCCTCTCTGCTCCTCCATCAGCCGTTCTCTTCATCGTGTCCTCTCTGTCTCCCATCACCGTTCTCTCATCGTGTCCCTCTTCCTCCCATCAGCCGTTCTCTTCATCGTGTCCCTCTCTGCTCCCCCATCAGCCTTCTCTCTATCGTGTCCCTCTCTGCTCCTCCATCAGCCGTTCTCCTTCATCGTTCCTCTCTGCTCCTCCCTCAGCCGTTCTCTCATGTGTCCCTCTCTGCTCCCCATCAGCCGTTCTCTTCATCGTGTCCTCTCTGCTCCCCATCAGCTTCTCTCATCGTGTCCTCTCTGCTCCCCATCAGCCGTTCTCTTCACGTGTCCCTCTCTGCTCCTCCCATCAGCCGTTCTCTTTCATCGTGTCTCTCTCTGCTCCTCCCATCAGCCGTTCTCTTCATCGTGTCCCTCTCTGCTCCTCCCATCAGCCGTTCTCTTCATCGTGTCCCTCTCTGCTCCTCCATCAGCCGTTCCTTCATCGTGTCCCTCTCTGCTCCTCCCATCAGCCGTTCTCTTCATCGTGTCCCTCTTGCTCCTCCATCAGCCGTTCCTCTCATCGTGTCCCTCTCTGCTCCTCCCATCAGCCGTTCTCCTTCATCGTGTCCCTCTCTGCTCCTCCCATCACCGTTCCCTCTCATTGTCCCCTCTGCTCCTCCCATCAGCCGTTCTCCTCTTCATCGTGTCCTCTCTGCTCCTCCCATCACCGTTCTCCTCTTCATCGGTCCTCTCTGCTCCTCCCATCACCGTTCTCCTCTCATCGTGTCCCTCTCTGCTTCTCCCATCAGCCTTCTCCTCTTCATCGTGTCCTCTCTGCTCCTCCCATCAGCCGTTCTCTCCATCGTGTCCTCTCTGCTCCCCATCAGCCTTCTCCTCATCGTGTCCCTCTCTGCTCCCCCATCAGCCGTTCCTCTTCATCGTGTCCCTCTCTGCTCCTCCCATCAGCCGTTCTCTCTTCATCGTTCCCTCTCTGCTCCTCCCATCAGCCGTTCTCCTCATCGTGTCCCTCTCTGCTCCTCCCTTCACCGTTCTCCTCTCATCGTGTCCTCTCTGCCCCCATCAGCCGTTCTCTTCATCGTGTCCCTCTCTGCTCCTCCATCAGCCGTTCTCCTCTTCATCGTGTCCTCTCTGCTCCCCCCTCAGCCGTTCTCTTCTCTGTCCCTCTCTCCCTCCATCACCGTTCTCTTCATCGTGCTCCTCTCTGCTCCTCCCTCAGCCTTCTCTTCATCGTGTCCCTCTCTCTCCCCCCTCAGCCGTTCTCCTCTTCATCGTGTCCCTCTCTGCTCCTCCCATCAGCCGTTCTCCTCTTCATCGTGTCCCTCTCTGCTCCTCCCATCAGCCGTTTCTCTTCATCGTGTCTCTCTCTGCTCCTCCCATCAGCCGTTCCTCTTCATCGTGTCCTCTCTGCTCCCCCACACCGTTCTCCTCTTCATCGTGTCCCTCTCTGCTCCTCCCATCAGCCGTTCTCTTCATCGTGTCCCTCTCTGCTCCTCCCATCAGCCGTTCTCTTCATCGTGTCCCTCTCTGCTCCTCCCATCAGCCGTTCTCTTCATCGTGTCCCTCTCTGCTCCTCCCATCAGCCGTTCTCTTCATCGTGTCCCTCTCTGCTCCTCCCATCAGCCGTTCTCTTCATCGTGTCCCTCTCTGCTCCTCCCATCAGCCGTTTCTCTTCATCGTGTCCCTCTCTGCTCCTCCCATCAGCCGTTCTCTTCATCGTGTCCCTCTCTGCTCCTCCCATCAGCCGTTCTCCTCTTCATCGTGTCCCTCTCTGCTCCTCCCATCAGCCGTTCTCCTCATCGTGTCCCTCTTGTTTTCTCGCCCGTCCAGGAATAGGAGAAAGGCACATTTTCTCACAGCCGATCAATAGACATCACACACAATACTGCTAAATTATGCATCTGCATAGTCATAATCTAATTACATCTCTAAGTCATCTCTAAATCATCTCTGAGTCAACCCTAACTCTGATCGAAACTAACCCTAATCACAATGCTAACCCTAACCCTAACCCTAATTTAAAGCTAGTTTTTAAAGCTTATCAATTCAAACTGTCGTGAATGTTTCAGAAATGGAGCAGGAACAGGAACAGACACACACGGACGACAAAGCCTTCATTGACTGGCTGGGAGAAACAGTGCACCTTCACAACAAACGAACGCTACAGTGTCTCCCTCCCAATGATGAGGAAGAGTGTCTCCCTCCCAATGATGAGGAAGAGTGTCTCCCTCCCAATGATGAGGAAGAGTGTCTCCCTCCCAATGATGAGGAAGAGTGTCTCCCTCCCAATGATGAGGAAGTGTGTCTCCCTCCCAATGATGAGCAAGTGTTCTCCCTCCCAATGATGAGGAAGTCAACGTATTGGACGAATCTTGCAGCTTGACATATACATTAACATTGTACATAGAAGAGACAGAGATGAACAACAATTAAACAAAAAAGAAGATGTAAAACAATGTACAGTTTAATTCTGCTTTTAAAGTCCACCTTTGTCTTCGATTTGAATAAGATAGATAGTGTCTTGAGGCTAGAGGTAAAAAAAAAATTTTTTTTTTTCGAAGGGTTATGTTCAGCCATTATTTTTGTCCCCATGCAACTAAAACAGTAACGTCATCTGGAGAGTGGATGGAATGCTACCTCTCTTTTCCTGCAGTCTATGCCTCTGGTTGTTTGGGTTCATGGCAGTATGATGTTGTGGCTCTGCCTGTTTCCCTGAAATTCAATGGCTTTCCTGTCATCACTATAGGCTCCTTTGAAGTGGGAGTGCGACACTCAATACCAATAAATCTCTCTCTCTCTCTTCTCTCTCTCTCTCTCTCTCTCTCTCTCTCTCTCTCTCTCTCTCTCTCTCTCTCTCTCTCACGTACTCTTTGTCTGTCCGTCGGTCTGTTTCTGTGTCACTCTGTCTGTCTCTGCCTGTCTGTCTGTCTGCCTGCCTGTCGGTCTGTCTGTCTGGTTCTCTGTCTCTGTCTGTCTGTCTGTCTGTCTGTCTGTCTGTGTCTCTCTCTCTCTCTCTCTCTCTCTCTCTCTCTCTCTCTCTCATAATTTATTTTCTTGTAATTCAGCTCCGTCTTTTTCCTTTTCCAGATCTCAAGAGATTGTGGGCAATTCTTGGCAAAGAGATAAACTGAACTCTTGTGAGGTCTTCACAAGGCAAACAGCGTAAAGCTGTAGTCACACAAAAGAAATAAAGAAAGCCCAATAAGCAAACCACAACATATGTTACTCCCATACCTTCGCTCACACCTCCATAAAAACTTTGAAATAAACCAAAACTATGCTGTTTGAACAGAGTGCTGGCTGTTGTCTGTTGTTTTGAACAGAGTGCTGGCTGTTGTCTGTTGTGTTTGAACAGAGTGCTGGCTGTTGTCTGTTGTGTTTGAACAGAGTGCTGGCTGTTGTCTGTTGTGTTTGAACAGAGTGCTGGCTGTTGTCTGTTGTGTTTGAACAGAGTGCTGGCTGTTGTCTGTTGTGTTTGAACAGAGTGCTGGCTGTTGTCTGTTTGTTTGAACAGAGTGCTGGCTGTTGTCTGTTGTGTTTTAACAGAGTGCTGGATGTTGTCTGTTTCCATACCAAGAAAAGGAGACAGTAAGGGGAAATAAGAAGAAAAGGAGACAGTAATGGATTAACGAAAGGGGACTATGTATGCAAATAAAACATAACGAGGACAGTGGATGGGAATGATTTTTGAGTCTAGTTGTTTTTGGGTCACAGTATATTTGTGGCGCCGTCAAATAAGAGGACATAAGGTCTTGAAGGGGATGGAATAAACAAAAAACTCTCTTTTCCTCAGTACTCTTGTTGTCAGGGTGTAATTGTGCATCTGCGTCCTGACGTCATGTTTGCCTGTTACATAAGTACTGAAGGTGACGTAGCGCGTCTGCAATATAGAAGTCTCTTTTCTCTCCTTTTCTCTTCTCTCTCCTCATAATATATTCTGTAATCGGTCGTCGACCTCCAATCTCAAGAAGATTGGGCATTCTCAAAGGGAAAACTAAGAGAAAGGAACAGTAAGGGGTAATAAAAGAAATAGGAACATAAGAAACTAAGAAGAAAGAACAGTAAGCGGGAAATAGAAAATAGGAGACAGTAAGTGGGGATAGAGAACAAGGAGACAGTAAGTTGTGTGGAACATAGTGCTGCGTCATAAGAGGGAATTTGAGATAAGGAGACAGCTAGTCGGGATAGAGAACAGAGACGTGCTGGGGATTGTATGATGAAAGAGGACAGCTGTGTCGGTAGTTTGAAAGGTCGCGTGCTAAAGCGGATTTCTAAAAAGGACAGTATGGAAATAATGAGAAAAGGAGACTGTAAGTGAATAAGAAGAAAGGGGACATGTATGCGGATGTGAAAAGGGGACAGTTAAGCGTGATAGAGAACAAGGGGACAGTAAGGATAAGGTAGTGAGACAGTAAGGAAATAGAGAAAAGTGGACTGTAGTGGATATAAGAGAAAAGGAGACAGTAAGGGGAAATAAGAAGAAAAGGAGACAGTAAGGGGGAAATAAGAAGAAAAGGTGACAGTAAGGTGGGAAATAGAAGAAAAGGGACAGTAAGGGGGAATAAGAAGAAAAGGGACAGTAAGGGGGAAATAAGAAGAAAAGGGACAGTAAGGGGAAATAAGAAGAAAAGGGGACAGTAAGGGGGGAAATAAGAAGAAAAGGGGACAGTAAGGGGAAATAGAGAAAGGACAGTAAGGGGAAATCAGAAGAAAAGGAGACAGTAAGGGGAAATAAGAAGAAAGGGGACAGTAAGGGTTGAAATAAGAAGAAAAGGAGACAGTAAGGGGGTAAAAGGGACGTGGTAGAAGAAAAGGAGACAGTAAGGGGAAATAAGAAGAAAAGGGGACAGTAAGGGGGGAAATAAGAAGAAATGGGACAGTAAGGGGGAAATAAGAAGAAAAGGGACAGTAAGGGGAAATAAGAAGAAAAGGGGACAGTAAGGGGAAATAAGAAGAAAAGGGGACAGTAAGGGGAAATAAGAAGAAAAGGGACAGTAAGGGGAAATAAGAAGAAAAGGAGACAGTAAGGGGAAATAAGAAGAAAAGGGGACAGTAAGGGGGAAATAAGAAGAAAAGGAGACAGTAAGGGGGAAATAAGAAGAAAAGGAGACAGTAAGGGGGAAATAAGAAGAAAAGGAGACAGTAAGGGGGGAAATAAGAAGAAAAGGAGACAGTAAGGGGAAATAAGAAGAAAAGGGGACAGTAAGGGGGAAATAAGAAGAAAAGGAGACAGTAAGGGGAAATAAGAAGAAAAGGGACAGTAAGGGGAAATAAGAAGAAAAGGAGACAGTAAGGGGGAAAATAAGAAGAAAAGGAGACAGTAAGGGGAAATAAGAAGAAAAGGAGACAGTAAGGGGAAATAAGAAGAAAAGGAGACAGTAAGGGGAAATAAGAAGAAAAGGAGACAGTAAGGGGGAAATAAGAAGAAAAGGAGACAGTAAGGGGGAAATAAGAAGAAAAGGACAGTAAGGGGAAATAAGAAGAAAAGGAGACAGTAAGTGGGGAAAATAAGAAGAAAAGGAGACAGTAAGGGGGGAAATAAGAAGAAAAGGAGACAGAAAGGGGGGAAATAAGAAGAAAAGGGACAGTAAGGGGAAATAAGAAGAAAAGGGACAGTAAGGGGGAAATAAGAAGAAAAGGAGACAGTAAGGGGAAATAAGAAGAAAAGGGACAGTAAGGGAAATAAGAAGAAGGGACATAGGGAAATAAGAAGAAAAGGAGACAGTAAAGGGGAAATAAGAAGAAAAGGAGACAGTAAGGGGGGAAATAAGAAGAAAAGGAGACAGTAAGGGGGAAATAAGAAGAAAAGGAGACAGTAAGGGGAAATAAGAAGAAAAAGGGGACAGTAAGGGGGGAAATAAGAAGAAAAAGGGGACAGTAAGGGGAAATAAGAAGAAAAGGAGACAGTAAGGGGAAATAAGAAGAAAAGGAGACAGTAAGGGGAAAAATAAGAAGAAAAGGAGACAGTAAGGGGAAATAAGAAGAAAAGGAGACAGTAAGGGGAAATAAGAAGAAAAGGGGACAGTAAGGGGAAATAAGAAGAAAAGGAGGACAGTAAGGGGAAATAAGAAGAAAAGGGGACAGTAAGGGGGAAATAAGAAGAAAAGGAGACAGTAAGGGGAAATAAGAAGAAAAGGAGACAGTAAGGGGGAAATAAGAAGAAAAGGAGACAGTAAGGGGAAATAAGAAGAAAAGGGACAGTAAGGGGGAAATAAGAAGAAAAGGGACAGTAAGGGGGAAATAAGAAGAAAAGGGGACAGTAAGGGGGAAATAAGAAGAAAAGGAGGACAGTAAGGGGGAAATAAGAAGAAAAGGAGACAGTAAGGGGAAATAAGAAGAAAAGGGACAGTAAGGGGGAAATAAGAAGAAAAGGGACAGTAAGGGGAAATAAGAAGAAAAGGAGACAGTAAGGGGGAAATAAGAAGAAAAGGGGACAGTAAGGGGGAAATAAGAAGAAAAGGAGACAGTAAGGGGGGAAATAAGAAGAAAAGGGGACAGTAAGGGGGGAAATAAGAAGAAAAGGGGACAGTAAGGGGGAAATAAGAAGAAAAGGAGACAGTAAGGGGAAATAAGAAGAAAAGGAGACAGTAAGGGGGGAAATAAGAAGAAAAGGGGACAGTAAGGGGGAAATAAGAAGAAAAGGAGACAGTAAGGGGGAAATAAGAAGAAAAGGGACAGTAAGGGGGAAATAAGAAGAAAAGGAGACAGTAAGGGGGAAATAAGAAGAAAAGGAGACAGTAAGGGGGGAAATAAGAAGAAAAGGAGACAGTAAGGGGAAATAAGAAGAAAAGGGGACAGTAAGGGGGAAATAAGAAGAAAAGGAGACAGTAAGGGGAAATAAGAAGAAAAGGGACAGTAAGGGGGGAAATAAGAAGAAAAGGAGACAGTAAGGGGAAATAAGAAGAAAAGGGGACAGTAAGGGGGAAATAAGAAGAAAAGGAGACAGTAAGGGGAAATAAGAAGAAAAGGAGACAGTAAGGGGAAATAAGAAGAAAAGGAGACAGTAAGGGGGAAATAAGAAGAAAAGGGGACAGTAAGGGGAAATAAGAAGAAAAGGGGACAGTAAGGGGAAATAAGAAGAAAAGGGGACAGTAAGGGGGAAATAAGAAGAAAAGGAGACAGTAAGGGGAAATAAGAAGAAAAGGGACAGTAAGGGGAAATAAGAAGAAAAGGAGACAGTAAGGGGGAAATAAGAAGAAAAGGGGACAGTAAGGGGAAATAAGAAGAAAAGGAGACAGTAAGGGGAAATAAGAAGAAAAGGGACAGTAAGGGGAAATAAGAAGAAAAGGAGACAGTAAGGGGAAATAAGAAGAAAAGGAGACGGTAAGGGGAAATAAGAAGAAAAGGAGACAGTAAGGGGAAATAAGAAGAAAAGGAGACAGTAAGGGGAAATAAGAAGAAAAGGAGACAGTAAGGGGGAAATAAGAAGAAAAGGAGACAGTAAGGGGGAAATAAGAAGAAAAGGGGACAGTAAGGGGGAAATAAGAAGAAAAGGGAGACAGTAAGGGGGAAAATAAGAAGAAAAGGAGACAGTAAGGGGGAAATAAGAAGAAAAGGGACAGTAAGGGGAAATAAGAAGAAAAGGGGACAGTAAGGGGGGAAATAAGAAGAAAGGGGACAGTAAGGGGGAAAATAAAGAAGAAAAGGGACAGTAAGGGGGGAAATAAGAAGAAAAGGAGACAGTAAGGGGAAATAAGAAGAAAAGGAGACAGTAAGGGGAAATAAGAAGAAAAGGGACAGTAAGGGGAAATAAGAAGAA
>CM065724.1:54207799-54220299 GCA_033310375.1 Conus canariensis
ATCCCAACAACAGTGCCAGTCCCATGGTCTGCTAAAGACGACATTCTGTCTACAAGCTGAAATCCACTGCCAGAGCTACGGTCTGTTTAAGAACAGACGCTGTCCACAGACAAACAGTACCAGATATTCAGTGTGTTAAAGAAGACACCCTGTCAATGATCAGTCAAACACTGCCACAGCAACACTCCATGAACAAACTATATACACAAAACTATATGTCACGATCTCAGACGTCATCGAATTAAATGTACCTCTAAATTGTTTTAAAGGCATTTGTCTTTTCCTGTTGACAATGTAGGGAATTTTTGTGTCCCTTTTTTCTTTGTTTCTTTCCTTTTTTGCCAGCGATATATACGGTAAATTGAGCGAGCACCGTTTGAAAGTGCTTCACCTGCCTCTCTTTATTTACTGAAATAGAAGTTTTGTTTCTTTTTTTTTCGCGTCGTTCTCTAGTCTTGCAAAAACGGATAGCAGATATATTGGATCTCTTTGTCACTACCGCCCCCTTTTTGTCTCTTTCTTTTCTCTTCTTTCACGTGTATTACATTTTTGTTGTTGCTTTTGTGTCCATGGATTTATTGACCGTATTTGCATCGTGATAACATTCGTCTGAGTTTTTCTGTATGTTGCTGTAGTGTCATATTTGGTTGGCATTCATCTGGATGAAATTAATGTTCTTCTTCTGTAACAATATGCAGATGAGTAGCTGCAGGTTCCCCTTCTTTTGCCCCCCCCCCCTCCACCCCTCCTCCTCACAGCCCCCGTATCATCTTCTCTTCTCCCCTCACTCCTTTCCCAGCTGTCGAATGTTCCCCATCTCCTTCACTACCATCTCCCTCGCTACCATCTCCCTCACTACTATCTCCCTCACTACCATCTCCCTCACTACCATCTCCCTCACTACCAAGACATTCCGAAATCTGATCATTCTGGGCTTTTTTAATATTCTGAATCTGACTGTTGGTTCACTAATGTTGTTCGGTCATGCGTATTGTTCTACATGCATAACAATTATGTTAAACAGAACAACACACGTATTGTTCTACATGCATAACAATTATGCTAAAAAGAACAACACACGTATTGTTCTACATGCATAACAATTATGTTAAACAGAACAACACACGTATTGTTCTACATGCATAACAATTATGCTAAAAAGAACAACACACGTATTGTTCTACATGCATAACAATTTGCTAAACAAACAACACACACGTATTGTTCTACATGCATAACAATTATGCTAAAAAGAACAACACACGTATTGTTCTACATGCATAACAATGCTAAAAAGAACAACACACGTATTGTTCTACATGCATAACAATATGCTAAACAGAACAACACACGTATTGTTCTACATGCATAACAATTATGCTAAACAGAACAACACACGTATTGTTCTACATGCATACAATTATGCTAAAAGAAACAACACACGTATTGTTCTACATGCATAACAATTATGCTAAAAGAACAACACACGTATTGTTCTACATGCATAACAATTATGTTAAAAGAACAACACACGTATTGTTCTACATGCATAACAATTATGCTAAAAAGAACAACACACGTATTGTTCTACATGCATAACAATTATGCTAAAAAGAACAACACACGTATTGTTCTACATGCATAACAATTATGCTAAAAAGAACAACACACGTATTGTTCTACATGCATAACAATTATGCTAAAAAGAACAACACATATGAATCATCAAATTAGTTCGACGTCCTCTTTATTTACAATGAAGGTCTTGAAAGCGACTGTGTGCTACTAGATGGCTGACAAAACATTTCTTTTGTCGGCACTTTGTTGTCAACAGAGAGAGAGAGAGAGAGAGAGAGAGAGAGAGAGAGAGAGAGAGGAGAGAGGGGGGGGAGGGAGGGAGACAGACAGACAGACAGGCTGTCATATTGGTTTGCATTCATCTGAATGAAATTCATGTCTTTCTACTGTAACAGACAGAGAGACAGACAGACAGACAGACGGACGAACGGACGAACAGAGAGAGAGAGAGAGAGAGAGAGAGAGAGAGAGAGAGACGCAGACAGACAGACAGATAGAGAAGATGGGGGGGGGGGGGGGGAGGGGTACCATTCAAACACCAGACGCACACTGCAATTAACCATATTCCAGCTCGATCACTGACAAATTAAATTCTATCTGACACTTTGCCAGTAGTAAAACCTGTGCGTCTCTGTCCGTCAACGTAACACAATTGTTTCACTAATCAGTCAACTCTTTTCCCCTCCTCCCTCGCATCCAAACCATTGTCCCCTCCTCTAGTCACTGCCCCTCACCCCCCTCCCTCACACACACACACACACACACACACACACACACACACACACACACACACACACACACACACACACACACAACGTGTCAGAGAGAGAGAAAGAAGAAAAAGAAGAAGAAGAAGAAGAAGAAGAAGAGAGAAGAAGAAGAAGAAGAGAGAGAGAGAGAGAGGGAGAGAGAGAGGAGAGAGAGGAGAGAGAGAGAGGAGAGAGAGAGAGAGAGAGGAGGATCAGAATGGAATGAAGGAAGGGAGGAAGACACGCCAACAGACATAATTGGTGGAAGTTTTCCACATAAACACCGGACACCCACCGTAATTAAACACACCAAACTCAATCACTGAACATGGAAATTCTACCTCACACTTTACCAGTAGTTCAGCCTAGCGCCTGTAACCTCAGTCTGTCAACGTTAACACAATCGTTTCACTGACCAAGAACTCTCTCCCCCATTCTCCTTCGCCTCCCATCTTCCCCTCTACCTCCCCTCCTCTCCAACACAAACACACATATACTTTCACCACGCAACATGTCAGAGAGAGAGAGAGAGAGAGAGAGGAGAGAGAGAGAGAGAGAGAGAGAGAGACAAACAGACAGAACTGGTGGGTATTCCATTCAAACGCCGGACGCCCATCGTAGTTAAAGACACCCAAACTCAATCACTGAACATGAACATTCTAACATGTTGCCTGTAGTCCAGCCTGTACACCTCCATCTGTTAACGAAACAGAATCATCACACTACTGACCAGCAGCTCTCTCCTCTGGCCTCCCTCGCTGCCCATCCTCCGCCCCACCTAAAGCCCGTCACTCCTTCACCGCCCCTTCCCACACCAGTCCCTCCGAAGCCTATTTCCCACACACGAACCGTGAGAGAGAGAGAGAGAGAGAGGAGAGAGAGAGAGAGAGAGAGAGAGAGGAGAGAGGAGAGAGAGAGAGACAGAAACAGACACACAGACACACATGCACACACATACACACGCGCGCGCACACACACACACACACACACACACACACACACACACACACACACACACACACACACACACACACACACAGAGGCAGAGACACAGAGACAGGAGGAGGTAGAAACAGACACACAGACAGACAAAGACAGACAGACATACAGACAGAGAGACGGGGATGGAGGTGGGGTGGGAGCTTGGTGGAGGGAGACACACAGATAAATAAACAGACTGACAGAAAACGTTGGGGTGCTGCATTCATACACCAGATACCTATAAGCCAATGGACAGATGGATTAAAAAATCCCGTCTTTAAAAGTGGACACACAATTAATGTTAATAATTATGTGGTAAAATTCTCAACAGTCGCTTGAAACAAAAATATTCTGCTGAGTCAACAATAAAAGTTTGGAATATACTTAGAAACAATTATTCATTACTCAGAGAACAAAGTAATTTTAAAAGACCCTTATGAACAACAGATCACATTTTTATCCTTAAAAAGATAATTGGCCATATGGTAAACAAAGAAACGGACTAATGTTGCATTAAAATCTAAGTGAAAAAAAGTTTAGGACACCCGAGACTGAATCCCCCACCCCTTTCTCTGAGGTTCAAAAAAAAAAAAAATCAACTGAGACCAGCCGCCGTGGCGAAGTCGTTAGCGACGCGGACTCCCGGCTGGGAGGGCGTGGGTTCGATTTCCATCAGTGTCATGTGGGATTTTCTTCCCCGACCGGCTCCTACCCAGAGTTGAGTTTGCTACGGGCTCAGTTGGGAAGACAGGGACCACACAGTCGAGTTTCATCCACTTAATGGATGCGCCTCTGAGAGTGTTGCTCAAATTTCCTGACCAACACTACAGGTGACTGTATCTCTCGGGCCTGCTTGACGCCGGGATATATTATGAAAGGAAGCGTAGAATACAGCCCTGTCATGCAGTCTCAGACCAAAATGGAAATCCGTAGCATCATCTTCATCATCCTCATTTTCATTGATCAGCATAAAAAAAACCAGAAGAAAATTAACAGAGATGAAACAAGAGCAGCGATGAAAGAGTGAAAGATAATTGCATTCAAACAGAAGACATATATGTAAACACAGGGGCAATTTCCACAAAAGTGAAGACCATTATAGAAGACCATGTAGCCCAACAAGGCACTTGAGCAGTACACAACAATGTACATGGAACAGGAATAAAGAAGTATGTGATGATGTGTTTGATATTTTAGTAGCGGCAATTACCACGTATCAGCAGTGTTGTTTCCGTTCATTAACATTGCAAGACTGAAAGATAGTCCTGTTGCATCGTCACTCTCCAAACAGTTTAGTGCCTTTCTTGCTTCAAAATACCCAGAGGAAAACGTACACATCAGAATTTGCAGGAGTTTACGAAGAGTACATAACAACCAATGATGAAATTTCTTATGGTTTTGTATCTTTATTTGTAAGGGGAATGTGTCAATGGTAAACATGGATCACACGTGCAGGCTATGGAAAAAATGGAAGGATTTCAGAGTCTCATGCCTAAGCTCATCTGTTCATATGAACCAAACAGCTTGTATGCATGCTGAGCAGTTAACAGACAGCTCAAAGTGACTGATCAGTTTCCTGTAGAATGGGCAGCTGAAGAAGAGAGGAAAGACCAGTCGAGGTGCTGTAGTTACAACGAGGCTCCACGAGCACGTATGCTTCATAGCCTTTTTTTTAAGACACGAGAGGTGTCTTATGTGATTGTAAAGTAAAGGCCACGACTGGCCTATTTCAGAACCGTACGAGTAAGGCATGGATAATTGCAAAAAATAGAGAAAAAAATGATAGAGATAAATATTCTTTGGTTAAAGAATAAGAGTAGAAAGAAACTCGTGGAGAGCGTGGCAGCAGAGAGTCCTCAGAAGAGAAGCCCCCTTCAAGCAAGTGTTTCGGCCCTTATCTCCTGACACTCTAGGGGGGTTGGGCCACACCCGGTTCATGACTCCGGATGTCCCTCTGCTGCCCCTTTTTTTCCCATCTTGGGACGAGCCATGGCTGGGATTCGAACCCATGACCCTCTGGACATGCTCATTTTCCACTTAATGACTCGCGCTTTAACCACTGAGCCACAGGGACACCTGATATTTGTAGGGAAATTAAGACTCATGAAGTTCACTTTTGTTCCTCCTTGACCAGATCCAGCTTGAACACCTCTCTGCCGCTTCTGCCATTGCTTTCAGGGCTCTGGTTTTTTCCTTCCCTGCAACTGAGAGCTGTTTCATGAGGCTGTATGCAGACGTTCCTACAAACCCCCTAGCTCCAATTTCTGCAGTGAGGACTTTGACCTGATAGCCTTCTCTCCTCAGGCTGTTTGCCAGATCAGCATACTTTTCAGTCTTGTAGATTTGAGCTGCCTCCATTCTGTTCTCATATGGCACCGTGAGCTCGATCATGATCAGCTGCTTGGTTGACTTAGAGTGGACTACTATGTCTGGTCTCATGCCACTCTTGCTGATGATCTCTGGGTGACTCTTCCATTCTGGGAGGTCTGCAGTGCACTCCCAGTCATCTGCCCCGTCCAGCAGACTCTGCCTGCATGTTTCGAGTGGCACTGTTGTTCTTGGCCATGATTTGCTGCCTCCTGCCGTGAAGAATGTTGCGGGTGCTTTTGGAGTCCTGATTTTCCCTTTTGTGGTGTTGGTACTAGCCCAGACTACTTGTACAATTTCTTTGAGCACTTGGTTGTGCCTCCATGTGTACCTTCCTTGAGCCAGGGCTACTTTACATGAGCTTAGGACATGCTCCACTGTTTGTTTTTCATGGCAGAGGGGGCATGCAGGATCGTCTGTTTTCCCCCACTTCACCAGGTTTGCATTTGAGGGCAGAAGGTCATATGCAGATCTGAGAATGAAGCTGATCCTGAGAGGGGCCATGTGCCAAATGTCATTCCAAGTGAGACTTCTTTGGAGTGCATTCTCCCACGTTGTCCATTGCCCTTGCTGGCTCTGCTGGACTGCTTTTTGGAGTCTTTTTTGGTCTTCTTCTTTTCTCATCTCCTGAATCATCATGTCTCTTTTGGCTTTTCCTTTGGCCTTTGACCACCATTCAGTTTTGGTCACCCCCAGTCCCTGTCTGTTGGTCTGTGTGTGTCCTGTTATTTCTCTGATCTTGAGACTTTCTTTTGCAGAATCCATCGCCTCTTGAACTTTCCATTTTCTGCCTGTCTTCAGCTGGGGCTTAATTGCGTCTACCACCTTGTCTCCTGAGTCCTCCAGCATGCTTTGAAGTCTGATCTTCCCTGCTTTGTATTCCTCCAGGATGGATTTCAGGGGTAGTTTCAGCTTTGCTTGGCGACAGTACAGCGCTATGTCAGTCAGACAGGGTGGGACACCAAGCCATTTCCTTGCGAACTTGTTGATTTTGGCTTCCATTGCCTCCACTATGCTGGTGCAGATGTCGTATATCATCAAAGGCCATAGCAGCTTTGGTATCAGCATGAACTGCAGACACCAGACCTTGTATTTGCCAGGGAGCCCACACTGGTCAATGGTCTCCAAGCCTTCCTCCGCCATCTGCTTGGTTTCTTTTGCTCTTTGTGTGTCTTTCAGCGTATCATCATACCATCTTCCAAGGCTCTTGACTGGTTCTTCTGTGACTGTTGGAATGGCCTGGTTGGCAACACTGAAGACCACAGATCCGGCCACTTTTCCTTTCCTCAGTGAGAGACTCCGTGATTTCTTTGGCTTGAACTTCATTCTGGATGAGGCAACTATGTCGTCCAGCCTCTCCAGCACATGACGTGTCTCGTCTTCTCTGGATGAAATCACTGTAGTGTCATCCATGAAGGCCTTGAGAGGAGGCATCTTGTATCCATCGCCAAGGTCTGTTTGTCTCGCGTTGTTTGTTGCTGCTTTCAAGATGAGTTCCATTGCCAGCACGAACAGTATTGGGGAAATTGCACAGCCCATTGCAATACCCACTTCCAAGTTGATCCAGTCTGTTGTGTACTCCTTGGTAGAGAACCGCAGAAGATTAATCACGGTTAAGAAATTTTCAAAAAGGGAAGAAAATGATGAAGATGAATATTCTCTGATTAAAGAATAATGTGATGATTAATATGTTTTTCTGTTTCTTTCAGGAACCCCTTTTCCCGATTGGAGTAGCGGCAGTCTTTTTGTCAAGAGGGGCACTGTCACAGTTTGTGTATTTTTGTAAGTGGACGAAAGGTCACAGAGACTGGACATTGTAAAACAAAGTGTTATAGGTCTGTGAGCACCAGGAGACTTTGAAATCATCCAATGCTTGTGTGCGGCTCAGTGGGTGCGACCTTGAAAAGAGAACAAGCTTTAGTTTGAGTCCATGAGGACAAGCTAATGTGTTTAATTGGAAATGCGTCTGTATAATTTTTGTGAAATAAGGTAGAAAGAAATAAGGTAGGTAGGAAGAATTTGTATGGAAAATGTGTAAAAGTTTCATTGTTGATTAAAAGGGATAACTCTTTTTTGTTTTGTCTGACTGGTTGTTTGTCGACGTTAGGTGAGCGAGAGTCAATTTCGTGTTCAAAAGAATGATTCAATACTGATAACAGAACGCATTTTCAGTCTCTATGTCCGGTTCTGAAGTCATCTTATTTCAGCCTGAAAGATCTTTTTCTCTCTGTCTCTCTGTCTCTGTATCTCTGTCTGTCTGTCTGTCTCTAAGTGAGTGAGTGTGTGTGTGTGTGTGTGTGTGTGTGTGTGTGTGTGTGTGTGTGTGTGTGTGTGTGTGTGTGTGTATGTATGTGTGTGTGTGTGTGTGTGTGTGTGTGTGTGTATGTGTGTGTGTGTGTGTGTGTGTGTATGTGTGTGTGTGTGTGTGTGTGTGTGTGTGTGTGTGTGTGTGTGTGTGTGTGTGTGTGTGTGTAATTATTTACAGAATAAATGTGTTGGTCCTTTTTCTTTATTTTAGTGGACACTCAATTTTCATTTTTGGCGTCATATACTTTACCATGTCAGACCATAGCATTCAACGGCAGTTAGCCAGCTCTGTCAGGCCGAATTTTTTTCCGTGGCCAATGCAGTCATAAGACAGTCACGTGATGTCACCCCACTTCCGGCCCCGGAAGAAGCCAGTGTCAACTTCCTATACGTCATTCATCTTCGGCCTGCCGTCAAAGCAAGATAAGTCTTGTGCTCTGTCTCGCCTATACTTGCCTTTGTGTTAACATTGCTGTGTTTTGTTTCTATACTTGATTCAGTTGTGGCTTGCACTAGACCCTGAGTATTTTTGCCGTGTGAGGCTCTTGGTTTACCGGCACTCTCGGGAGCGTATTTATTAAAAGATTTGTCTCTTTTACCGGCACTCCCGCGACTTTGTTACTCGCGATCGTCGGCACCGCTCGCCGGTCGTGTTCCCCCACCATATCGCCGAGCCTCGGGTTCAGCACGCATTTTGTGCTGGTTCCGGCTTGCACTAGACCCTGAGTATTTTTGCCGTGTGAGGCTCTTGGTGGGAGCGTATTTATTAAAAGATTTGTCTCTTTTACCGGCACTCTCGGGAGCGTATTTATTAAAAGATTTGTCTCTTTTACCGGCACTCTCGCGACTTTGTTACTCGCGATCGTCGGCACCGCTCGCCGGTCGTGTTCCCCCACCATATTGCCGAGCCTCGGGTTCAGCACGCATTTTGTGCTGGTTCCGCTTATTAAGGTTTAGTGCTCAATAACTATCACACCTGTACTCTTTACCCTTCACAGGTAGAACGTGTTCGAGTAAGGGTGCGTGACACTGATCTGCTTATTAAGATTTAGTGCCCAAGAACTATCCCACCTATACACAGTGATACTCCACGTGTAGAGATTGCTATTAATAGCCATACCAGTCACACGACCGGTGGCGTGTACGGGTAGTTCGAGTTTTCAGTCGATCTCTCGAGCACTTTGCACGACACCACACGGACGATCGAGATTAATTGATTTTCTCGATCGGCCACCTTGTCTCCTCTTTGCGGTCGTGTGTTCCGGGTTTGCTCTATCCACCTGTGCCCAACATGGTGAAGGACACCGCCGGGTCGAGCCACTCCACTGCTCGGAGTTCGCTCAATTTCCCGGAGAACCCGCGGGTCGATTCCATCTCGGAGCAATCCGTTCGCACTGATGAACGTACGGTTCGGGTAGACAGAGACGACTTCTCCGCGGAAGGGACGCGTGATCTTTCCTCGTCTACCAAACCGACGGACGCACGACCGCGGCGTCCCAAGGCTGATAGGCAAGCGGCCACCATTTCAAAATGCCTTTCATTTGATCTGCCTGCAAAGTCTAAGGGCAAAGCTCCCCTCAAGGTGCTGCCCAGAAAGTCTAATGGCAAGGCTCCCCTCAAGGGGCCCGGCCGAGCAAAGACTAGCCAACGGAATTCGCCCTCCCCCACCCCTTCTCCATCGGCCAGCTTGCCCTCTAGCCTACGGACTCGCTCGGAGACTTCTAACTATCATGCTGAGTCACGCGAATCTCGGCCCCCGGGGCACCTTGCCGAGCCGCGGACCAGCACGGGTGACGGATCTGGGATGGAATCACCATCCGTCACTCGCCTTGATGAGTCACGTATCTCTTTTTCCCCCCAAATTGATACGTGCACTCATAGCGCTCGGCCCCACCGGGCACAGGTGCAGCCAACACCTGAGCTCGAGGAGCGCTTCGACTCCGGAAGCAGCCTTATGGTCACCCCGACGCACGACCTCGGTGGTGTCCATAATCCTGGGCGTGCGGGCACGCCGCGCCATGGGCCCGGCCGTGCCCATGCACAAGGACGGTCGACCTACCCCGATCGAACGTCACCTTCTTCCCTAGGGGTATTGGACGTTGGGGAACCGACCTTTTCGGATCCCCATTTGGGCAACGTCCGCGGTCCCGCTCCTCCGGGGGGAGGATCTACCAGCATCATATCCTTTTGTGACATCCTCCATTTTGAATCGATCTGCCCCCAATCCCAAAGCTTTCATACAGTACCGATCTGCCCCCAATCCCAAAGCTTTCATACAGTACCGATCTGCCCCCAATCCCAAAGCTTTCATACAGTACCGATCTGCCCCCAGTCCCAATGCTTTCATACAGTACCGATCTGCCCCCAATCCCAATACTTTCATACAGTATCGATCTACCCCCAATCCCAAAGCTTTCATACAGTATCGATCTGCCCCCAATCCCAATGCTTTCATACAGTACCGATCTGCCCCCAATCCCAGTGCTTTCATACAGTATCGATCTGCCCCCAATCCCAATGCTTTCATACAGTACCGATCTGCCCCCAATCCCAATGCTTTCATACAGTACCGATCTGCCCCCAATCCCAATGCTTTCATACAGTATCGATCTGCCCCCAATCCCAAAGCTTTCATACAGTGCCGATCTGCCCCCAATCCTAATGCTTTCATACAGTACCAATCTGCCCCCAATCCTAATGCTTTCATACAGTACCGATCTGCCCCTAATCCTAATGCTTTCATACAGTACCGATCTGCCCCCAATCCCAATGCTTTCATACAGTACCGATCTGCCCCCAATCCCAGTGCTTTCATACAGAGGGGGTAAATGGCTGTTGGGAAAACGGTCTGCAGTCTGACCCTAGGGCTGACTGACTTCAAATGTGTGGCAATTCCTAAATTTGTATTTGTACGGACATTCGTTGCCCTTCCCTGATACAAGGCTCTGTCAGGGCGACCGTTTATGATTTTTCAACACTAAGAATTCCTTTTCATGGATTCTCAAAAACCTTTGTCTCATTTGCAACTAGGGGATCATCAGGTGCAGGCTGTGGGACGTAAAACTGGATGACCTCTAAACAATAGTTGGCGTGGCAAATAGAGGTAGGAGAAGGAGACAGGCAGGTAGGAATAGAACAAAAGATGCAAGACCATCCAGGAAATAGATGGGGATTTGTATTCAGAACTGCTGCAGTGCTATAAAGAGGATCTCAACGATGGAAAAACTAGCATGTGACTTTGGTATACCGTGTCTATAGGAAACCAGAAGTACCACCCACATACCATTACATTTAAATGATTTCATAATCTCTCAAAAGCATGATGGACGACGATTAGCTATGATAATAAGAAAGACTTTGAACAGCAATATGTTCGGGATAGACTCAGAAAAATGTTGTAGCAGCTCACGTGTTTTGATGGGTGTGAGACTGGAAAGACCTGATAGTACTCAGGAAAACCTTGCAATCGTCAATGCATATATACACCCAGGATCACACACGTCAAAAACGGCTTGGACCTTTTTGGAGTAAATAGAAGAGGGATTTGGAAACTCTGTAATCTATGTGGAAATCTTAATGCACTCAGTTCTGACAATTGTATCATTGCATGGAAGGAAATGCCACCCAAGATATCCTAGACGCCGACAGGATCACAAAGCTCGAGACAAATGAGGAGAATGAAACGTTTCATAGAACAGAGTGATCAGAGAAATTTGGAGGAAAAGAAGAAATTTTGACTAAGTTAGATCAACATGTAGCTTAAACTGTCCTTGATGATGAAATTGCAGCACCTGAACTGGATGAAGCAATAGCTGTACGCTCCAAAGAAAGTGTTCCAGGTCCAGTGCTCCAGGCCCAGACAAAGTGCGTTATGCAGTTATTAAACAGCTGTCAGAAGAAGGCAGAATATGCATTCTTGGTCTCTACCAGGACAGTTTTCATAAAGATTATGTCCCAGAAGACTGTACATACAGTTACCAGAAAGCTCTACCAAAACCAGGAAAAGATCATCATCGGCTAGGTGACTACTGCATACTCACTACGCAAACTATAGCAGGAAAATGTGACCGCGTTTACCTGTGATGTATACAAAGGATTCAGAGAAAGAAAGAAACAGTTACAGTGCAATAGACCCGGAAGATGCATACAACACAGTCCAGTTCTCGCTTCTCATGGAGCTACTCCTTCGCTATGGAGTCAGCAGGACACTTACACGATGGATTGCAGCAGCACTTTAAGAGCAAACCATCATCTTACGATTTTGAGACTGGATGTCTGAACCTCAAAAACTCTCCAAGAGATTACATCCAGTTTCTCCTCTCTCCCATGTGTTGTACAATGTTTACACTAAAGGCCTTGCAGATCTCAATAGAAACGGAATTGCTCAAGTGCTGACTCTAGCAGATGACAATCTGATCTACAAAACATCAAAGAATGCTCATGAAAGAATTAAAACAGTTAAGCAGCAGTTGGACAGCATTGTTTAGTGGCGTCAAGAAACTGGATCTTCCATTAACC
>CM065724.1:54230299-54235299 GCA_033310375.1 Conus canariensis
GATGTGATGTGATGTGATGTGTGTGTGTGTGTGTGTGTGTGTGTGTGTGTGTGTGTGTGTGTGTGTGTGTGTGTGTCGGGGGTGGTGGGGGGCGGGGCGGGTGAGAGGACAGACAAACTAATTCTTCCTCTAGCCTACAGCAAAGTCGAACTTGTCAGAAGTGTAGTGATCATGAACTGTAGTTATCGCACCACAGTCTATTTGGGTCATTCTTAATTATCACAAGGTCTTTAAACGAGGGTCCCAGTGAGTGGTACTAAAAGATGTTTTATTTGTTTTTCATTTTTGCGTATTCTTGTGTGTTGTGTGTGTGTGTGTGTGTGTGTGTGTGTGTGTGTGTGTGTGTGTGTGTGTGTAAGCGACAATACAGGGCCTCTTGAGGACATCACAGAGCGACGGAGACTCTGTGAGGCTACCTAATGAGCCGGGGGGGGGGGGGGGGGGGGGGGGGGGGGGGGGGGGGGGACTCTGTAAGGCTACCTAAAGAGCCGATGGGGGTGGATGGGTGGGAGGGAGGGACTCTGTAAGGCTACCTAAGGAGCCGGGGAGGGGGAGGGACTCTGTAAGGTTACATATGAGCCTGGGAGGGTGAGGGAGGGACTCTGTAAGGCTACCACGGAGCCGGGGAGGGGGGCATCCTGTAAGGCTACCTAAGGAGCCGGGGGGGGGGGGACTCTGTAAGGCAACCTAAGGAGCTGGAGGGGGGGGACTATGTAAGGCTACCTAAGGAGCTGGAGAGGGGGACTCGGTAAGGCTACCTAAGGAGCCGGGGAGGGGGGAGGGACTCTGTAAGGCTACTTAATAAGCCCGGGAGGGGGGCAGGGACTCTGTAAGGTTACATAATGAGCCCGGAGGGGTGAGGGAGGGACTCTGTAAGGCTACCTACGGAGCCGGGGAGGGGGGCATTCTGTAAGGCTACCTAAGGAGCCGGGGGGGGAGGGGGACTCTGTAAGGCTACCTAAGGAGCTGGAGGGGGGGGGGCTGTAAGGACAACCTAAGAAGCCAGGGAAAGGGGGTGGGACTCTGAAAGGCTACCTAAGGAGCTGGAGGGGGGGGGGGGCTATAAGGCTACCTAAGGAGCTGGAGGGGGGGTTCTGTAAGGCTGCCTAAGGAGCCGGGGAGGGGGGTACTCTGTAAGGTTACCTAAGGAGCCGCGGAGAGGCGGAGGGACTCTGTAAGGTTAACTAAAGAGCTGGAGGGGAGGGACCTGTAAAGCTACCTAAGGAGCCGGGAAATGGATGAGGGACTCTGTAAGACTACCTAAGGAGCCAGGGAAAGCGGGAAGGACTCTGTAAGGCTACCTAAGGAGCCAGGGAAGGGGGAGGGACTCTGTAAGCCTAGCTAAGGAGCTGGGGGGGGGGAGACACTCTGTAAAGCTACCTAAGGAGCTGGGGAAGGGGGACTCTGTAAGGCTACCTAAGGAGCCGAGGGGGGAGGGACTCTGTAAGGCTACATACGGAGCCAGGGGAGGACTCTGTAAGGCTACATACGGAGCCGGGGGGAGGGACTCTGTAAGGCTACCTACGGAGCCGGGGGAAGGGATCTGTAAGGCTACCTAAGGAGCCGGGGGGAGGGACTCTGTAAGGCTACCTACGGAGCCGGGGGGAGGGACTCTGTAAGGCTACATACGGAGCCGGGGGGAGGGACTCTGTAAGGCTACCTAGGAGAGCAGGGGGAGGGACTCTGTAAGGCTACCTAAGGAGCCGGGGGGAGGGACTCTGTAAGGCTACCTAAGGAGCCGGGGGGAGGGACTCTGTAAGGCCACCTAAGGAGCCGAGGGGGGAGAGGACTCTGTAAGGCTACCTACGGAGCCAGGGGGAGGGACTCTGTAAGGCTACCTAAGGAGCCGAGGGGGGAGGGACTCTGTAAGGCTACATACGGGTGGGGGGGACTCCGTAAGGTTACCTAAGAAGCCGGGGGGGGGGGGGGGGGTTGAGGACTTTGTAAGGCTACATAAGGAGCCGGGTTTAGGGGGAAGGGACTCTGTTAGGCTACCTAAGGAGCCGGAGGGGGGGGGTGGGAGGGACTCTGTAAGGCTACCTAAAGAGCAGAGGGGGGGGGGGGGGACTCTGTAAGGCTACCTAAGGAGCCGGGGGGAGGGAACCTGTAAGGCTACCTAAGGAGCCGAGGGGAGGGACTCTGTAAGGCTACCTAAGAGCCGGGGAGGGGGGGAGGGACTCTGTAAGGCTACCTAAGGAGCGAGGAAGGCGGACTCTGTAAGGCCACCTAAGGAGCCGAGGGGGAGGGACTCTGTAAGGCTACCTACGGAGCCGGGGGGAGGGACTCTGTAAGGCTACCTAAGGAGCCGGGGGGAGGGACTCTGTAAGGCTACATACGGAGCCGGGGGGAGGGACTCTGTAAGGCTACCTACGGAGCCAGGGGGAGGGACTCTGTAAGGCTACCTACGGAGCCGGGAGAGGGACTCTGTAAGGCTTACCTACGGAGCCGGGGGGAGGGACTCTGTAAGGCTACCTATGGAGCCGGGGGGAGGGACTCTGTAAGGCTACCTACGGAGCCGAGGGGGGAGGGACTCTGTAAGGCTACCTACGGAGCCGGGGGAGGGATCTGTAAGGCCACTTAAGGAGCCGAGGGGGGAGGGACTCTGTAAGGCTACCTACGGAGCGAGGGGAGGGACTCTGTAAGGCTACCTATGGAGCCGGGGGGAGGGACTCTGTAAGGCTACCTAAGGAGCCGGGGGGAGGGACTCTGTAAGGCTACATACGGAGCCGGGGGAGGGACTCTGTAGGCTACCTAAGGAGCCGGGGAGGGACTCTGTAAGGCTACTACGGAGCCGGGGGAGGGACTCTGTAAGGCTACCTACGGAGCCAGGGGAGGGACTCTGTAAGGCTACATACGGAGCCGGGGGGAGGGACTCTGTAAGGCTACCTACGGAGCCAGGGGGAGGGACTCTGTAAGGCTACCTACGGAGCCGAGGGGGGAGGGACTCTGTAAGGCTACCTACGGAGCCAGGGGGAGGGACTCTGTAAGGCACTAGGAGCCGAGGGGGAGGGACTCTGTAAGGCTACCTACGGAGCCGAGGGAGAGGGATTCTGTAAGGCTACCTACGGAGCCGGGGGGAGGGACTCGTAAGGCTACCTATGGAGCCGGGGGGAGGGACTCTGTAAGGCTACCTACAGAGCGGGGGGAGGGACTCTGTAAGGCCACCTAAGGAGCCGAGGGGAGGGACTCTGTAAGGCTACATACGGAGCCTGAGGGGAGGGACTCTGTAAGACTACCTAAGGAGCCGGGGAGGGACTCTGTAAGGCTACCTAAGGAGCCGGGGGGAGGGACTCTGTAAGGCTACCTACGGAGCCAGGGGGAGGGACTCTGTAAGGCTACCTAAGGAGCCGGGGTGGGGGGACTCCATAAGGTATTTAAGAAGCCGGGGGGGGGGGGGGGGGTGAGGACTTTGTAAGGCTACATAAGGAGCCGGGGTTTAGGGGGAAGGGACTCTGTTAGGCTACCCAAGGAGCCGAGGTAGGGGGGGGGGACTCTGTAAGGCTACCTAAAGAGTGGAGGGGGGGAGGGGAGGGACTCTGTAAGGCTACCTAAGGAGCCGGGGGAAAGGGAACCTGTAAGGCTACCTAAATAGCCGGGGGAAAGGGAACCTGTAAGGCTACCTAAAGAGCCGGGGGAAAGGGAACCTGTAAGGCTACCTAAAGAGCCGGGGGAAAGGGAACCTGTAAGGCTACCTAAGGCGCCGAGGGAAGGGAACCTGTAAGTCTACCTAAGGAGCCGAGGGGAGGGACTCTGTAAGGCTACCTAAAGAGCCGGGGGTGGGGGGGGGGAGGGACTCTGTAAGGCTACCTAAAGAGCCGGGGGTGGGGGGGGGGGGAGGGAGGGACTCTGTAAGGCTACCTAAGGAGCCGGGGGAAGGGAACCTGTAAGGCTACCTAAGGTGCCGAGGGAAGGGAACCTGTAAGGCTACCTAAGGAGCCGAGGGGAGGGACTCTGTAAGGCTACCTAAAGAGCCGGGGGGGGGGGGGGGGGGGGGGGGGGACTCTGTAAGGCTACACACACACACACACACACACACACACACACACACACACACACACACATACACACGCACACACACACACACACACACACACACACACACACACACACACACACACACACATATATATATATATATATATATATATATGTGTGTGTGTGTGTGTGTGTGTATGTATATATTGTTGTATTAAAAACAAGTTAAAACCAAGCTTAAAACACCTACACGCCTGTTTCGCGCTGTGCGGAAGTCAGGGTGTGATGGGCTTGTGCTGCCAGTGCTTATATATATATATATATATATAATATTATATATATATATATATATATATATATAATATATATATATATATATATATATATATATATATATATATATATATATATATATATATATATATATATATATATATATATATATATATATATATATATATATATATATATATATTATATTATATATATATAGCTTGCTGTTGTTTTTTCCCCGTGCTACATGTGTTTATCAGGTGTTTTTGATTTTATTCACTGATAAAAACTTCCATCTGTGTCTGCAATTGTTAACCATTTCTGTTCTAATATTTAAAGTTGCTAATTGTGGTTTACATAGTATAATGTATTTCTCTGTAAGGCATAGATTACATCTTTTTGAAATGTTATTGTATGGTGCTGCTCTTTTTAAGATTTTTCCAAGATATGTTGTAGTCTGTGTTTTTATCTTTAAGTTTCCAAATGTATTTACTCAGTTCTGTTCGGTTTTTATATCTTTCTTTGTTGAATGATTGTTTATGGTTTGCATATCTAGTTTTGAATTGGTTTTCAGTGATACCTACATATGTTTCTTTTGCGTTCTCTGATGTTACAGTGGCTTGGTACACAATGTTGTTGTAAAGGCATTTGTTGCTTAGGGGACACTGTTCTTTTTTGGTACAGTTACAAGATTTCCTTTCGTCACCCTCATTTTTCTCTGTGCTGCTTTTCATTTTATTTGCTGAATCAAT
>CM065724.1:54240299-54265299 GCA_033310375.1 Conus canariensis
ACATCATCCTTTGTCGCACTCTGCACACATCAAACATGATCTGCACTCTGCACACATCAAACATGATCTGCACTCTGCACACATCAAACATGATCTGCACTCTGCACACATCAAACATGATCTGCACTCTGCACACATCAAACATGATCTGCAGAAAATGAACGAAGAAGAAAACGTTAACCTTTTTTTAACGGTCCTTTAAAGAAACCACATCTAGTAATGTGTCATTGGATACATATAGGATTGAAATTAGCTTGAGAAAAAAAAAGTGGTGTATCGTCATGGAATTTTTTTTCAAGTATTTTCACAGACACATGAGGCTGCCAACCCCCTTTCCCCCTTCCCTTTACATAACTGCCAACCCCCTTTCCCCCTTCCCTTTACACATCTTTCCTCCTTCCCTTTACACATCTAGGCGGTGCCGTTCCCCTGCGGAAGGCGGGAATATCAGTTAAGGGCTTTAAAAGTGGCAAAAAAAAAAAAAAAAGAATAAAATAAGTCAACCACCATTGAACCTTTCTTACCATCTCTCTCTCTGCTCCACACTTGGCAGTCTCTGTCTGTTTGCTGGTGGCTGGCTCTCTTCTCTCTCTTCTCTCTCTCTCTCCCCTCTCTCTCTCTCTCTCTCTCTCTCTCTCTCTCTCTCTCTCTCTCTCTCTCCGTCCACATATTTTCTGTTACCCCTTTTCTCTCCCTTCTCTTCGTTGTGAGAGCGCGTGTCAATGTTTTTGTTTGTCACAGCTTGAGTGCTTTTGCATCGCTAGACTGCATGGCACATATCAACAACTTAAAAAAGAATCTGTTCTCATTTTATCTACATTCTCATAAATCAGTCCCCCTTTGCGCTGCACGCAGTACACTCATTATAAAACAAACCCAGTTGTGTGCTTCTAAACGGAAATAGAAGTTCACAAAACACCCCTTTTCGATAACTTTTAAGAGCAAGACGAAGCTACAATGGGTTGGATCATTGTGTACTACTTTCAGATCATTATCAATCAAAATTAAACATCCCCATTTACATGTAGTAACTAAGGTTGGAGTACATTTTCAGATCATTTTAATCAAAATTAAGCATCCCACTTATCTATAGTAACTAAGGCTGCAGTACAATTTCAGATCATTATTAATCAACATTAAGCATCCCACCTACATATAGTAATAAAGGTTGAAGTACATTTGCTTAGTATCAAAGACTCCATAAGATTTCAATATATTTCTCTTTAATGTTACAACAGACCCTACGTTTTGAAATGCTGATGTGAATAAAAGTATGGCAAATCGTGTTCACTGCATACCACATTTTCTTTAAATAGTTTACATCATGATTAATATTGCAATAAAGTTTGACTTTATCTTGTTATGCACATTAGAAAAAAAAAAGAAAAAAAAAAAAAGAAAAAGCTCGCACATAATCATATAGCGATTTATATTGAATTTTAAGAAATGATGCCTATAATGATGATAATGACTCCTGATACACAATATATTATAATTAGAATAGATCTTATTGCAGTAATGATGATGATGATAATGATAATGATGATGATGATGATGAAGACAAAAATGATCATAATAATGGTAACATTTATGATACAAATAACAACAACAATGATAATGATGATAATATTAAGAATAATAATAATAGTAATAATAATGATAACGATAGTAATAACAATAGTAACAGTAATGATAATAATAATAATAATAATAGTAAAAGTCATCATCATCATCATATGATAATAACATTAAAGTTAATAATGATAAAAATAAAATAACAATAATCATGATAATAACAATAATAATAACAATGATAATAACAGTAACAACAAGAACAATGATAGTAATGATAATAATAATAACACTACTACTACTACTAGTAATATTGCTAATAATAATATAATGATAATAATTATAATTATAATAATAGTAATTACAACAATGGTAATCATACCACTAACAACAACAACAATAACAACAACAACAATAAAAATAATGATAATGATACTACTACTGCTACTACTACTACTACTGATGATGATGATGATGATGATGATGATGATGATGATGATGATGACGAGAAGAAGGATGATGATAATGATGATGACGACGACCACGACGACAAGAAGAAGAAGAAGAAGAAGAAGAAGAAGAAGAAGAAGAAGAAGAAGAACAACAACAACAACAACAACAACAACAACGACAACAACAGCAACAACAACGGCAACAACAACAACAGCTGTTGTTACTTATACTACTACGCCTAGTGCTGCTACTGCTGTTGCTATTACTACTGCTTCTAATACTGACAATAATAAAAAGAATTATCTCCTGATATATTTCATGAAAAACGGGAACGAAATGGGCATCACAATGAAACAGAACGAAATGGGCATCACAATGAAACAGAACGAAATGGACATCACAATGAAACAGAACGAAATGGGCATCACAATGAAACAGAACGAAATGGGCATCACAATGAAACAGAACGAAATGGGCATCACAATGAAACAGAACGAAATGGACATCACGATGAAACAGAACGAAATGGACATCACGATGAAACAGAACGAAATGGACATCACAATGAAACAGAACGAAATGGGCATCACAATGAAACAGAACGAAATGGGCATCACGATGAAACAGAACAAAATGGGCATCACAATGATACAGTTCTTGCTGCCTACCGCATGAAGAACTTTGCTCATTGTTAAACACGTGATAGGTCCTGGTCCTTACCCGTAAATCAGTTTCGAAAAAAGAAAATTATTTTTGTGGTTAATTGCAGCTCTTTCAAAACACAAACGACACTTATGATGGCCTCGCTTTGATACTGTGAAGTGGCTACCAGCATTCAGATCTGTCCTTTATGTATGTATGTATGTATATATGTGTGTACGTATGTATGTGTGTATGTAAGTATGTATGTATATACGGATGGATGGATGCATGCATGTATGTATGTATGTATGAATGTGTGTTTTCTTCAATTTAACGTCTTTTCACCATTGGTGATATTAGACAGAGGTTAAAAAGAAAAAAAAAATGGAAGGGGATGGGGATGGCGGGGAGTGGGAAAGTGTGTGTGTGTGTGTGTGTGTGTGTGTGTGTGTGTGGTGTGTGTGTGTGTGTGTGTGTGTGTGTGTGTGTGTGGAGCGGGGGTGGAGGGTGGGGGTGGGATACTGGGGAGTTGAGGAGTGATTTGTGGACGAGGGTGTATTAGTACGAGTGGAATTAGTGCCTGTGGCTATCTACTTAGTATATAACTGAACGAAATGTAATTTAGGAGTCCTAATTAATGTATCAACTTATTGGATCTAAATTCTATAGAATAGTACTAATATCATATAGGGGCCTACTAGCAAGAATGTCAGATATATAACAATAATGACGCATAAAGTAACACAATAAATCAAAGAAAGATACCAAATGGGCTGGAATTCAAAACTTTAGAGAAATCATAAAGTAACTTATAATTATTTTAAAATGTCTTCTGTGGACAATGAATCATTAAATGGAATTTGATCAACTAATGACTGAGGAACTAACTGATTTATTACGGGGTACTGAAAAAATAAAAGGCTTACAGTAATTTGTTTCCGATATGCGCACGTACATTTTTAGAATATTTTGTGCGAAATGCATATAATCGTAGCCTGTACATTAAACTTGTAATTGTTCTAGAATAAAATAAAAATGGGTACATTATTTGAAAAGGATTTAGGTTCAGTTCCTTTCATTCCTATAACGCACTGCTGATAATACTGACCATTTGAATTTATCAGAAAATCATTAAATCGATCCCTCGACACTTTCTCTTTACATTTGTAATACTCAGAAAGGTCTCGTTTGATAATTAGTCGGACTGAGCCTTCTATGATGCGCTGCTCTCCTAGCAGCCTGATCTGCCCACTCATTTGAAAATATTCTGGAGTGCGAAGGCACCCAACATGAGGTGGTACTAATTCCTTTAATAGACAATTGGTGAATTAAATGCTTTGTTTCTGTTATCATCTCTAATCGTGTCTTTATACTTGGGGATCTAAGGGTATATAAGACAGATTTGGATTCTACACAAAATAGTATTTTACAAACATTTATCGGGAAGTCTGCAAGATATTGTAAGACCATAAGTATGGCTACTAGTTCAGCAGCAAAAATTGAATGTCTGTCCATGTGATATCGTTTTCCTATTTTTGATGAAGGAATCACAAAGGCTGCACCTGCGTTGCCCGTTTTGAGAATACATCCATCCGTATATATCTTTAGATAGTTTGCATAGTGATTTTCTAAGTGAGAATGTACCTAGGTCTTTAACATGTTGGGTGAGTGATTTTTTGATAAACTTGCGTGATCAGTATCAAACACTGCTTTATATTGTTCTCTTTTTCACTTAATTTTGTTGAACTTAAGATGTTAGAAGCAAATGTATATATCGATATTAACGATTGTATCGTTTCGGCTCTTTTTGCAAAATCTGTTTGTGAACTTAAAGTAACTTCAGTTTCAGAAAATGTGTTACAAACAGAATTTTTTACGACACATTTTGTCGCCGAAAGTTTTCTCTGTTCATCAAGAGGTAAAATACTTGCTTCTCTGTAGTTTATGCGTGCGTGCGTACGCCAAACAGTGAGTTCATATGCTTTACAGTCTATACTTTGGAGTTTTTTTTTTCAACAAATGCTGTAGAGCTCTGAAGAAAATTTCTTGGGCATAGGTCAATCTTGAACGCACAAGAGATGTAGCAAGAGATATAAGTGCCTTAGTGTCTTGTGCCCAGTGTTGTTTAGTTATGACTTTAAGAAAATTCAGACCTTCCCTAGCTTTATTTGAAATATACTCTATGTGATAATTCCATGACAGTTTTGAAGACAAATAAACACCTAGAAATTTAACGATTTTTGTGTATTTAATGACAGCGCCATCTAAAGTGAAATTAGGACGGTTTCCTGGTTCATAGCCTGAATTGAATAATGTGGTATGTGTTTTTTTCTAATGATAAAATCAGTCCATTTTCTTTCATAAACTTGTTAATTTTATTTAGTTCACGCTGGTATACACTTTTTGTATAGTTCAAGACCCTGACTGGAGTTTTGCGTTTCATTCTTACTTTCATCTAGAAACAACTATCGCCAGCATATTGAACTAAAACCCCATCTCTTGACAGATCTGATAACATGATATTAAATACAATGGGCAAAATAACTGATCCTTGTGGAAGAGAGATGTGTAGCTGTCTAGGACTTGAATGTGTTTCCTACTCTTACCTGTAGAAATGTATTTGATAAAAACTAGCAATATGATGATGCATATTACTGGTTATACCGATAGTTTTAAGCTTATAAAGAAGCCGAGCATGCCATACCTGGTCGTAAGCTTTTCTGATTTCAAAGAATGTTGTTAGGGTGTTCTTTCGCCTTGCAAAATGTTGTTTTTCTTGTGAAGTTAGTTTGACCAAATGGTCCGTGGTGGATCTACCTTTTCGAAACCCAACTTGATTGATAGGAATTCTGTTATGTTTTTCACAATAATGGACTAAGCTGTTCAGTACGATTTTTCCCCCCATTAGTTTACACGTGTGGGCTGTTAAAACAATTGGACGATAGCTGCTTATGTCTGCTTTGTGTTTGCCTGATTTGTGAGTTGGAACAATGATCGAGTGTTTCGAAATGAGATGAATATCGCCACACGACCAACATTTCTGTAGAAAGAGATGAAGAAAGGTTATAACGTTAGTTTGCAAATGTTTTAACATTTAATTGGAGATTCCGTCTAGACCAACAGATGACTTTCTATTGCTAAGACTGGAAATACATTCTTTTACTTCATGATATGTAATTCCAGCATTTATGTGCAGGTTAGCTATGAATTGTGTGTCTTGGTGTATTATCTCTTTCTCCTGGTCTTCTCTATATTTTCTATTCTTTTCTGACAATCAATTAATTCTGCTATGAATTGCAAACATATCAGCAAGTGCTTCTGCCTCTTCTAGGTTCGAAGGTAATTCTGAATTGTTTAAACTTATCGGACAGTTGGTAAATTTTTTCTATTTAAAAAAATAGTATTTCCTGTGTGCTTGTGCATATACTCTGTTAGCTTTATTTTTTGGCTTTTTTCATCTCTAAATGACTTTGAACAGATTTATCCTTCAAGTAGGTCTTGAATTTGGACATCTTTTTCTTCCTTTGCTTCATCACAAGCCTGTTTCCACCAGATATTACCGGCATGTTTACGAGACTTCACGGATTTGCACTTTGGAATGGATTCATTTGCAACACACAGTACTGCGTTTGTAAATATAGAATATAAAGTATGATTATCCACTTTTTTTTATATCATTTAACCTGATGGAAGCAAAAAGAATTAGATATGATACTCTATATTAGTATTACAGCATCTGGTGAAAGTAGTGCAATGTGATTAATAAGTCTTCCAAAGTTACCACTAGCTGAAGAAAGCAACAATACTTAGATATGTCACGTATGATCAGTCGTATGATCAGTCGTATGATCAGTCGTATGATCAGTCGTATGATCAGTGGCGCAATAGCTGATGAAAGAAGCAGTGATGTGATTTGTCAGTCTTCATTTATAGCCTTATAACCGATGGAAATAGCAGTAACTAGCTTTTCTCACGTCATTAGTTGCACAATAGCTGATGAAAGCAATTGGTTGTAATTGAAGTAATTCCATTCTATGCCTCCATTAGAAGCAGAGGTAATTAGAAGAGGTAATTAGATTTGTCAAGCAGACGAAAGCAGTATTGATTAAATCTATGTGTTCATTAGTCGCTCAACTGGTGATGAAAGCAGTATTGATTAAATCTATGTGTATATTAGTCGCTCCATTGGTGATGGAAGCAGTGGTAGGTTTGTCAAATTCATCAGAAGCACAATAGCTGATAAAAGTAGTCGTGGTTATGTTTGCCAATTGTCGTTGCCTGCATCCACATGAAAGAAATAGTAGAAACGAAAGTTTTTATAAGGATAATGGCTGTAGAAATAAGTGTAGAGTCGTTTGTAAAGGTTCGTTGGAAGCACAGTAGCTGAATGAAATAAAGTTTAAGGGATAGTCACTAACTATTAGTGGCACAATGAATGAAGTCTCGTTGATAAATATACGAAAATAGCTGAACGAAGTGGTATTGTTGATTTATGTGAAGTTTAAACAGTAGCACAATAACCGAACAAAATGGTTGATCGAAGTTTATCGGCCCTTTTACAAACACAGTATCTGAACAATGTCGTAGTAATAGCAGACAGATTTGTCGAGCACAATAGTAACATTCGACGTAAGGAAGCAGCAATAGAAGCGAGATTTATTAAGTATGATTAGTCACATACCACAGTTAGTACTGACTGGCTTTCTCAGCTCTCCTCACTAGAACAACAGCTTAGACAGTGTTGGTAATGAGACTTGCCTGGCATTTTTAGTAGCACAATGCTGAAGAAGCTTTCTGTTTCACAAGAACTATATGGATTGTTGCTGCTGTCGAAATAACAATTGATAATTAAATGAAGGCAAAAACGATCATTATCAGCAACTGCAAGAACAGAAACCGTTCTGTAACTCTTTTCTTACGGCAGCAGCAGAAGCAGAAGCAGCAGCAGAAGAAGTAGCAGAAGAAGTAGCAGAAGAAGTAGCAGCATGAATGGGAGCTAGAAAAACAAACAACAGCAACAGAGGCGGCAGCGATACTATGAAGACTCGGCTTTGTTTCTTTACACTCCCACAATAATATTTTGTTTCACACACACACACACACACACACACACACACACACACACACACACACACACACACACACACACATACACACACGCGCGCGCGCGCGCGCGCAGACACACATATACGCACACACTCGCGCACAAGCGCGCACCCACCCACCCACCCACCCACCCATCCACACACCAGTGCACACAAATCACTTTGCACAGGCTCACTTTCGGCTTCGCACAAAAAGTCCTTCCACACAGTCTTTATAGATAGATAGACAGAAGAAGAGATGGTGAGAAGAAAGAAAGAAACGGGAGGGGGTAAGGTGGGATGCTGAGGGTAGAAAAGGGGAATGTTCGCACACAGCTGAGATTATAAGACGGACAAAAAAAAAGTACACACACACACACACACACACACACACACACACACACACACACACACACACACACACACATAAAGGAAAAGAGAGAGAGGAGGGGGGGGTGAGGGGAGAAGCAGCCTTACGCGCAGCCAAGCACAAAAGCAAGGGTGATAATTCAGTCATCGGAGAATTGTCTGCGGAACTCATCACCTCAGTTAAGGCCCTTGCCTCCGAGCGACGCTGTGATATAATGACGACAGGTGGCGCCCCTCGCCGAAACTCCGGGGACATGGAAGAGAGAGAGAGAGAGAGAGAGAGAGAGAGAGAGAGAGAGAGAGAGAGAGATAGAGAGAGCATGGCCCCCTGGAACCAGATCATTTCCTCAGTCTCCGGGTAGGGTAAGGAGCCTGGGCCCAAAACCAAACCTAGGCGAGAAATGCCGGAAAATGCCAGAGCTGTGTCGAGTGGTGTGGGAGATGACGATTGGAAGCAGAAGAGTCGTGCTGAAATCTTTGGCTGGTTCACGATACTCAATTTACCGTGTCTTGTCTTCCTTTTCCCGTTGGCTTTTGTTATTACCTTTTTTTTAATACAGTTCTTTTGTTTGTTCTCTCTCTCTCTCTCTCTCTCTCTCTCTCTCTCTCTCTCTCTCTCTCTCTCTCTCTCCTCTCTCTCTCTCTCCCCCCATCTTTTCCTCTTGTTTATTCGCGCTTCCCCTTCTCTTTCTGTATTCCTCCCCCATTCTCTCTGTCTCTCATTCTGCTCCCCCCCCCCCCCTCTCCCTTTTCCAAATCCCCGTCTCTCTCCCCTTTACTCCTCTCTCTCTCTCTCTCTCTCTCTCTCTCTCTCTCTCTCTCTCTCTCTCTCTCTCTCTCTCTCCCCTGAAGAAATGGTGCATTTTATATTGTGTTCTTGTAGAATTTTAGTTAGCTTTTTGACAAGATTTTACCTTGAAAATGGACTGGATCAATTATTTTTAGAGGAAGGGCAGTTTAAAGGACCGTAGCAACTTTCGGGGCATCTCTGTTTGTAACTAAAACACTTTGGTATACAGCACTATCATTAAACCATCTACTGCAAGAACCTGAGGAAGAAAATTCCACATGAGGACACCAGGCTGGGTTTAACAGTAACTACTTCAGGTAGACCACTTTTAGTTTTTGGTTTGTTTTTGTTGTTTTTATGGTCTGCAGGCAAAAGGGATTTCCTCTAAATCGTATTTTGCGCCTTTATTTTGTTGAGAAAGTCTTGGCTTCTATAAACAAAAGTGTTTCTATGGCCTGTTCTGTCTAAAATGCAATATCCACATATGCATACGCATTTGTGTGTATGTGTGTGGAAGGGGTAGGCCTATATTTGGCGGTGGGGCGGGGTGGCTTGTATTTGTGCACTGGTTGGGCACACACACACACACACACACACACACACACACACACACACACACACACACACACACACGAACGCATACGCACGCATACACACACACACACACACACACACACACACACACACACACACACACACCACACACAAACGCACACGCACGCACGCACACGCACGCACACACACACACACACACCCCCACACACACACACACACACACAAAACGCACACGCACGTACACACACGCACGCACACGCATACACACACAAAACAATGGAAGTGGAGCAGACCGTGTTGGCTAGGTATCCAATGCTTGCCCAGCGCGTTGAGTTGATGCGTAGATCAGATTACTGCTAAGTCTCTTCCATGAGCCCTCGTCCCTATCTTTTCTCAAGCATGTATTCACTCATTGATTTGTCAGGCCTCAAACTCTGGTACTATGGTCTGATGGTGTGGCAGAGGTGGTGCAGCGTATATGGACTAGTTTGCACGCAGTGACGGTTCCTTGATGAAACTGATACGAGAGAGAGAGTTATTACAGCGTATAATTTGTGTGTATAACATTGTCAGGATCTGAATTAAATATGGGAAGTAGGGAGAGAGCCGGGGGAGAGGGTGGGGGAAAGACAGGTCATACTAAACGTAATGCTAGGATAAAACATGGTATAAAACTCAGTATTACACTGCGTTCTGTCAATACTTCAGACTGGTGAAGTTGTTGGTAATAGGAAGCATGGCGTATAGTTCGCCACACACATTCTACACGTATAGTTCGCCACACATTACACGATATTCCCACACACATTACAGTAAGTTCGCCACACACATTCTACACGTATAGTTCGCCACACACATTCTACACGTATAGTTCGCCACACACATTCTACACGTATAGTTCGCCACACACATTCTACACGTACTTATCCTACTTTTGGCAAACGATGTTGTCTGAAACAGTCACTGGATTTCAAACGCAATCAAAGAGAATGATTCAACCCTTTCTTCAGATAAATGGGTTGAAAAATAATATCAGTATGTTCACAAATGGGGGATACTTAAGCGTTAGAAAGCAACTGACTTACGATAAATATTAAAGAAAAATAGTACAGACATATGTAAATATCTACATATCTAGCAATGGACCTATAATAGAAATCGACTACCAGGTATAAGTTATCAAGGAATTCTGTTATTCATCTTTGATTTTCAAAATATCCTTATTCATTTTTCCTGACTCACTTTCGTTATACTCTCACAGGCGAATCATGTCAGAGTGAATTTTATTACAATTTTCTCGTTAAAATACAAAAAGGGGACTACTCTTTCCAAGAGAGAGAGAGAGAGAGGAGAGAGAGAGAGAGGGAGGAGGGAGAGAGAGAGAGAGAGAGAGAGAGAGAGAGAGGAGAGAGAGAGAGAGAGAGAGGGAGGGAGGGAGGGAAAGGGGGGAAGCAACTGCAGGACGCCACACAATCACAAAATCTGATGTCTCTTTCAATGGGTTTTTCTTTATTTTTTCTTCCTTTCTTGTTCGTTCTTTTTGTGCTGTCTCATCAACCGGACCACTTCAGTGGGTTGTTCCGTCGCAAGTCCGGAACCGGACCGATAATGGACAGGGAGCAGTCAGTGCCTAGATGTCATGCAGAAAGCCATCAGAGGAAACATTGCGCTGCTGCCCAGTCCTTCTGTTGCTGTTCACCAGTGCCTGTTCTGATTGGACATTCTATTATCAGCATTTTCAGTTCACCAATGCCTGTTCTGATTGGACATTCTATTATCAGCATTTTCAGTTCACCAGTGCCCGTTCTGATTGGACATTCTATTATCAGCATTTTCAGTTCACCAGTGCCTGTTCTGATTGGACATTCTATTATCAGCATTTTCATCATTGTAATTGAGAATACTTACCCGCGATCAGAGACCAAGCTCTCACCGAGGAAAAGTAAGCGAGAAAAGGATATGAAATCCACGCTGTCGTTGACATAGCGGGCTGTCGTTGACATAGCGGGCTGTCGTTGACATAGCGGGCTGTCCTTGACATAGCGGGCGGTCGTTGACATAGCGGGCCAGGGAAGGCGGCTGACAAGCTGCCCGCTGGCACTAATCATTCGTTTCTTGTTCTGTTCAGTCATTGTCAGTCATCAGGTTTTCAGTCATTCCTTCCATTTTTCACGGAGGATGCTTGCTGTACATACGTGTCATGTATACCAAGGTAAAACTAACCTTTCTGCTCCCAAAATTGGTGACAGGATTTTAAGTGTGCACAAAATGTTTGGCGTGCATTCACACGCGGAACTTCGGTTCCTAGTCTAGTTCGATGGACTTTAAAGAGATTGAGTTAGAGCCAGTCTTGTCTCCGACGGGAAAATCCTACTTTACCAACACGGCACGGAGGGGGGCGGGGTACGGGGGGAAAGAGGGGGGTGGGGATTCGAACGAGCGACCATGGATCACCAGCATTACGGGCCCGGCGCTCTACTAACTGAGCTATTCAGGTCCCTATTTTCTGTGTGGAATTTCCCCATTGCTGGCATGAAGTCACTGAGGTGCGAGGCGGTAAGTGCATTCTTTACTTCGAACACATCCCGATGGGACTATGATGAAGAAATCTTGCTGTGTTGAAGAAAAATGTGAGTGGATTTTAGCGCTTGTTTAGCAAAGTAAGGCGACCGCATGCGGAGATCTAAACATAATGTAATCATTAGACTCCACCGAATAACGGGCACAAACGAATCACAATGTCTTGTTATTCACAATGTCTTGTCATTCACAATGTCTTGTCATTCGTTTGTTCACGTTGTTCGGTGGAGTCGTAATAATTACATTTAACATCTTGTTTAGCAGTGAATTAGGTGATTAACGTGATGATATCAAACCGCAATTGTCGCCGTGTATATTATATTTTTGATCAAAGGCATACAGCCTTGTTTTACAAACAATGGAGCGCGCGCGGGGGGGGGGGGGGGGGGGGGGGGGGGGGGGGGGGGGGGGGGGGGGTCTTTGAATTTATACAGTCAATAAATCTCTTTCTGTGTTGTTTGTGTGTGTTGTGTGTGTGTGTGTGTGACTTGAGGCGTTTTCCTGCTGTTTCCGCTGTTTCTACTGTTGCCGATGCGTCTGTTTTGTAGCTACTTAGTTAATATTGTATTACTAAAATGACCCATTTTAGATTCTGATACGGAGTTGCAGACCTCTCTCTCTCTCTCTCCTCTCTCTCTCTCTCTCTCTCTCTCTCTCTCTCTCTCTCTCTCTCTCTCTCTCCTGTGTTTCGTTCGTTTTACTTCTTTTTTTTTTTTTTTCCTTTTTCTGTATCCATCCTCCTAATCCCTCCACTCTCGTCACCCATTTGTATTTGGAATGAATTTATAAGAAAGAAAATACACGCAAAATTAAACCCAAAACTCCATATTGGTTGCTGTGGAATAAAATATGAAGCAAGTCTTCTATAGTGAAAGCAAAAGAAATGAAAATGTATTCTTGTTTCTTGACACTTACACAACTGCCACGGAATGCAGCGCTGCATCACAACAAGCATTATACTCAGCAATCCTGGAATTCTTTTTTTTTCTTTTACATTTTTCTTTGACGTTTGGAAGCCTGACATGAAATGCATTCCCACTCAAGAACAAGCACAACAAGCCGATGAAGAAGAAAATAATCTTCACTCCCCCGTACTTTATTCCCCAAAAGGTTTCTTGCATTCCCAGATATCAGCCATCTTTGGACTCCTCATCAAATGAAGGAACAGGCCAGGGACATCCTGGATGATCTGAAGAACGTCTCTTTGGCCCATTGCCTTCAGCCTCCATCCCCCAACATGCAGGAAGCAGCCATCAACGCTGTGCATGCATACATTCCATAGTGCCATTGCCTTCCGCCTCCCTCCCCCCGACATGCAGGAAGCAGCCATCAACGCAGTGCATGCATACATGTGTGTGTGTGTGTGTGTGTGTGTGTGTGTGTGTGCGCGCGCGCGCGCGCGTACGTGTGTGTGTGTGTGTGTGTGTGTGTGTGTGTGTGTGTGTGTGTGTGTGTGTGTGTGCGTGCGTGCGTGCGTGTGTGTATGTGTGTGTGTGTGTGTGTGTGTGTGTGTGTGTGTGTGTGTTCTTATATAATTATCTACTGCTGCTATGGCTACTGCTGCTGCTGTTGCTGTTGCTGCTGCTGCTGCTGCTGATGATGATGATGATGATTATTATTATGATGAAGTTTCGTTTTAACTCACTGGTTGTACGATAAACGTATGGATCGACGCTGTATTTGGCAGAAAGCGAAATTAACATACTTGTGTATATTCCTGTTTTATGTCTTTTTTTTTCGTCCCTTCCCTTTCCTTCTTCTTCTGCCCTCCTGTGATCCATTGTTTGAGGCTGAAATGAATTTGTTAAATAGCTAGTAAAGCATGATGTCAAGTTTTAATATAACTATAATCAAGCCATTGAATGTAACTTAAAAAAAAAAATAGGCGCAAATTTGAGCCCCAAAATTGCTTATGAATTTCATACGAATCAAAACTACGAAACAACTCTTTAAGTATTGAAAGAAAAAAAAAAGACAATTTGACATCTGGAAGACTGCAATGGAGTTCATACCCATATTCAAGTACAAGGGCAACAACCCTTTTAAAAGAAAGATTCATTCCCTCTCCTCCAAAAAATGGTACGGACACGTTTCCACATTTGACACGAGATATTGGGCAAGTTTGCCTCTTCATCATACCAAAGAAAGTTTCCGGAACAAACTCGATATTTTGAAAAATGCTTCTTCTGCCTATTGCCCCCACCATCTTTTCTGTTCTATGCACGAGGCAGAGAGTGGAAATATCGCACTTTCTGTATATCCAGTCAGATCAAGTCTCTATGATGAACGTAAATCAGAACGATTTCCTTTTTGACCTTTCGCCCTCTTGGACAACATTCATCTAGTAATAATCCACTATGACCCGGGCTTTAAATGGAAAGAAGCTGAATAACAAACTAGATTGTTAAACTTTAATTCAAATAAAAAAACAACAAACACCCAAAGCATTTTACAGAAGCGCTTTCGGTTTTTGCAAACCTTCCTCAGCTGACCATGGAAGTCGGCGTCAAAGCTAGTTGATGTAATGTGTGTTTTTTACGTCATTAATCCCCCCACCCCCCTCATTACTGTATGATAAATAGTGATGCCTGGGTGAAGTCTTGATTCAGTGAAGGGCAAAGTTCCCAGGGCAGATTGTTCATGTGAAACCAGCTAATCCCACACATTGAGACCAAACGGGTAGTTGGTCTTCAACTTGTGTCTCCACATCCTCTGTCTATCTTTTCTTTTCTGTGCATCTGTGGTCTTTATGAGTTCAATCACACAACGTTTCAAATCTGACAGCTGGTGTCCAGGTCCACAGAAATGGCGTGCCACGAGTGTGTCTTGCTTTCTGATGATGTCAGAGCGATGACCACTGAAGCGTGTTTGTAGGGTGTTTCCCGTCTCACCAACATACTGTACATCCTGGCAATGTCCACAGTTGATCACGTACACTAGGTTGGTACTTTTGCACGTAGCTGAGTATATTGTTAAACTTTCGTATTTTTTGTTTTTGATCTCTATCTATTTTCCTCTGTGATTTGCCGAGTTGTGTGTGTGTGTGTGTGTGTGTGTGTGTGTGTGTGTGTGTGTGTGTGTGTGTGTGTGTGTGTGTGTGCAAGGTCTTCTACCAGCATCTGAATTTCTGCGTTGGTTTTGCTGGTAGAAGACCTTTGTACAAACGATATTTTAATATACACTGACGGTTCTGTCACCAAAGGTAAGTCAGGCTGGGGATACACAGTGAAGCAAAATGGCCGAACTATTCAGTAAGACAATGGTGCGCACAGTTTCACTACTTCAAGTCTAACAATGGAGATAGAAGCAGTGACACAAGCACTCCACTGGCTTACATCCATAAGCCAGTTTCAAACTCAGCAAGCCATGATACTGACTGACTCCATGAACCTACTTCAGAAAGTGAAAAGTGGAATGCGAAGCCCTGCTTGGAATGAACTAATGTGCAGCCTTCCATTGGAGAGACTCATGTGGATGTACTGCCCTGGACATGCTGGAGTTAAAGAAAACGAGAGAGCAGACACCGTGGCTGGCAAGGCAACAATAGGAACTGGATTACTGCTTGGCCGATCTGATGTGATAAGAAATCTGAAGAATCACTTAAGCAAACAAGAGCAAAGCCACTATACTATATCTATCAGATCTGAACATCAAGAGAGGAAGTGGCTGCACATCCAGACTTAAGGGAAGAGCAAGAAACATCACCAACCAAACAAACATTGGAATAATTTCGAGGCAAACATTGCGAAGAATCCTAGAGATTGGGGCAAACTCATACTGGGCCTTTCCAATAACAGGCACAAAAGATGAAACACATGTCAACTGAGATAAGACTTTGAATCTCTCAGGGTCCCCAGCGTATACTGTAGACGTGTGTGCGCTGGTGTGTGTTCATCATTGGGGTGATGCCAGCATGTTAATTAGAGTGTCCATGGACATCATGAGTGTGCAAGCGTTGGTGTGTGAGTGTGTGTGGGAGAGAGTGTGAGTGAGTGAGTGTGTGTGTGTGTGTGTGTGTGTGTGGTGTGTGTGTGTGTGTGTGTGTGTGTGTCCATCAGTGGGGCAATGTCAGCGTGTTAATTAGAGAGTCCACAGACATGTGTTTGGAAGCGTTGGTGTGTGAGTGTGTGTGAGAGAGAGTGTGTGTGTATGTGTGCGTGTGTGTGTGTGTGTGTGTGTGTGTGTGTGTGTGTGTGTGGCGTGCGCGCGCGCGCGCGTGCGTGTGTGTGCGTGTGTGCGTGGGATGTGTTTGAGGGGGAGGAGTTGTTCTTATTGTTATGTGTATGTGTGTGTGCGCGCGAGTGTTCTTGTTCCTAGGTCATCTTCTGAACATTCACGCACGCAGTCACCACACACACACACACACACACACACACACACACACACACACACACACACACACATACATACATACACGCGCGCGCGCGCACTCACACACACACACATACGAACGTGTGCGCGTATGTTCGCTCGCTCTTACCCACACACATATACACATGTGTACATGTTCACGTCCACACAGACACACGCGCGCACATACACGCATACACATAAGCGAACAAATGCACACACACACGCACATGCGCACACGCCCACATACAAAGACACATACATACTCAGATGTGTACACATACAGCCTCTATGCAGATACGTGTGCTCACATAAACCCACAAATTACACACACACCACACACACACACACACACACACACACACACACACACACACACACACATACGCACTTCTGCACACACACAAAACAACACACACACACACACACACACACACACACACACACACACACCACACCTACGTGCACACACACACACACAGAAACAAACGGGCACACATGCCTGCGCGCGCGCACACACACACACACACACACACACACACACACACACACACACACACACAATGACACACACATGCGCCCACGCACACACATGGGCCCATGCCCACACATCATACACACACGTGTACATCCACTACAAAAAAAATGGTAGGTAGGCACTCAAGGTCTGACCAGCGCGTTGGGCTAATGCGTAGGTCAGACATCCGCTGAGTCGTAGCCATGAAACCCTTTTCTTCAATTGTCTCATCTTTGTTGTTAATTTATTTATCCATCAGCTTCAAATCATGCGTAGTGTGGTCTCAAAACTTAGCGGATGCGGTGTAGCGTATATGGACTAGTCCGCACGCAGTGACGCCTCCTTGATGAAACTGAAACTGAAACTCTGTGTGTGTGTGTGTGTGTGTGTGTGTGTGTGTGTGTGTGTGTGTGTGTGTGTGTGTGTGTGATTCTTTGTTTTCAATTACTGTCCAAAAGATTATGTATTTATTATAGATTGATGATGATAACTATAGTTATCATAATAATTACAATAACAACATTAGCAACAGTAAAAACTATAATAATGATGATGACAACAGTGATGAAGTTATTTTCATAGTAATGAAAAGCACTGACAGGGATAATGATGATGATGATGATGATGATGATGATGATGATGATGATGATGATGATGACGATGATGATGATGACAAGCAAGAAAGAAAGAAAGAAAGAAAGAAAGAAAGAAAGAAAGGAAGAAAGAAGTGAATGAGTAAAAACGAAAAGCACCCTGCATAAAATGATAGTGAAATGAAACAAAGATAGATTGAATAATAATTAAAAAAGTAAAATGAAAAGGAGGAAAGACACGTACAAGCAATGCAGTCAATCGGTGGAAGTGCAGATAAACTGTTAGTGTTCACCCTTTCCCATCTCCTCCTTCCACTGCAGCACGTGGAACACACGAACCCCACAACCACCTATTTCCTCTACAACCACTCCAACCCCACAACCACCTATTTCCTCTACAACCACTCCAACCCCACAACCACCTATTTCCTCTACAACCACTCCAACCCCACAACCACCTATTTCCTCTACAACCACTCCAACCCCACAACCACCTATTTCCTCTACAACCACTCCAACGCCACAACCACCTATTTCCTCTACAACCACTCCAACCCCACAACCACCTATTTCCTCTACAACCACTCCAACCCCACAACCACCTATTTCCTCTACAACCACTCCAACCCCACAACCACCTATTTCCTCTACAACCACTCCAACCCCACAACCACCTATTTCCTCTACAACCACTCCAATCCCACAACCACCTATTTCCTCTACAACCACTCCAACCCCACAACCACCTATTTCCTCTACAACCACTCCAACCCCACACGAATACTTGTGTCTGTGGAACATGAAATACATCACCACCTCTTTCTGTCCATCCATCTAAACTAACACGCCCACGGGCATCAAAAGCCCACGGTTACCAAGCTGGGGTACCATGAACCTGTGATATACTGTGGTGTATGCCTCACCTGATGAGTAGAAATAAATGAACACATCAATCAATAACCATGTCTGTGGGCACACTGATACACTACACTACCTACATTACACACACACACACACACACACACACACACACACACACACACACACACACACACACCCCATTAGAACTTGAATATAATCCTTTCACCCTTTTTAGGTATGGAGGATAACAAATAAACAAACCGGTGCAACAACAGCATAAACAGTTTTTTTTAAAATTCTGTTTGCCATAAACATAAAGGTTTCTTAGCGATAAATACAAAATTTCTTTATGTCGAATACACAAAATACACATTCAAAAGTAATCATTTTTTAATACACAAAGAGGAAAAAAATTAAGCAACATTACCGTTACACACGCGCGCGCGCGCGCGAAACACACACACACACACACACACACACACACACACACACACACACACACACACGACACTACACATTACACACTTCAGCTTGCATCACCACATATCTGCACACGCACCGGACACTTGCCTTTGCAGTGCACAATTGTCAGCTTCTTCGCTATTGGACTGCAGAACCTGCCTTTCACACTTGTTGGGCAAGCACTTCCGCAGCGCGTGCACGAATCCAATATTCCCACTGCGCATCGAGCCCCGGGCCATTCATCCGCCAACTCACATAGCAGGAAGGGTGTCCGCTGAACGAAAGAGATCGTGAAAAGTTCTTCTGTGCCTCGTCACACATTTGGACGGAGACAGCTTTCAGATCCTATACTAGCTCGGGGGAGAATGCGCTGGGTGGAAAAGTCGACAAGTGTAGATGGCCTTTTACACTTTTTGACCGGGCTGGGCAGGAGGAGGTTGAGTCGAGCAAATAGACCGTATCAGGTCAACTCGCGAGGGATGGGGAGGGAGGGAGACAGGTGAGAAAGGTTATGTACCTTCTATTGTCTAAAGATTGTATAAAGGTAGAAAGAACGTGGAAGGGGTAAAAGACAGAGAGAAGTGGAGTGATGAGGCAATGAGTGTGTGTGCGCGTGTTGGTGTGTGTCGTGTTGTGTGTGTCGTGTTGTGTGTGTCGTGTTGTGTGCGCGTGTAGGTGTGTGTCGTATTGTGTGTGTCGTGTTGTGTGTGTCGTGTAGGTGTGTGTCGTGTTGCGTGTGTCGTGTTGTGTGTGCGACATTGACTCTCTCTGTGGCTTGCCGGTGCCAGGGCTGCTACGGTACAAGCCAGGGTGCGACTGTGGAACGGGGTCGGACTGAGTGGTGTGGGGAATGCTGCCACTGGAGTGGCATAGAAGATCACACACACACACACACACACACACACACACACACACACACACACACACACACACTGAGTGGTGTGGGGAATGCTGCCACTGGGGTGGCATAGAAGATCACACACACACACACACACACACGCGCGCGCGCGCGCGCGCGCGCACACACACAGACAGACAGACAGACAGACACACACACACACACACACACACACACACACACACACACACACCACACAGAGGGAGGAAATAAAAACTAATATTGGCTGTTTGATGATGAATTATGAATGAAATCCTATACTGAGCCACAAAAGAAACGCAAACGATGGGTCCATTCAATGTACTCTCATGTTGTTGACATTTAATTACAACAATTGAAATGAACTGAATGCAACCATTGAGTTTCTGGCTTTAGTGTTCTTATTGTTGGCTGAAGCAAAAAGTGGTCACGTGTCATGAGTGTCACGGAGAGGGTCAGAAACGAGTGTGTCCCCCACGAGCGTTGATAACAGCCTGACATCTGGCGGGCATGGAGTGGATCAGACGGTTGACCGTGGCCATGTTGACGTTGTTCCAGATCTGCCTCAGTGCCTGTTCTAGCTGACGGGCTGTGGTTGGCCTCGGTGAACAGCATTCAGCTCCCGTTTGAGATGGTCCCAGAAGTGTTTGATAGGGTTCAAATCAGGGCTCAGCGATGGCCACTGCAAAGCTCTGATGCCCTGTTGCTGCAGGAAGTCTGTGGTGACTCTGGCAGTGTGTGGACGAGCATTGTCCTGCTGCAGAGTGAGGTGGCCGTGCTGCTGGAAGTGGGGCACAACAACGGGCCTCAACACCTGGTCAATGTATTGCTGCGCAGTAACGCCATTTCCGCGACCAGAGCCAATGTCTAGGAAAACAATAGGCCCAACAAGCTGATTGAGGCTGATTCCTCCCCATACCATGATGCTCGCACCTCCCCAAGCGTTGATCTCGTGGACGTTGTTGTTGGCATACCTCTGGTTGCGCCTCCTCCACACCCGGATTCGGCCATCAGCATGATGAACACAGTATCGGCTCTCATCCGTGAAGAGGATGCCCCTCCATTGCCGCCAGTTCCAGTTCCAGTGCTGCTGGGCCCATTGCAGTTGTTGCCTATGTCTTGGAGTAAGAACAGGTCGCCTTACGGGACGGCGGCAGTGCAGGTGATGTCCTGTTAATCGACGCCGCACAGTTTCACCAGAAATTGGTGCACCATGCCTGCCAATGGTGTTTCTGGCCGTTTCCGTTGCATAAGTGAATGGCTCACGCAGGTGACGGCGGTGAATCGCCCGATCTTGTCGCGCAGTCGTTACACGGGGTCTGCCGCTTCGTGGGTTGTCCCGAGCGTCGCCATTTGCCTGGAACCTGGCCCACAAACGACAAATTGTAGAAACAGCCACGCCAAACGCAGCTGCGACTTGTGCAGCACGGTTTCCGGCTTGGAGTCACCCTATGGCTCTTTCTCTGTCGATGGCGCTCAGTCTTGGCATTCTGGTCATGTGGAAGTGATTGCTTTGCCAGGGCGTAACAGCCTGGGTTTTTATTCCTAGTGATGTGTGAATACTGTTCAGCGAAAAAAATTGACATGACTGTTTGCATTCGCCTTGCACATGCAAAAACGCGCTGCCACGTTCATGGCGCCGGTGTGAGCTCATTTCTAGTGACACTGACCTGATTTGCACGTGCTGCACACTAGGTCTAATGCTGACTCATGACCGCACGGAATATATGGACACAGCGCACCTACAGTGCCATTAATTATATTCACCCCTACCTACCCCACCATTTGCGTTTCTTTTGTGGCTCACTATATATCAAGTAGACTGTAACAGACTGTAACAGACTTTTGTCTCATCATCCAATGACACTTCCACACCTGGCCAGTCCTGTAACAAACCAAAAGTACTCCCCACCCAGAAGTACTCCCCGGGGGTACTTCTGGGGCCGCGCCAGAATGACTCCCGGGAGTACTTCTGGGTCGGGTAAAACATGGACCCCCCGGTTTTCATAAAGTACTCCCGGAGGTCATTCTAGGCCGGTCCCAGAAGACCCCCCCCCCCCCCCCCCCCACAAACATATCTCCGTTAAGGTGTTGAGGGTTGTTATTTATTGGTCATTGACTCATACATGGACATTCTATCTGAATCAACATAGGAATATAGTCTGAATCAACTTTAGGGGGAGTACTTCTGGGCCGGTCCCAGAAGTACCCCCTTGCATATCTCCTTTGTTAATGTGTTCAGGGTTGTTATTTACTGGTCATAAACTCACACAAGGACATTCTATCTCAGTCAACATTGAAAACGAGTCTGAATCAACTTTAGGGGGAGTACTTCTGGGCCGGTCCCAGAAGTACCCCCCTTGCATATCTCCTTTGTTTATGTGTTCAGGGTTGTTATTTACTTGTTATAAACTCATACATGAACATTCTACCAGAAACAAGGTTGAAATATAGTCTGAATAAGCCTTAGGGGGAGTACTTCTGGGCCGGTCCCAGAAGTATCCCCTTGCACATCTCCTTTATTAATGTGTTCAGGGTTGTTATTCATACTCATACATGGACATTCTATCTGAAGCAACATTGAAAACGAGTCTGAATCAACTTTTGGGGGAGTACTTCTGGGCTGGTCCCAGAAGACCCCCCCCCCCCCCCCCCCCTTGCATATCTCCTTTATTAATGTGTTCAGGGTTGTTATTTACTGGTCATAAACTCACACGAGGACATTCTATTTGAATCAACATAAAAATATAGTCTGAATCAACTTTAGGGGGAGTACTTCTGGGCCGGTCCCAGAAGTACCCCCCTTGCATATCTCCTTAGTTTATGTGTTGAAGGTTGTTATTTACTTGTTATAAACTCACACAAGGACATTCTATCTGAGTCAACGTTAAAAATGTGTCTGAATCAACTTTAGTGGGGAGTTCTTCTGGGCCGGTCTCAGAAGTACCCCCCTTGCATATCTCCTTTATTAATGTGTTGAGGGTTGTTACTTAAAGGTCATAAACTCACACATAGACATTCTATCTGAATCAACATTGGAAACGAGTCTAAATCAACTTTAGGGGGAGTACTTCTGGCTGGTCCCAGAAGTACTTCCCTTGCATATCTCCTTCGTTAATGGGCTTAGGAGTTTTATTTACTGGCCATAAACTGATATATGACATTCTATCCGAATCATCTTTCGAATCTAGAATGAATCAACTTAAGGGGGAGTCTTTCTGCCGCCCCCCCCCCCCCCCCCCCTGCAAATGCATTTCTCGTTTATAAATGTGTTCAATATTGTTATTTACTGATCATTATTCATACGTGGATATTCTATGTGAATCATCATTAAAAACTAGTCTGAATCAATTTGAGAGGGAGTATTTCTGGGCTGGTCCCAGAAGTACCCCCTTGCACATGAACTTTATTCATGTGCTCGGGGTTGTTTTTTTATTGGTCAAAAACACATACTTAACGTTCTTTCAGTTGCAGGAATTGTTATCTTGATTTATTACTTTTTTCATTGATTGTTTTTTAGACAATGAGTTGCAATGGGGGGAAGAGAAAGACGGACGGGAACTTGCTCTTTCGTGTTAATTTGTTTTATACATATCAATGTCTCGCTATATTTGTAAAATTCCTCACTTCGTGAAATGAGTAAGACTTTGCTCAATTAACGAAATCGGCAGAAATCCTGCCTATTTTGTGAAATAAGCAAACCCTATGCATATTTCATTAAATGAGCAAAGCAGCTTTTTTTTTAAAGCAAAATAAGCAACAACAAAAAAGATTTGAGAAAAACTATTTGAACTGTGTGTGTGCGCGCGAGTATACGTGTGTGTGTGTGTGTGTGTGTGTGTGTGTGTGTGTGTGTGTGTGTGTGTGTGCATGCTTGCGTGTATGCGTGCGTGTATGAGCACGCGCACGCGCGTATGTGTACATGTATGTGTGTATGCGTGTGTGTGTGTGAATGTGTGTGTGTGTGTGTGTGTGCGCGCGCGCGCGCGCGCGCGCGTGTGTGTGTGTGTGTGTGTGTGTGTGGTGTGTGTGTGTGTGTGTGTGTGTGTGTGTGTGTGTGTGTGTGTGTGAGCGTGTGTGTGTGTGTGTGTGTGTGTGTGTGTGTGTGCGTGTGTGTGTGTGTGTGTGTGTGTGGAGAGAGAGAGAGAGTGTGTGTGTGTGTGTGTGTGTGTGTCTGAGAGAGAGAGAGAGAGAGAGAGAGAGAGAGAGAGAGAGAGAGAGAGAGAGATGTTTCTGAATAATTATCTCCTTGTCCTTTGATGTCTATTCAGCCTCACTGCTGAAGCCTTTAAACTGACCGAGCTGTCATCATATGGACAGCCAGCAACGTATTAAAGATGCACTGGACAAAAAATGTGAAAAAAGAGATATTCAAATTCTTAAAGACAACAGATCCAAAACGGCTACACCAAGGGAGATGTACTACATAAGAAGTGAGTTCGGCCTTCGAGTTGTTTTTTTTTCGTTACTGCGTGAGTAGTCATCTTGGAGGAGGATTTCAGATCCCTCATTGACCCAAACGACGAAAGACTTAAAGATGGAAATGGTGCGGCACAAGGGGATGGCCAGGGACATAGTGATGGTGAGGGACATGTGATGATACTACTACTACTTCTTCTGCTGCTGCAGCTACTACTACTACTACTACTACTACTACTACTACTACAGTAACAGCGGTAGCAGTAATGACAAGTGCAACAACAGGAGTGGTTGTAACAACGCCAATAATAACTTCAGCTGCGGCAGCAGTGACAGTAACAACGACAAAAACATCGTCAACAAAATCGAGTAGTGTAGTGTGGTGCAGTATAGCTCAGTGTAGTGTAGTGCAGTGTAGCGCGCAGTGCACTGCAGTGCAGTGTAGTGTAGCTCAGTGCAGTGTAGTGTAGTATAGTGCAGTGCTGTGTCATGTAGTGTAGTGTAGTGTAACACAGAGCAGTATAGCGCAGCGCAGTGTAAAGCAGTAGGGTGCAGTGCAGTGTGGTGTAGCGTCGCGTCGCGTCGGTTCGGGCGGGTCAGGTTGATTCAGACTATATTTCAGTGTTGATTCAGATAGAATGTCAATGTGTTAGTTTATGACCAGTAAACAACAACCCAGAACACATCAATAAAGGAGATATGCAAGGGGGGTACTTCTGGGACCGGCCTAGAAGTACTCCCCCTAAGGCTGACTCAGACTATATTTCAATCTTGATTCAGATAGAATGTCAATGTATATGTTTATAACCAGCAAATACCAATCCTGAACACATTAATAAAAGAGATATGCAAGGGGCGTACTTCTGGGTTACATAT
>CM065724.1:54270299-54297799 GCA_033310375.1 Conus canariensis
ACTGTTGAAGAGATTCTCAATACCCTTCCATCGATTCCGTCCGTCTCTGGTTCCTCGTTGTTTTAATTTCAGCAACCAATTGAAAACTTCAGTTATTGAAATATACGGTATGGTTAAAACCGAAACGACATTTTTTGAACGACAATATTGTTGTAACTCTTGTAAATCGTTATCATTAGTTTTGTCATTTATTATTATGTCATTATGTCATTGCAACATTTGCAAAATGAAAGTTCAAATCTGCTGGTGATATTTCTTTTACTGGAGTTTGAGAAGAAGACTTCAGTTTATTAGTGGTTAAAAGATTAATAGCTTTCCAAATCACTTTTGACTTCTGTGAAGAGGATAATAAATCTTGAAAATATTTTTTCTTCGCTATTCGTTTCATAGAATTTACTTTATTTCTTTGTTTTCTGAAGTGTTCTGTGCCTTTTGTCCTGAGATAACGGTCTCTTTTATATCTTTCATTGCCTATTTCCTTAGTCAACCAAGGTGGTTTGATTACATATTTCACTCTTTTCTTACAAAAGGAGCATGTCTATTACACTGAATTATACGTATTAATCCAGAGGTTAACAGCATCATCGGGTGTTTCTTACCTATTAACTATAATCTAAACCTGAGTGAATTAAATCATAAAGGAAGCATTTCTATCAAAATGTGTAAAGCATCTATATCTTTTTAGACTCAAAAATTGCAGCATCCGTCATGAAATTAAACTTGTCACACCAGTCAGTGGTTTCAGCTGTGTTTTCTATATGGAATTCCTACCAAGATTGGTTTAGAATGTCTAAGAGTAATTTCTGTCCAAATAGACTCAATGTTATATTTTTCTAAATGGGACAATCTTTTGAAGTTTACTGAGTTTGCACAGTATAAATGCAATCCGGTTTATTGCTACCTGGAGTTAGAGCTAGTCTCCCAACAAACGAAAATGTACTACTCGTAGCTTTCACTCACTCGTAATCCGGTTGATTTAGGTGTAACTGGGTCAAGTCGGTTTATATTATAGTTAGGCATGTACACATCGGAATCAGGAATCACATTTGTTCATCGAGATTCAGCAATACAAAAGACATGAAAGTTATTACCATTATTATATAGAATTGTTGCAATATCATCGGTTTTATTTCTAGCACTGTTGATATTTAAAAATCCTACTCGGAGCCCCTCCTGTGAGGGCCATGTGTCTAACGCAGAAGGCATTGTATTGCAAAAAACGTCAGCCAATATTTAACTATAATCTTATGCACAGTGCACTTCATACAATGTGATACGCAGAGGAATGCATACAATATAATCATAAAGACTGTGAATTATTTAATACAAGTAAAACTCTGTATCTAACGTTAAATCACTGTTGCAAAATTGACAAATTAACAATGCACATCAAGAGAAATGAAACCATTTAAGGAATACACAAGCACTGAACAAGCTTACTTAGATTTCAGAAGTTACAAAAGCAAACTGTATATTCAAAGAGGCAAATAAAGCAACAATGTTTGACAGGAACAAAAAGCGGAACAATGTGTGAAAGGAACAAAAAGCGGAACAATGTGTGACAGGAACAAAAAGCGGAAGTACGTAATGTTTTACACTATTTTTATATTAGATACACGAGTGAAAACTGAATACTTAGTTCAGTGAGAAGATAGTCCTGATCACCTCATGCAGACTGCAAACACATACCACACTATTGGTGACAGCAGTGGCCCGATGCAGCTGTCTATAGTATTTCTTATGCAATATATCCAGTGGCAGTGACTTCCATCAAAGTATAGCGAACGCAACGTTTTCTTAAACATCAGTTCCACGCTGAGCTTTCTTTGTATTACAACACACATACACGTATGCATGCACATATACATACCCCCCCCCCCCCACACACACACACACATATATATACACACACACGTACGCACGCGCGCGCACACACACGTACACACACACACACACACACACACACACACACACACACACACACACACACACACACACACACACACACACACAAGCATTCTCAACCAGCAAGCTAACTCTGTAGCATTTGATGCGTGTTTATGTAGGATGTCATCAGGTTGAACAGAAGTTGGTCGTACGAAATAGGGGGTGTTTGTGTCATGGTGACGGTATTGTTATGACTGAACACTGGGTCATAAAACCTGTTACGACCGGGCGTGGGGGATAGTGGAGAGGGCCTTGGTTCGACGGAGTTGTCTGGCCGCCGTTTTACAGAGAGGAGAGGGGGAGCGAGAGGAGGACCGCGGGGGGTACGATCAGAGGCACTTGAAATTTGACGGGGCAGTGTATTGTTTCCGCGGATAAGGGGTGGATAGTGAGTCATGGATTCTACTGGTGGATACTCATTAGTTGAGGCTCTGCTTTACTGTCTAAAACCCATCCGCATGTTTTGTTGATTTTGAATTGAATGCCAGCTATAAACGGACATATCTTGACGTTTAGAAGTCACTGGTCAATTATGTCTTGAGCTAAAAACATGGAACTGAAAGGGGAACAAGAACTGCTTAAAGTTAATCGCCGGTTTGGCAGTACCTGCTTCGCTGGGATGGATCAGGGTACTGTACAAGGCTAGTTTGGGTCTGGGCTTTCCTTCAGTGGTTGTGAATGTGGTGTAATTGTCCATAAAATCTCTCTCTCTCTCTCTCTCTCTCTCTCTCTCTCTCTCTCTCTCTCTCTCTCTCTGCCTCTCTCTCTCTCTCTCTCTCTCTCTCTCTCTCTCTGTGTGTGTGTGTGTGTGTGTGTGTGTGTGTGTGTGTGTGTGTGTGTGTGAGAGAGTGCGAGTGATTTGAGATCTTTGCGTATTTTGCTGATGATGATAGCGATAATAATGTTGATAACACTTCTGTTTTGCAACATTTAAGTTGATGTGTAAAAACAATCCGTGCTAGATTTGATGTACCTGAGCCAGTTTCAAAACTATCATTCTTAGCATTTCTTCCTTTCTATTTTTGTTTTCATTCCCCAATATTTTAACACTTAAATAGATTTATGACATAATAATTCAATTTTACCATCGTAATTTTTGTAATTATGTCATTACATCTTAGCAAAAAGAAAAATAGCCAATGCAGATTTGAAGCAAAATTCTATATTGATTATGAAAAAATCTCAACAATGTTTTTTCGTATTGTATTTCATTAGGGGGGGGGGGGGGGTGTCAAATTTGACATGAAAAACTGCATTATACCGATTTGTTATTTATTAGAATTTTGCGAAAAAAATGTTTCCAATCATACAAGAAACTAAAAACAGATTTGCTCACATTCCTTGGCATCTGCATGACTCGCACGAAATGTATCCCCACTCTCAAGAACAAGCACAACCTTTTTTGTTTTCGTTTAGAACAAAAAATCATCCCCATTCTTCCATACCCTGGCTCTACCATGTTTCCTCCATTTGGCTCTAGATATCAGCCATCTTATGCCTCGTCATCAGAAGAAAGAAAGTGAAGACAACAAATCGGATGGTCTGAGAAACGCCTCTTCTGCCCCGTTGCCTGGAGCCTCCATTCCCCTGCAGGAGCTGACCGGGAATGCGGAGCGCGCACGAATCCAATACTCCCATCGCACACTGGGTCCACAGGGCTATCCGGCAACTCACACAGCAGGAAGTGTGTCCGCTGCACGAAATAGATCGTGCAAACCCTCCCGTTTAGCTCTCACCGAAAGTTTGCGCGCAGTCTGCGTTCAAGTCTGTGGACAGTTGAGAGAGTTGGGGGTGCTGGAAGGGTGGGGGGGGGGGGGGGGGGGGGGGGGGGGGGGGGGGAGAGAGAGAGAGAGAGAGAGAGAGAGAGAGAGAGAGAGGATGATGATGATGATGATGATGATGATGATAGAGACAAAGAAGAAGAAGTGAGAGAGTGAGGGTGTGATGTGTTGAAAATACTTTTCACACACATATACGCTCGCGTTACATGGTGTAAACATGGAGTAAAAATCCGGAAATCAAGCCACAAAACCATAACCTTTCGTTGCTTCTCAAACACTAACAATCAAAATTTCCTGTTTGATTTAACGAACTCAGAACTCTCCGCAGTATACAATATTACTGATCCAGATTCAGCAATTGAATTTTGGATCCAAATTTTTACCCTAGTCTATAGTACTCATGCTCCGTTCAAAATGACAAGGGCAAAGCATATTCCCAAACCACTGCGGCACACGAAAAATACAGGAAGCATGTTACTTTCGAGACCTTTTGAAAGAACATGGCTATGAAGAAGAATCAAGATTGCTAAAAAAATGTAATAAACTCTCACAAGCACAAATACCATGGAGGGTTATTAACTTCCAAACAAAATCCAAAACTGGTTTGGCACGCAATAAACCATCTTGATAATAATAATACATCTTCAAAATCTACTGATATCAAAGACATATCTGCTGAACAACTTAACACTCACTTGTCTACAATTCCAGATACAGTTGTTACAACTGATTATTCAAGCTCTAATGAACTTAAAAAACTTCATCAATTTTGTGACGACAAAAACATTACGTCTGAACTACACATTCCACTCATAAATGTGTACGAGGTGTATCAGTACCTACTTCGTCTAAAACTATCAGGAACCCGTGGAATAGATGGCATAAATGGCAAAATTCTTAAGCTCTTGGCTCCATTTATAGCTGACACGTTAACGTATTTCTTTAATCTGTTCACAGATAAAAGTTATTTTCTGAATGCATTCAAAAAAGCAAAAGTATAACCCATTATAAATCTGGTGATAATTCAGATCCTTCAAAGTACAGACCAATATCAATCATTTCTATCCTTTCCCAACCCCTAGAAAAACATTCAAATAAAACATCCTTCATCTCTTCAACACGTACCATTTTTTCCAGTAAAATCTTTAAGTTATCACATTTTTTAATTTTTTTTTTAGTCTCTCTGCCATTTTTTTTTCAAGGGCAAACGCTTTTATTCATTTGTAAAGGAATTTACAGATGGCAAACGTGAACAGAGAACAGTGCTAGAAACAACAAAATGGACAGTAGGTCCTATCTTACAGAAACAGATTAGAAAGCAGCAATAGGTTTACAACATGAACAGCAAATCCTATCTTACAGAAACAGATTAGAAAGCAGCAATAGGTTTACAACATGAACAGCAAATCCTATCTTACAGAAACAGATTAGAAAGCAGCAATAGGTTTACAACATGAACAGCAAATCCTATCTTACAGAAACAGATTAGAAAGCAGCAATAGGTTTACAACATGAACAGCAAATCCTATCTTACAGAAACAGATTAGAAAGCAGCAATAGGTTTACAACATGAACAGCAAATCCTATCTTACAGAAACAGATTAGAAAGCAGCAATAGGTTTACAACATGAACAGCAAATCCTATCTTACAGAAACAGATTAGAAAGCAGCAATAGGTTTACAACATGAACAGCAAATCCTATCTTACAGAAACAGATTAGAAAGCAGCAATAGGTTTACAACATGAACAGCAAATCCTATCTTACATAAACAGATTAGAAAGCAGCAATAGGTTTACAACATGAACAGCAAATCCTATCTTACATGAAACAGATTAGAAAGCAGCAATAGGTTTACAAAGTGAACAGCAAATCCTATCTTACATAAACAGATTAGAAAGCAGCAATAGGTTTACAACATGAACAGCAAATCCTATCTTACATAAACAAATTAGAAAGCAGCAATAGGTTTACAACATGAACAGCAAATCCTATCTTACATAAACAAATTAGAAAGCAGCAATAGGTTTACAAAGTGAACAGCAAATCCTATCTTACATAAACAAATTAGAAAGCAGCAATAGGTTTACAAAGTGAACAGCAAATCCTATCTTACATAAACAAATTAGAAAGCAGCAATAGGTTTACAACATGAACAGCAAATCCTATCTTACATAAACAAATTAGAAAGCAGCAATAGGTTTACAACATGAACAGCAAATCCTATCTTACATAAACAAATTAGAAAGCAGCAATAGGTTTACAACATGAACAGCAAATCCTATCTAACATATACATAGTACAACAAGCGCAACATTGAGTTTACACTGTCAGAGTCACACATTCACCTTCTTACTGTTTTGGAGCGTTGTCCTTTTTTCTTAATCAATAATCAGAAAGAGAGAGAGAGGAGCGAGCGAGAGAGAGAGAGAGAGAGAGAGAGAGAGAGAGAGAGAGAGAGAGACAGACAGACAGACAGACAGACAGACAGACAGAGAGGAGGAGAGAGAGAGGAGAGAGGAGAGAGAGAGAGAGAGAGAGGAGAGAGAGAGAGAGAGAGAGAGAGAGAGAAAAATCTTGAAATCTTCTATACAGAGCCATAGGAATCGACATCAACAGTACAAATAAATTACTTATCCAAAAACGACGGTTAAGTTTTAGCTGCCACGCTCTTGCTCGAAATTATGTATAGTGATCGCTCTTCAAGTTTACCCAACAGTATTGAATCCAGGCTTTGTTCAAGACTACGCACATACATACACGAGCGCACGCAAGCACGCGCACACAAATCTTAGTTCTCAATCAAAAGCTTATAATTGTGCCATTTGTTTCCAAAATCAACATAGTTCATATTCATTTTCGTAATGCATTTTTCTACTTAAAATTTGGTTTTCAATATTTTCTAAAGACAGGAAACATAGGAAGTATCTTTTCAGCTCTGGCTTTGTATAATACAAAGGACTTTGCAGAGATAATAATGTAATCGAATATGTCAGTTTTTAACCGAGAATCAGTGCCAAACAGAACAAGTTCCTTTGATAACATAATTTAGGAACACTAAGGGAAATTGTCTTTTAAGAAATTCTGAAGATCAATCCAAAAACGTGTTGTCACGTCGCATGTGAAAAATAGATGATCTATGGTTTCTTTTTCAGGCTTACAGAAAGTATATTTGTTAATTTCAACGATGTTCACTTTTTCAAGGACAATATTTGTAGCCAGGATCCTGTGAATTAATCTCGTTTGAAAGCGTTTCAGTTTAATTTCTTTTATTTTGTGTGTGCGAAGAAATATATTTTTCCAGTTCAATTCATTACCTGTTTCATTGTTCCATTTCTCACAGCACCTTGGTTGTGAGTTATCTACATTTAAGATATCAGAATAAAGCCGAGCTCCTTTCTTCACGCTCCAAATGATACTGAGACCATTTTTAGTGTTCTTAGGTTATATTGCAAGTGAATCTGATATTCTTCGTTTGAACGTATTTTTGACAGATCGTACACAACCTAGATATAGCATAAAGTTTGCTTGTTCTTGAATTCTTCATTTCTCATGAATGACTCTGCTTGGTTTATTTCATCCGCAATACGATGTCTTTCCATTCCTTGAAACATATATTTTTCCCGTCTAGTTTAATGTTTTATTGTAAAGACGTTTTCAGCCAAGAATTCGCTAGGATCCTCAATACTTACTTTATTACCAAAAATGTCATATGCTCGGAAAGTATCGTTCCAAAAGGCATTAGTCCCTTTTGGTTAACTGGTAAAGCATAGCCATATTTCTGAAGATCCTTTACCAAGGGATACGGTTTTTTTCTTTTTTTATCACCGACTTCCATTTATGATTACTAAATTTAAGTTTTATTATCCATGTAAGTTTCAGTGCCATTGTCATATGTTTAAGTGAAGGTATTCCTTATCCTCCGTTTCTTGCATTTTTAACTGTTGTTTTTCGGGCTATCCTGTCCTGTTGGTTATTCCATACGATTGAAAGCATTGCTTTTGAAGATTATCTGTAAAGCTTTTTGGTAGGTTAGGTAGCAAGATCCAAAGATGAATCAATTTTGAGAGAAACAGTCATTTTAAAACGGAGAGAATCAGTCATTAAAAAAAGAGTTGTTACACCAACAGGTGTAATAACTCTCTTACTCTGGGCGTTGAATAATGATTTTATTTCAAGAAACTTGTTATTGTAATTCAGTTCTATGCAATGTGATAGTTCTGGGATGAACCATTTTTCAAGGATCTTAAATTATTTTGAATCCAAATCTATTTTTAGGTGGGGTATATATCTAGTCTTTGAAAACACTTTGCTTTCCAGCCAAACTGCGTTTGTTTTCTCGATACTCATATGCAACCCAGATACTTTTGCAAATGTTTTAAGGTCTCTATTGAATGTTCAAATGATATTCTGTCCCTTCCTTTGTCAACTTTGTATCATTTGAGACAGCTTGTGTTCAAACTGGTTAATGTGTATTCCCTTAATCAACACGTACAATTTGCGTCATCCCAGAGAGTCTGGTCTGAGACAAAAACATTGCTGCCATACTGCATTAATAATATTAATAACAACAGATATTGTGGTGTCCTATTCGTTGATTAAAAAAAAGCCTTCGATGTCATTGACCACAATCTTCTTATTCGAAAACTGGAATTTTACTGTTTATCAAAATCTGCCATTATACTTCTAAGATCACAAAGAGATAACAATATGTTTTGTTTGGAACGCCTATCTCTTCAATTACAACTCTTAAATATGGCGTTCCGCAAGGCACCATTTTAGGCCCGCTACTCTTCTCAATCTACATCAACGACCTACCCCTTTATGTGGGATCTACATGCGACCTCTTTGCAGATGACACCACAATCCACACCAGCCATAACGATCCTTTCAGTCTTTAAAAATAATTGCAAGAAAGTACCAATGATCTTGTAAAATGTAAAAGACTTTCCCAGAAAATCTATCAGCTTACCAAAACCAAACACTTTCTTGACTTTCATTCACGAAAACTCTTATTTCCATGCTCACATTCAGTCTTATGTTGATTATGCATCGACGTTAGGGGATTCAGTTAGTGCAAACACACTAAACCCATCGCTGAGCCTGCATAAAAGAGCGCTCAAATTAATCCATCTGAAGAAAACTAGCCTCGAAAGCTCAGCTAATAAAAGTCTTCACAGATTATAAACATATTCACATCCTTCCATTTAGTCAGAGACTCGAATACAACAAAGGGCTAGTGACGCACAAGATTGTGACTGGGAATGCTCCGACTTTAATTAGTCGATTCTCTAAAATTTCGTCGAGAAACTCCCTCAAACTCCATATCCTAATCCGGATTTCCCAATCCCCTATTTAAATCAAGCCCAACGTACTCGGGCTCCACTTTGTGGACCTCCCTTCCAGAATCCATCAAACAAATTTATTGTACAAAAACTTTCAAAAACAGTTATCGTACCCATCTTCTGCAGTAAACGTACTAATACCAAATACCAACAAGTAAACTCAAAGTTGTAGATCCTCCCATTTTCATGTACTTAACCATTTTTTAATGTATCAAGTATTCTTGTATGCACTTTTGTATACATATATATATATATATATATATATATATAATATATTTCTTTTTCATCGAATATATATATATATATATATGTGCGTGTGTGTGTGTGTGTCTGTGTGTCTGTGTGTGTGTCTATGTTTTAATTCTCTCTGTGTATGTGTGTGTGTGTGTCTCTCTCTCTCTCTCTCCTCTCTCTCTCTCTCTGTGTGTTGTGTGTGTGTGTCTTTTAATTCTCTCTCTCTCTCTCTCTCTCTCTCTCTCTCTCTCTGTGTGTGTGTGTGTGTGTGTGTGTGTGTGTGTGTGTGTGTGTCTTTTAATTCTCTCTCTCTCTCTCTCTCTCTTCTCTCTCTCTCTCTCCGCGTGTGTGTGCGTGTGTGTGTGTGTGTGTGTGTGTGTGTGTGTGTGTGTGTGTGTGTGTGTGTGTGTGGCGCGCGCGCGCGCGCGGGCGCGCTCGCGAGCGCGAAGGCATGTGCCTTCTCGTTATCCTGTACATATTCATTCATTCTCTTCTTTCTCTCTCTCTCTCTCTCTCTCTCTCTCTCTCTCTCTCTCTCTCTCTCTCTCTCTCTCTCTCTAGCGCGTTCGTGTACGTGTTCTCTTTGTCCTATCTCCTTATCATGGCTTTGTTCATAACTGGTTTGATATGTATTTCTTTGATGATTTTTAGTTTGTTCTTTCCTGGTTATATTGTACATATTATCAACGTGTTTGTCTTTAACATGATTTTCTCCATCAGTGGTTTCAGATTTACTTGCTTAATTATTCTCTGTCTGTCTGTCTGTCTGTCTGTCTGTCTCTCTCTCTCTCTAATATCGCTTGTAGTGTAAGGAGAAGGAATGAGTTATTACCCTGTTACCCCCCTTGTCATAAGACCTTTTGGTAATGACAATAAAATATCAAAGTGTCAAAGTGTCAAAGTCTCTCTCTCTCTCTCTCTCTCTCTCTCTCTCTCTCTCTCTCTCTCGCTCTCTCTTCTTTTTCATTTATTTTTATTTTTTAATGCATGCCACCTTGTCGTATCATAACTTACACGTACGTCCATGTGTCACGGACAGCCTCCTCCCTTCCCCCTCTCTAAAGTGGTTTAACCAGGGGACAGGCGGAGTGAGCTGTACGTGCAATTCTTACCTTCCCCTTCCATCCCCCAACCTCTCCTCAGTGTGCCGTGTTGCTCATCGCAACTCGAGGAATGTAGGAATCAGGTATCTCCCGTCGTTTACGACAGTGTTTGCGACAACTGTTTACCGTACTAGTGCTAATTGTTGCCGATCTGCTTTTCACTCCCGAGTCGTTCATTGGGCGGAGAGCGCCATATCTGCCATTGAAAACCGTCACCGAGCATTTCTGCTCTTAGGCCACTTCGTTGAGGTCTAGTCTACAGAGGTCCGGGTTGTCCCGTCTTCGCTGACGTGGGGCGACGATCCTGTATTTTCTTCTTTAGTACCAGTCTACGGAGGTCCGGATTGTGCTGCCTTCACCGGCGTGGGGCGATGGTCCTGTTTTCTTTAGTTTCTTACGGAGGTCTGGGTCGTCCCGTCTTCACCGACGTGGGGCGACGGTCCTATCGCTATTCTTTTTTTCGGCCCCGTTCACCATCCTGTTGGTAAGCACTTGAAGAGCTTGTATTTATGTGTAGATAGGGAAGGCCGGTAGGAGTCGGAATTCCTATACATTTTCCATAGTAACAGCTTGGAGGTGTTGTTTTCTTTGTGTTTGGAACTAGTTGTTACTCGGTCATTTCTTTCCGAGAAGGTGTGTGTGTGTGTGTGTGTGTGTGTGTGTGTGTGTGTGTGTTTTAACCTGTGCAAATGTGCTGATATAGTAGTCAGAAAAGTACCGTTTTTCCTTACAGGAAATAGGAGGAGGTCGTTTAAGAAATCTTTATATCATTCCCTGTAGTCTCACTCGGGAAGTGTTCACTTTGAAGAGGACTAGCTGCCCTATATTGGTTTGATAATCGTGTAAATAGTTCATGTAATAATTAATAATGGAATTTATTACATGTGCGGAAACATGCTAGTTCGTCTAACCATTTGGGTTCCAACGTTGATGTTCGCTGGATATTATTCGTAACGATGTGGATAATTTAACCCATGAGATTTCAACTGTTGACGAGTGAGTTCCCTTTGGTCAGAAGAAACATTCAGGGAAACCAGCGGGTAGGTCGAGACGCGCGAAGAGGCTGGCACGCGGCCAGTGTGGAATTATGGCGGGTAGGTGGTGACACTCCTCAGCACACTCGTTCATTGCGCTCACTCCTTGTCTGGTCTCGTCATGTGTCGTTTTTGTCTTGTCTGGTCTTGTCATGTGTCGTTTTTGTCTTGTCTGGTCTTGTCATGTGTCGTTTTTGTCTTGTCTGGTCTTGTCATGTGTCGTTTTTGTCTTGTCTGGCATTCGTGGTACTCGTTTTATGTTATTCCGTACTTTATTTGTACTGTACTGTCATAAATGCAAGGCGTTGTAATAAGATTTTTTTTTTTTACCTGGTGTATCTACTTGTTAAACAGAAGGTGTGAATATTAAAGTAATACCATACCAACTGAAATAACTATGGGATATTTGTAGAGTTGAAAATGGATATCATGTGAAACTTCCGACTTACTCTTACTCATGAACTGGCGACGGGTAGTGACGCCCCTCCACTATCACCTCACCATGACTCCCACTGACTATGAAATATATGTGGGAACACGCTATTGATGCCCGGTGCAGGGTTGTTGTGGTTGTCGTCCCTCTAGGATCTTCAGTTTGCCTTCCCGACCAGCCGAGGTGCCCCTGCCCATTGCGTGGGACAACTTGCTATACACGCTGATGAAGGAGCAGTCCACCGGTTCACGGAGCGCCGAACTCAGTGGGTCTTCCTGCTACAGTTTTTTTTTTTTTTTTTTTTTTTTTTTTTTACAGTCAGCAAAAGACTCCTGCCTGGGCGGACACAAGTTAAGTCACATCGACGGTCACATCGACGGAAGACGGTGAGACTGTGGTGTGAGGCGGTGTAGTGGGGGTCGTTCCGCCCCGTTCAGGCGCACCCTTTCAGAGGGCAGCAAACTGTTGTTGTATTTTTGTGTTGCTTTTTTTTTTCCTTTTGAAAGAATGGCTGTTTATGTTAAGAAATAGGTCCTGTTGGTGTGCTAGACGTTTCTGACTTTATATCTTCTTTTGGGGGAGTGTTAGTGGGTTAGGCATTTTGGACTTAGCAGGTACTCCATGTTTATCATCAACTTTTTTGTTTGCCCAGTAGGATAGTTAGTTCTCTATAAGAGTTCTTTTCTCTTCTATACCCCTTTTTTCTCCATATATTCTGCCTATTTTCCCTCTTCTGTGATAGGCCCCGAGTCCCAACAGTTGCGTGTGTGTGTATGTGTGCATGAGAGAATAAAGTGTTTATGTATTGTACTCTTGGCTCTTGTGTTGAGTGGTGAGTGTGCGACCTGACTTCTGACTCTGTGGTCTCCCCCTTATTGAACCCGACATCATGCCGTGTCAAAAATCATTACATTTTTTGTGCTTTACTACGTCTTTCCATTTCTCTCTCTCTCTCTCTCTCTCTCTCTCTCTCTCTCTCTCTCTCTCTACTGGTTTTTATTTGGTTCGGTTTGTTTTCTTTCCGTGTTTTTTTTTTTTTTTTAACGTAATGCTCTCTTTGAGGCGGTTTCAGATTTTTCTTTTATTTGTCGATTTTTGGAACTGGGCCGGACAGAAAGGATCGCGGGGATGGTATTTTGAACCCTCACCCCACCACCTTGGAATTCTGTTCCCATTCCCTCCCTTCTCCCCCTCTCCTCCCCTTCACCCTAATCCGCGCTTGCTGTTATATGGCTGCACTACGTTTTCCTAGGATCTTCTACATGCAGCAGACTCTGTTTAGATACATCATCATCTTTCTCTCTCTTCTACAATGAACGGACTGTGTTGGAGAGACATTCTCAGTCCATTCAAGTTCTGATGTTGGCACGTTATTGTGTGTCTAGATCTACACGACATTAGCTACAGCAAACAACCCATCTCAACAGCAGACTCCAGGGTGATATTCTACCTGACGTTTCGAGGGGCTCACCGGAGATTCCTGCGCAATATGGCGACGTCAACAACTGGCTAATCTTCTTCTGGGACAGTATGTTCTCTAATGGAAAGAAAATGACCAAGACTAGGTTCCAGCCTATGAGAGGAACGTCAGCTAAGACTCCTGCAGACACATGTTCAATGAACAAGGAGAAGACAAAGCTTCAAAGCAAGAATGAGAAGAAGGATGCTTCGACCTCTACTGAAGTGTTAGAACTGGACGAAGTTTATAACGGCATGCTCCCTACTCGACCCGGCACTAACACCGGCGCTGATTCGATTTGTAAAAATCCGTCGTGCGTAAGTGCAGCCATTGACACTTTATGCGATCGAGTCAAAGCATTGGAAACAACAATAGCTCACCTGTCCAATATTATTGTGAATTTGAGAAAAGATCATGTGTCGGAAGGGAAAGGGGCGGTAAAAATAGTGCAGCCCGTTCAGAAGAATATGCTGTACTCTGATGCTGTTAAAACATCAGCTAGTGTTACCCTTCCACTGAATAAAGACTTGCCTGAAATGCCGATGAAAGAGCACAGAAGCAGGGCAAAGAAGCCCAAAACCACCCATTTGCCTGCGGTGAGGGAAAAGAACGCGGTTTCTGATGCGAATACTTCCGATGACGTAATGCCGTCGGCGTCATCCTCTCAAAAAAAGAAAAAAGTCATTACTGAAGTTCGAAATGCTGGATCAAAGTCTGAAAAGTACCTCCAGACAGAAAAAGATCTTCCTGGTATTGCCATCCTGCACGATTCTGTACTGAATGGGGTGCAGGCACGTAGGCTTGGTCTTTCCTATGGACTTCGTGTCATCAAACGTAAATGCCTGTCCATGGATGATATTGAAAGAGCTGCTAGGTCTGCTATAAACGCTTACCAAGAACTCGATGCTGTCGTGTTGCACTGTGGCATCAACACCCTGAGAAACAAGACCCCCCAGGCTGCCAGTGAAGCTTTTGTTGCTGCCGTGCGCAAGTTACAGTCTGAGCATCAGAAAGTGAAAGTCGTTATTAGCAAAATTTCGCCAGTCAAAGATCCTTCCCTGAATGCAAAAAGAGACCTTTATAACGCCTTGGTGTTCGCCGAGCTGGTGGAGAACAAGAATATCTCTTTCATCAGCCACGAGAACCTGCAGCCGAGAGGTCTCCGGGATCAGCTTCACCCCAACCAACGAGGAGCGTCAGTGCTGGCCGGAAACTTGGGCAGACATCTTCACGGTCTTTTCTGGAATCAGCCCAAGCGACGTTCCAAATCGTACATTCAGCCGCATATGGGGTTCTTTGACTGGAGGGGTTTTTGGTACCCCCACTGGTGACTGCCTTGACAATGTATATTTTGAGCTGTAGTTAATATGTGAATGTGTGTGTGTGTGTGTGTGTGTGTGTGTGTGTGTGTGTGTGTGCGCGCGCGCGCGCGCGTACGTGTGTGCGTTATGCACTGATGAGAACGTGTGTATGTGAGTGTGTGCGCGCGCGAGTCTTTGTGTGTGGCTGTATGTATGCCTGTGTATAAATGTATACATTATGTTGGCTTGTGTGTTAGATATACCTGGATATTCTGTTTTGTGAAGGCACACCACATTCATCATTGCAAGTGTTAATTGAGGTCAGACCTGCACTTTGGAGACATACAAGTTCCCTGAATAACGAGTGTTCATAGCCTTCATCGTTCTCATAGTCAGTATACTTAGTAGTGCGCTATTCAGACATTGGTTTATTGTTTATATGACATTGTTCTTTTCGTGTTTTCTTTGAATGTATAGTTTATTTGTTAAGAAGATGATGTTCCCCAATGTGGGCTATTTCGTTTTTATTACTACTGTAATAGGTCACTCTCAATATCAATCAATCTTGTTTGGTGGAGAATGTGCCGTGAAAACCTATAATTTGCATAACAGCAGTTATGTTACAACTTGCGATCTGCCATGAAAGCTAAGCAAAATGATTGTTTCAAAATATTTCAATGGAATGCCAGATCACTTCCCAGTAATTTATTATCTTTTGAAAATCATGTTCTGGAAGGAAACCACTCTGTGCTAGCACTTCAGTCTCTGAATGTGGAAAAGCACAGACTACCAAATTTGGAGAATTATTTCTACCCTCCACTTTACACAGTCAGTGAATCAAACAAAAAAGTCCAGACTGCGCTATACATCAGACGGGACCTGGAATTTACTAGGATCGTTCCATTTCCGGTGCCGCAGGAAGATGAAGGTGTATTTGCTACAGGTGCTGTAATCAAAGTGAACAAAGACTCAGTTTATAATATACTTTCTGTATATTATCCTAATGGACCCCAAGAGGATAATACAGACTGGATGAAGAATACAAATTTTACAAGTAAGAAATGGATCATTGTTGGCGACTTTAATGCTCATGCACCATTTTGGGATTCTGGGTGTTCTAAAGTTTCATCCAACAGATTCGTTGAAAATATTATTGATTCCTCTTTAGTTTTATTAAATGATGGTCGAATCACAAGAATTCCAGATGTTTCAATTCACAAACCTAGCGCGATAGATTTATCCTTAGTTTCACCTAGCATTGCAGTAAACTGTAGTTGGTCTATAGGAGAAGATTGTTTGGGAAGTGATCACCTCCCCATTACTATAATCTTTAATGATGACATAAATAATGATGTAACAGACATCGAAGACAAAATTCCAAAGTTTAATTATAAACTTGCCAACTGGGATGCCTACCAGATTTTTCTTGCATCGTATAACACAACATTTATTGAGAATGATGATGTTAATTTATTTTATTCTAATTTCAGCAAAGTCATACTGTTAGCAGCCGAGCATTCTATCCCTAAATGTAAATTTAAAAAGATTGGTAAATATATAGGTAATGTATGGTGGACGGAAGAATGTAGACTAGCTGTTAAATCAAAGCGAATAAGTTACAAGGCTTGGTTACGAAATAAGACAGAAGAAAATTTTGTCTTTATGAAGCAAGAAAAGAACAAATGTAATAAAATTATTGCTCAAGCTAAAAAGAAATACTGGGCAGAATTTTGTGAGACCGAAGTAAAAGAATCGAAGGATATGTTTAAAGTTTGGAAAAAAGTAAAACAAATGAAAAATTGTTACAAAACACGAGCTTACCCTGTAAAATTAACAAAAGAATTTCCAAGCACAATGGATAAGGCGGAAGCTTTCTCCCATTTCTTTTCGGAAAATAGTCGAGCTGTAAATCTTCCAGCAGAAATCAAGTACCATAGACAAAAAGAGGAACAAAAAGAACAATATAAGAGTCCCATACCAGACAATAATAACTACTTAAATTCTCCATTACAATCATCAGAACTTCTTGAAGCGATAGAATCCATTACATCTTATGATTCAGCAGTGGCCTAGATGGTATTTCTTACGAGCTTCTTCGTCACTTGCCTTCTTCGTGGAAAATATTACTACATTCGTTGTTCCAAAAATGTTGGACGTACGGCACTATTCCTACAATCTGGAAAAGTTCAGTGGTAGTACCAGTACCAAAAGAAGGTAAAACGAGAACATCTGTAAATAGCTATAGACCCATTGCTTTAACATCCCATGTTGGTAAACTTCTTGAAAAAGTTGTACAAACACGTCTATTATATTATTGTGAAAAAAATGACATTATTCCAGTCCAGCAAGCTGGATTCAGAAAAGGGCGTTGCACAACTGATCATTTAGTGAAACTAACTTCTCATATAAAAAAGCAATTTTCACGCAGAAAAAGTACATTAGCTACATTCTTTGATGTAAAGAAAGCATACGACCGTGTTTGGCATGCTCGATTATTGTATAAACTGAAAAATATTGGTATTTCTGGGAATATGTATGATTATATAAAAAAACTTTCTAGAAGGAAGAAGTATATGTACGCGAATTGGTAAAACATATTCATCATTCAGGAAAATAGATATGGGCATTCCTCAGGGATCTGTTATTGCACCTTTATTATTTACGATCCTTATACATGATCTCCCAAAGGCATTATCAAAATCCACCAATGTAGTGCAGTATGCAGATGATATTGCCATTTGGATTAATACTTCATTAAGGAAGCACTCGAATAAAAGGGCAGTAAAATTTGTACAGACAGTGTATCAAGGAGAATTGGACAGATTATCTGCTTACATGAAAGAGAACGGTCTTGAATTATCTGGTGAGAAAACTTGTTTAATGCTTTTTAATAATGGTGAAAACCCAAAAGCTCTGCCCAACCTTATTCTTGACGACAATGTTCTACAATATAAGCAAACAGTCAAATTCTTAGGAGTGTTTTTAACACCGAAGCTGAACTGGAAAAAACATATTGAAAATTTGATAGATAAAGCTAGGAAAAGATTAAATTTGCTCAAAATTATATGTTGTCAACCATGGGGTCAAGACTGTACTGCACTTTTACATTTATATACATCGTTAGTCCGATCAAAATTAATATATGGACAGGAAGTATACTTCTCGGCATCTAACTACCTTTTAAAGAAACTGCAAAGCTTAGATAGTAAAGCTTTAAAATTAGCTTTGGGTGTTCCAGTGCACACAAACACAATGAAATGCTATAAGGAGACAAACATTTTACCTCTTAATGAACAACGAACGTTGGATGTGTCCAAATACGTTGTAAGAGGCCTATCTGTAAAAAACTCTGCTACTGATGAAATTCTTATGGATTCCAACAAGGAATACCCCAAAAGGTCTAAAAATATATCATACATAGAGCCAATTAGAAATTTCACTTGTGAGCTTATGTCAGAATGTAGTATTGATATTGATGCAATTTCGGAGGTTCCCATTTTTCCTCAAATGCCCCCATGGGAGCATCTCAACGCAAAAATTGATGATGAATATACTGCTTTGAAGAAAGATGACAGTGTAAATATTCTAGTAAATGAAGTTCGAGAACATCTCGAAAAGACTTATCCAAATCATTTAAAAATATTTACAGATGGTTCAATAATGGAAACGTCTGACAGTGGTGCTGGATTCACTATACCATCCTTAAATGTGCAAAAGTCTTTCTATCTAGGCAGAGAATTTTCAATTTATACATCAGAGATATATGCAATTATGAAAGCTCTGAATTATATCTTATATGACACGCCAGTATCATTTTATAGTGTGCTATTTTGTGTTGATTCAAAATCAGTTTTACAATCATTAAAGCACTGGAACTCTAAAATTAGAACTGATATTCTTTTTGAAATTAAGCATCTATTACATTGTTTACTTTCCCGAGGTATAGCAGTTGATTTTTGCTGGGTTCCTTCACATTGTGGCTTAAAAGGGAATGAACTAGCAGACAAATTGGCAAAACAGGGAGCCTGTAGAATTTTTGAAACACCCTTCAACAAAGTCTTAAATTTTTCTCCGCATGAATTGATCCAGCGATTGGAAAAGAATATGCGGAAGAAACATCTTAATGAGAATTTATTCGTCCTGCCATCATGTCCAAGGTATCTAGCCAGATTAATTCATAAATTACGGTTAAATACATGGAATACAAAATATTCACGAGGTATAGCGTGTATATGTCAGGAGAATATCTCAATTCGTCACCTTTTATTTGAATGCCCTATACTAACCACAGCTTATAAGGAGAAGAATATTTTTATAAATAATTCTGACCATGTTGATAGTGTGGTAAATAACCCTTGCTTTTTTGATATTGCTTTGGTTATTGCTCAGTCCCCAGTTGCAAAACTATTGTGAAAAAAGCCATTTGAGATTTTTTTTTTTTTTTTTTTTTTTTTTTGGGGGGGGGGGGGGAGGTGCTGATAGTACAATGGAATGTACATTGCAGTTTAAAGGTCTAAGATCATCTTGCGATGAAAAGACGTTAAACAAAACTACTGAACTGAACTCGAGGGGCTCACCTCTGCCCTGTTGCGCATAGCTAGGACAGAGGCCTGAATTCTGACTACCCAAGCGTGCATTACGCCGGTCTTACAGCATACAGCCATGAGGCAATGATGAGACAAGATATGCTTATCTTCATCTTAGGTTGCAGAGGTAGTGTGATGGATGCTTACATAGTTGAGGAATCGTGCAATTGAGAGGTTCCACCTGATGTGATAAGTGAAAAGGCGGTCTGACCGAGATGTGGAAGTGTAGACTGTGTATTAAGGATGGACTTGTAAGCTTCAGAAACTGACTGACTGACTGAAACCAATTTATTGTCAGATTAACTCAAGGTTGTACTGACGAAGTGTGGGATACTCATCTTCATCATCCCCATGACAGCTGGCCGGAGAGCATTCTTGGTTCTGCCCGCTGTTTTTTAACATCCGAAATGGACGGACTGGTCGGAAATGGACTTAGTTGCAAAGTGAGACGACTGCAACACAAAGGATACCAGCAAGCATGCGCTTGTCAAGGGGAATGGCAGTAATCAGTGATTCCTTTGTTACATATGTTTTGTTGTATATTTCTTTGTTATATATGTTATATATGCTTATATGCCAGAGAAAACGGCTATTGTCGGTTTATGAAACACAAAGGATACCAGCAAGCATGCGCAGACACACAATAACGTGCCAACATCAGAACTTGAATGGACTGAGAATGTCTCTCCAACACAGTCCGTTCATTGTAGAGAGAGAGAAAGATGATGATGTATCTAAACAGTCTGCTGCATGTAGAAGAAATTGACTTGCCTGGTTTGGATTGTTCATAACGTAAGCGCGAAATTGTGCCTTCTTTTGCTTGACATGGACATATTGTTTGATTTTGTTTGATGGAACCGTAGACGCGTCAAAAGGCAATGGTCGCTGTTTTCTTCAGGAAACAGCTTTTGTCTTTGAGGAAAACAGCGAAAATAAGAACGGTTGTTGTGTTGTTGAGAGTGTTTTCCTTAGGATGACAATTGCTTTCCTTAATATAACGATTGTTTTTCCTGTTTTGTCTAAAAGTAATGATTGTTTTCCTTCAAGATCACAATCATTTCTCTTTTGATCCAGTAACAATTATCCTTGTTTTCATGATGAAAACTGGTATTATGTCGTGAAAAACGGCGATAACAAAGGAATCACTGATTACTGCCATTCCCCTTGACAAGCGCATGCTTGCTGGTATCCTTTGTGTTTCTACGCGGACTGCCGGCTTAAATGGGGAGTACTGTTTTGAATACTGTTCACAATCGTTTTTCTTATTTCCGCTCTGTTCCTCTTGGATAATTACTGTATTTCTAATGAAAATAGCGAGAAAAAATCATAATCCTCATGGATAACACAATAGTAAGAGTTTTCCACAAGAAAACCGCGAAAGAAGATGTCATCCTTCGGATAAAAGGAAAACAGTTTAATCCTAAGGAAAACGCACACTTCTCAGGTAGAGCAGCATAACCCTTTTTTTCCTGGAGGATCTTAGCTGTTTTCCTCGGAAAACAGTCACAAACGGCTTTTGAAGCTAATATGCCAGAGAAAACGGCTGTTGTCGGTTTATAAAACTAGTATGCTCCCAGATATTTTCACGGAGAAATACTAGTGTCTAGAGGCGATAATAGCTCTTTTTCCTCAGGAAAAGAGCTTTTATCCTTCCTATTTTCTTAGTTGTAATAACTAATTTCCTTGTTTCCCGATTAAAACAGGTATTACCACGAAGAAAACGTCGTTCACAGGAAAACAGCTGTGATCGCTATTTGCCGGGACAAGCACAGGAAAAATAGTTGTGATCCCGGCGATTACGACTGTGTTCCTGTTATGGCTGTTTTCTTGTTTTCTTTAAAGGTAATGAAATTCTTTAAAAGGTAATCCACAGCAAAAACAGGGAAAACAGTTGTGATCCTTGGGATAAATGCCGATGATAACTGGTTTTCCTTTAACCGTTTCCCTGGGAAAAAGAAGGTAAGCACTCCTAATCCTTTGGAAAAAGAGGGAAAACAGTCCTTGTCACATGGACAGACAGTTGTGATCCTCAAGGACAACAGCATAACTCTGTCTCACTGAAGGATAATAGCTTTTTTGCTGGGAAAGCAGCTGTCATCAGTTTATGAATTTATATGTTCCAATAAAGTTTTTGTATGGGATGCAGAAAATGAATCTGAAGCATTGTCTTGAACATGGATGATGATAATGATGACGATGTTCTAGTCTGGTCCTTCATTTTGTCTGCCCCGGACTTCAGTCTGCTGCAGGGAGGCTGACCTTACGCTGTGTCCTATAGAATGGCTTATGAGAGGGGGGGGGGGGGGGTATCATGCGAGATACATGCGAATAACAGGCAACATCAAGACGCATGATAACTGGGATGGAGAAATTCTACTGGCATAAGTGTCGACTTGCTGATCTGACGTAGATATGTGGCTTCTGTTCTTCATGTGAAATGCGGAATACTCGTCTTGAATTTTTCTTCTGGAACGCCGATGGTGCCTACTTAAACGACTTTATAACCACTCCTATGTCCAGGACTTCGTCGGTTTTCTGTGTGAACGTTGACCTTCTAGAGCATCATTTATCATGATCATGATCATCATGATGATGATGATGATGATGATGATGATCATGATCATCATCATCATCATGATCATCATCATCATCAACGTCATTATGCATCAGCATCAGCATCAGCATCATCGTCGTCATCATCATCATCATCATCATCATCATCATCATCTCATCAACATCATTATGATGATGATGATCATCATCATCATCATTGTTGTTGTTATTATTATTATTATTGTTATTGTTGTTGTTGTTGTTGTTGTTGTTCTTGTGTGACGGAACGTTTCCCGTCCGGTCACAAATTTTCATGCAACCGTGCTCACAGGAAGGTAGTTGTCCGGAAGCCGGTTGGAAAGTTCAGCTGACTGCTGCTCACCTGCGCACTGTTAAAAGCCGGGTGAGTTGAACCGGTTAGGCAGTCTCTGCAGTGATTCCGGCAACGCAACAACCCAGAAGGCCGAAGAGGGACTCCAACTTGTTTTTGGTGGCAGTCAGGTATTTATCATTGAATGTTTATTTATTAGCAAACCGAAACCGTATTCCCGGTTAGGAGCGACTGAAACTTCCTCAGCGCACTTGTGAAGGATTTGTTTAGAAAAGGAAAATATTTATTGTGTTTTGTTATCCTATGACTTGATAGGGTAACAAAACGAAATGCTGTCGGAAAACATAAATAGATGAAGTGAGTGTTTACAGGAAGTGGTCTTCAAAAAAAAAAAAAAAAAAGATTTTGTTTGTTCTGTGACTTAACTAGTTATGAACTTCATGATGAAAAAAGGTGTTTATTCTAATATGGTTTGCGAGAAGAGGGAGAGTTTTGATGCTATGGATAATAAGCTCCCAGAGTGAGCGACAGAGACTTCATATATAATGATTTTCATTTTTGATGTGGATGAGTATTTATCTCGCTCTTTAGGATATCGAATAGTTGTGTGTTGGTAAACAAGAATGTGTGGAAATCTTTCCCTTGCATATATTGAAATAGATGAATCGTTTGAGAAAAAATACCTTTTAAAATCTCGTGATTATATGAAATGAAATGAACATTCTTGTCGTGTTACAAGAAAAAGAAATGAACATTTCTTAGTGACATTCATAGTTTGATGGAAAGTAATCATTAATTGTGTGTAATGATTGTATTCATGGTTTATTGAAGAGGGTCTAGGTGGAAATCCTTTCCCCAATTTGGAAAACTAGATTCTGAAAGGTTTATATGGAAATCCTTTCCTGAGTAGTGTTGTGATTCCGGAAAGGGAATGTTGTAGTGCTATGATTCCGGAAAGGGAATGTTGTAGTATTGTGATTCCGGAAAAGGGAATGTTGTGGTGTTATGATTCCGGAAAAGGGAATGCTGCAGTGTTGAAGAAAGAATATGCTGATGTTTGTCCCAAGTTGTAGTGAAATATGATGTGGCTAATGAACATGAATGTAGTCGTGATTGTAATTAATAGTAGCCATGATAATCAAGGTAGTTAATCAGTTTCCCCCAGGTAGAAGTGCTCCCTGGACTGAGGGGACTGGCTGCCAGTTACTGAGGGTCGGGGCCGTAGCCACGTACTGCCCCTTGTTCTCCGCCTTTTGTCGGCGTGGAGAGGTCGGCCTGAGTGCCATAACCACCCTACCTGCCACTGCGCCCAGGACCGACTACCCGCTGAGCCAGTTGGGCTGGAGACGCCACTGCTGCCAAGCCAGAGCGCCGCTCCCGAGTTTGAACCAGCGACCTGTTGGCCAGGCCGTCGTTGTGTTTGTGTGTGAGCCACAGCTCCTGTGTGAGACTGTCACCTCGTCGCCGGCAGAGACGCCGCGAGTGTGTTAGAGATTTTTGAGCCACAGCTCTGAAGTGATTTAAGTCCTGTGTCGGACTTGACTTGACACTGTAGTCGTCATCTTCGTCATCTTCGTCGTCTTCGTCCCCTCCATCGTCTCGCCGTCTTCACCGTTTTCGTCGTCGTCGTCTTCGTCGTCGTTGGACCCAGCAGCGCTAGTTGATAGCTGTTATATACACATATTTTGTGTGTACGCCTAATGGTTGGCGTGCCAACCTGTTAATCATTTTGCATTTATTATATGTGTTTGTCTGATGGCTCGGGCAGCATAAAGCAAAAAGAAGTGTTGTTCTGTTGCCTGGCTGTCAATGTTCGGGTGAGTGGGTGTGTGTATGTGCATTTGAAAAGTCGTGCATGCATCCGTAATTTCTGAGTGAGAGTCAGACAGTCAGACACCTGCAGACACAACCCATTCTATCCGTAACATGTTGTTAAACTAATTTTAAATATTCTTGTTAGCGCACCCCCAAAAAACAAAACAAAAAAAACAACAACAAAAAACCGTGGACACACGAATCACAAGACAAAAGACGACGCGTTTCGACCTTTTAGGTTTTCTTCAGGCAAGATACAAAACACTCAGGACAACGAAAATGAACGAGCAATCACATCTCTTCATCCACTTCAACGCAAGATAGGCATTGAATGAAAACGAGGCTGTCAGAAAGGCGACAACGTGTGAGTCGAGGTAGTAATGGTGATAATTATATTATTGGTAGGAATAATAATAATGGTAATGATGATGATCAAAATATTGAAAAAGTAAATAAAGATAGGATTATTATCACTTTTTGGTGATAATATGACAATAGCAGTTGTGCTATGGGAGAAAGGAGAGTGTTAGAGGATTCTGAAAGAGCATGGCTGCCGTGGCAAGAGTCTTAGTGGCGTTGGCGCTTTTGATGTTAATGGTAGTGATGGTAATATCAATACTAACTATCGTATTTATAATGATGATGTCAATCTTAACAGCTATAGTCACGGTAATGGTAATAATACTACTGATAGTAAAAGCATGATATAGAAATATAATTTTTAAAAAATCAAAAACGAAAAAGAAATAATAATGATATTAATAACAGTAATTATAATAATAGTACTAATACTAATACTAAGGGAAGGGAGGAGGAAAAAAGGGGGGAGGAGAAGACAGGAAGAACAAAGAGGAGAAGGAAGGTATAAAATATAGGTAGGATTGAATCTATTTAGTATATTAATAATTATAATATATATATATATATATATTAATAATTTTAATAATAATAATGATTGTAACCATATAGTAATGATAGTGATGCTATACGAGGCTGGAAAATTGGTAAGCTGGAATGTCAGAAATATTGTAAAGAATAACAATCATATTAATGACAGTGGTAAACGTAACACTAGTAACAGTTATAAAGTTGTAACAGCTGATAATACTGATGATAACAGCAAAAAAAAAATTAAAAAGTTATATATATATATAATTGGTAATAATAACAGTGAGCATGATAGTGATGAAGATAATGATGATGTCAACACTAATCGAGATAATAAGAATAATGAAGTTTGTTGTTGTTGTTTTCATGAAGGTGATGATGATAGTGCTGATAATGATGATATGGTGACAGCGCTACTGAGAGCAATAATAATAAAAGTAATATTAGTGCCAGTAATGGCAGGTAAAAAGGAATGGAGATGGTCAAGTGAACAGTGCTACTGGAGCAGGGAGAAGGTGGTGAGGATGAATATTGCAATGTCAATAATATCAACGGTAGGTGAAAAGGAATAGGGATGATCACAGAGTGAAAGGTTAACAGAAGTATTGGAGCAGGGGAGAGGGAGAGGGTTGGGGGGAAAAGAGAGTGAGGGAGAGAGAAAGAAGGAAGTGGTGTGTGTGTGTGTGTGTGTGTGTGTGTGTGTGTGTGTGTGTGTCCCCGCATAGCTACAAATACCTACACACACATAAATGCACAGGAAAGAGGGGAGATGAAGCAGCAACTTTTGTAGATGAAATAATATATGAAAATAAAAGAAAACCAGATGAAGAAAAGGAAATGGACACGTATCTGAATAAACAATAGATTGATGCCACAAATAGAGAGAGTGTAGTGAGGGGGAAAGGAAGATAGCTGTAAGTTGTGTGTGAGGTAAATAATGGGAGATAGGGTGGTATGTGTGTGTTGGTAGAGGATATTGTGGGCTGATATTGCAGTGGTGGATAAGTACATGCTACTTTGGGGTGTTGATGCTATGAGGGTGGAGAGAAGAAAGAGATGGTTTACATACTAACTGGAGGGGGGGGGGGCGTACTAACAACTATACACAATATTTCTCTCTTTTTAATTTAAAAAAAAGTTTTGAATAAGTTACTGTATCTAAGTATTATTACTATTAATTCTACATTTAATGCTGGCAAGGGGATTAGTGATAATAGGACTTAATGATTATAAGTAGAATGGTAAAAATGATAGTTATAATAATAATAACAACAATGACATCAGTACTGTTGTAATGATGTAATGATAGTGATGATGATGACAGTAATGATGATAATGATACGATGATGATAGTAATGATAGTAATAATGGTTATTAAGTAATATTGGTAATGATAATATTAGGTGGAAAGGAGTTGATGATAGTAATGATAGTAGCAATGATAAGCGCAGCAACACTAGCAACAATATAGCAGCTGCCAGAAAGGGATGGAAAGGATCAACGATAAAAGAGCTAGTATTTCTATTTAAGAAAGAGAGAGAGAGAGAGAGAGAGAGAGAGAGAGAGAGTGAGTGAGTGAGTGAGTGTGTGTGTGTGTGTGTGTGTGTGTGTGTGTGTGTGTGTGTGTGTGTGTGTGTGTGTGTGTTCCATTTGTAATATCAGCCTCTTACTCATTGATCATCCCCAACCCCACCCCCAGCCACCACCACCTCCACCAACACCACTACACCCATCATTACTAGGGGAGGCGGAGAGGGGAGGGGGGAGTGAGCAGATTGATGTAGCAAGTGGAGAGACTCAATGAGTGTAGGGAGAGGGAAAAGGAAGATAGCTGCAACTTAGGTCTGAGGTAAACATTGGGAGGTATGGTAGTATGCAAGTGTGTGGGTGGAGGATATTGCAGGCTGGTGCTGCAGAAGTGGAACGGTACATACTACTTTTGGATCTTGATGCCATGGGGATGGAGGGTGCCAAGCTTGGCAATACGATGAGATTCCTGCATGAGGCCCTCCAAGTTGTCACTTTGTGATTGCCAAAGTGCCAGGACTTTGACATGGTTGATGTGTTGGGCGTGGTTGAAGGTAGAGCGACTGGTTGTTGTTGTTGTTCTGGTTGTTGTTGTTGTTGCTGCTGCTGCTGTTACTGTTATAGCTGTTGTTTTTATCATCATTATCATAATGATCATCATCATCATCATTATTATTATCATTATCATTATTATTATTATCATTATCATTGTTATAATTATTATTATTATGATGATGATGATTCTCATCATCATTATCATCATCATTATTATTATTATCATTACTATTGCTATTATTATCATTATTATTATTGTTGCTACTGATTTTATCATTGTTGATATCATCATCATCATCATCATCATCATCATCATCATCATTATCGTTGTTGTTATGGTTATTATTATTGATATTATTTCTCGTTTTCTTCCATTTGCTTCTAGGATATACACCTTCCACTTTAGCAAGAAGGATGGGCTTCATGGGGATGTATCTGCTAATATAAAGACAAACTTAAGACATGCGGCGACTAGGAATGATTCTTGTCGTCCATCGACCATACCAACTTCCTGCCTGACAGAGATTTGTGAATGAATGACTCTTGTTTTTACGTGTATTCACAAATTGGTCATTTTTCACAAACGAATCAAAACAAAGCAACACGAAC
>CM065724.1:54305299-54317799 GCA_033310375.1 Conus canariensis
TGGGTAATGCCATTGGTGATTTGAAATAAGCGGCGTGTGGGCAATACCATTGGAGTGGCACCGAATACGAGACAGAAAAAATGCACAACACCGGTAAAAGAAGGCAGATTGGGATGTGGTCTAAGAGCTGGGGGGGGGGGGGGGGGGGGGGGGGAGGGGGGGGTGACTGGGGGCATCATCGATATGTCCTTCGGGAGTTAGACCCCAATCACTTCCACTGGACAGGTCTGAGGTGCCTCAGCATCAGACCAGTGTCTCCTCTGTTAGGTGTCCTATGATGACCTGATGACTTCCAGGGGACTGCCGACGTTAAGGCTGCTCGATGGGAGGAGTTTGGGTGTAGTTGTCAACGGGAAGGCCGGAATGAACGACCCGGGAGCAATGCCACTGAAAAGAAGGGGGAGATGCCACAGCCGAGAGAGAGAGAGAGAGAGAGAAGGAGAGAGAGAGAGAGAGAGAGAGAGAGAGAGAGAGAGAGAGAGAGAGAGATCCTCAAAGAAAAAAAATGAATATAGTAAAATAAAGTGAGAAACACACACAGACGTTTTGACGTTTTTGCTTCTTTATTGATTTGAAGAGACTATATTACTGACCAGACCTAAGCTAAATGATAATAAAAATAACAAATAGGTAGTAGTAGTAGTAGTAGTAGTAGTAGTAGTAGTAGTAGTAGCAGTTGTAGCGATGCTACGTGGTTGATCGAAACGACCAGAAATCCAAAGCAATCTGGAGTATTGTAAGTGAAGTAAAAAAAAAGTTCTCAGGGACAGCGGGGAAGGCAGGTGCAGAGAATATGGGGGTGTAAAAGAGCAACGGGCATGGTGTGTGTGTGTGTGTGTATGTGTGTGTGTGTGTGTGTGTGTGTGTGTGTGCGTGCGTGCGTGCGTGCGTGCGTGCGTGCGTGGTGTGTGTGTGTGTGTGTGTGTGTGTGTGTGTGTGTGTGTGTGTGTGTGTGTGTGTTGGGGTGGTAGTGGTACTGTGGAGGCGTGGGGTGGATGGAACCAGAAACACGTTACCGCCTGCATATTCTCCACTTGCTCACAAGTCCTCTTTTAAGTATGGTTATGACAGCAGTGTCTCAAACAGAGAAGTTAGAATCGCTGTTGTTGTTGCTGTCTGAAAACTAATTGCATTATTTTAGTGAGAAGTGGGAAATGCTTTGCGATGTCCACCTATTTTGTTCTTTTTTTTTAACATATGGCAAATTCCACACAATTGAGATTCCGTGTGTCATAACATCTTTATGGTCAAAGAATGAATTATAGCAGATCAGAGAATGAAAAAGTGAATATAACCAGAGCAGCTAGGTTATTTAAGAGAACACAATACAGGAACCTGCGTGTTTTGATTGAGCGGTCAAGTTGAACTACAACAAAGAGGACAAAATACACTGTGAAACGATTCAACTGCTCGCTAGGAACGCTTCCACGTGGTAACATTCGGATGAGGAATCCACTGTAAGTGTATGAGTCATCTCTCACTGCTCTACCTGGCCTGGTCGGCTTTCCTGTTGAAATCTTTATGGTCGAAATGCGTTGAGTCCTACGATATGCTTTGCGTGTCTGACTGTTCAGCAACAAGCATTTTTTTTTTTTTTTTTTTTTTATTTAATGATGTTTATGAACTATCTTACCGCACTCTTGCTGTTCAAAGCATATGTATACCATCTACACGTGGCGAGTGTTGGAAATATAAAACACAGAGTTTCGCCGATTAGTCTAAACCGTTCCTAGCCACGTTATGTAATGTGTGCTTTTAAGAGTGCGAGTATTTACAAAGGTAGTTCTAAAAAACATGACAAATTATATTCTACAGAAATTATATCAAAAATAGGTTTGTCTCTGTCATGTGGACCATCATAAAAATACAAACTGTGTCGTTGGCATCCATCTGTCTCAAGAGACAATGGTGTTGCACTACGGTTCAGTCAGTTGTGGAGTTGCTAAGTACAAACATGTTATAAATGAAAGGTATAGAAATATAAGAAGATGAAACACTTTTACATATGTGATTCACACCGCAACAGCATTACATTTTTTTAAAATACTGGCTTAAGCATAGGTGTATGAATTACGAAAAAAAAAGCACAGGATACAAAGTGGTTATGAATGCGAAATAATCTCGTGTAAGTACAAACATCGTACAAATGAAAGGAATAGATGCTATAAGATCGTGAAATACTTTTCACATGTTATCCACACTGCAATAGCAATATATGTTTCAATCATAAGCTTAAAGCGTAAGGATGATAAATTGTACAAAAACGTACAGACACCACTGATTATACCAAGAAGTACAAACAGAAAGAAAAAGACATCCTACCGTTTCAAACATGATATACACAGTAAACATATGAGCAATAACTTCACAAGCGGATTTAGATCTGTGTCACGCGAAATGGTTAAAACAAGAAATCAGAGCTGAAATAACCGCAACTCCTTGTTTAATGCATTTTCTGTGTGATATGTATTTGTCTGAAATAGGTTTCAAAGCTGTCTTACGCGTGTTTTTATTTTATGATGTGCCCCAGTTTGGTAAAATATTTGTGAAATTGGCCTCTTAAACCGATGAACCACGCGGCTACTTGACACGTGAATATGCCACACTTGAAATGCAAATAACACTGAGGACAGGACAGGCCCACTCCAATGTCTACTCTCGAGACTGGCAATAAATAATTTGCCACCTTGACGGGCTGTATCAAGTGTTTAACGAATAGAAAAATACAGTCTTAATTCTTTTCCCAATCAACCCCTAACGATCCATCAAAGCGCTCATTTTCACCAGCCGCCGTGGCGAAGTGGTTAGCGTCGCGGACTCCCGGCTGGAAGCCATCAGAGCCATGCAGGCTTTTGCTGCTCTGACCGGCTCCTACCCAGAGTTGAGATTGCTACGGGCTCAGTTGGGAAGACTGGGACCACACAGTTGAGTTTCATCCACTAAATGGATGTGTCTATACGAGTGTTGCTCATATTTCTTGACCAACACTGCAGGTGGCTGCATCTCTCGGACCTGGTTGACGCCGGGATATATTATGAAAGAAAACGTAGAGTACAACCCTGTCCTGCAGTGTCAGACCGGAAGAAGAAAAAAACCGTGGCATCATCTTCATCATCCTCATTCTCATCGATTAGCATAAAAAAAGACTCAAATTCTGTAGACCTTAATGCCCTGCTGTCATGCTGACCTCGGTTTTGTTGTCCTCTCCATGTCTATGGCCTTGGTTTGATTCCGTCGGGTCACCGGTATTGGCTTGTTCATGGGGTCTGTCGTTGGACGGACGTGGTGGCGCCTTCCGGAGGGAGAGCTCACTTTCGCCGGCTGCGCGACTAAGTAATTATCGTCGTCAGTAGGGGGCTTAGTAGATGGTGTCCTACGTATGTTAGATCAGAACAGGCGCCACTGAACACCACCGAAGTGACTCGGCTTCAGTGCAGCGTCTCCTCTGGTGGGTTGCCTCTTGACGACTTGACATTGACTGCTCCCTGTGGATTGCCGCTGCCGGGGCTGTGGCGGGCCGGGCTGGGTTATGACTGTGGACAGGGGGTCGGAATGAACGGCGAGGGTGCAATGCCAGTGGGGTGATGCAGAAGATGGGACAGCAAAAAAGTGCTCATTTTCACCTGTATTCACGGATATAGGAAATTAACAGCCGATCCTTGGCATTACTTATGATTAACTTCCCTTGAATACGATGTCGATAGGCCTATAATCGAACGAGTAGGCCGCTCGATACAACTCGGATTAATCTACTGGATGTAGCTCTCCACTCCACCCCGCAGCGATTATTAAGTTGAAGTCGATCGCTGCCTACACTGTGGAATTGGGAAAATTATCTCACTTAATGCACATATTACGTCTTTGCATCTTCGCTCTTTCTTTCAAAAACATGCATCCTTGACAATCCCGGACAAAAGGCAAACGCCATAGATCTAGGTTTAGTCTCTAGCAATCTTCTGTGACTGGAACACCCTTCGTGAACACATACATTGATCACATGACTATTCATCGGGTTTTACTTTTCTCTCTCTAGATTTTGTTTAAAGCAGAAGAATTCAGGTATTCCACAAGTGACATCATAGCTTTTGTCCAAGTTGTTGTGTTTGAAAATTTAAGCCGAAACTATTTTTTATTTATTAAATCTACATGGCAATTTTTTTTTTTTTTTTTTTTTTTTTTTTTTTTTTAGCGAAATGAACCCCATACTTCAGTTACTGGAAGTGCATACCCGAAATAACTGTCACTTTTGAGAGTAAACCTTTATGGTGATAAAGGCATTGTTTCCGGTCAATTTATTTCAGGGTTACATCGCCTGTGGGGATCCAAAACGGTTATCAGTAACAGTGTTCCAAAACGACATTTCACCGTGGGCATTTCATCGTCTGGCATGGTTTACGTAAAACAGCTTCGACATCTGAATTGCTCTAAAGTAACTGCTCCTCTTTTGAATAGCTTGTTTGGCCTGGAAATATTGTCGTATTTTGACCCTTGTGCCACCAGAAATGGAGATGTAGTCATTCCTATCATAAGCTGATCACACCGCCAAGCTCTTCAAATGCGTATTGCTTCATCGCCTTTGAAGCAAATTTACCAACTACGTTGGGCAGAATTTAAAAAAAAAAAAAAAAGGTTGAAATTCGAACCTGTAACATTTTCTGTTGTTCCACACTCTTTCTCAAGTTCTATTAATCTTACAGAAGCGTGTCTTGAAATATTGCAGAAATCCAATCTCGAAACCGATTCTCATTGTGGTAAGGTAAGTGAAACACCTGCAGCGTTACTGACAGCTGGACAAATTAACACAAAACACAAGGTGCAGATTAACAGCATGCAGCTGACAGCCATCTGTAAATACTATTTGGTGTGTACTTAAGTGTGCCATATTTGTCGAAAGTTCGCTTTCTTTCTTTCGTATTCTGTATAAAGATAGCGACATTTTGCACCTTATTTTAATTGTTTATTTGTATTTTGCCCTGCTGTGAATTCTTTTTTACATGCAGGTGTAGAAACAGTTAAGCAGATGTTCACAATGATAGCTGTGAATTCATTGTCTTATAAATATACATTATATATATATATATATATATATATATATATATATATGTGTGTGTGTGTGTGTGTGTGTGTGTGTGTGTGTGTGTGTGTGTGTGTACAATACAGGAACTCTTGCAGTTATGTCAATGTGAATAAAGCCTTTTTGCAACAGAATCCTGCTTATGGGGAGGAAATCATCAGACTTCGCCTTTTCTCAACGAATGTATTTTCAATGGTGATATCCAAGGAATTATACAAATTTTAGCAAATGCATAAATGTAAAAAATAAAACCAATTCAAATTACCGAGAGAGGAGAGAGAGAGAGGAGAGAGAGAGAGAGAGAGAGAGGTTACACTCCCATATGTTAGAAACATACACGCTTACATATACTCAGATTTTCAAAACATGACAAATAAAGTATCTTTTCATTTCTTCACCCTCTTTTGTATAGAAAATCAATGATAGTAATCATTTCGATGCACATTTGTTTGTTCAACAAGGGATGTTAGAAACAAAAAAAAGGAAAAGAGAAAAGAAAAAATATCAAATGAAGAACTCCCGCCTAACACATGCTGAGTGTAGAGGAAGGAATGTGAGGGCGCGGAACTTGGTTTAGCAGTACATGACCCGAGTATTGTCAACAATATTTACTGATGACGTATTTCTAGGATTTTACCCCCCCCCCCTACTCCCCCTCCCCCCCACCCTATCCCGGAAAGCACTGGTTAAGCTTAGCACCTTTCAATTTCTTTTTCTAACTCTTAGGAATGCGGGCAAGGGAATGTAAGCGGGTGAAGGGGATGGTGTGTGTGGGGGTGGGGGTGGAGAGAAATTGAAAGTGGAAAGGGGCTGGATCAGATGTTTTGCCCAACCAATGTCCCCCCCCCTCCCCCTCCCCCCCCTCCGCCTCCGCCCCCGCCCCCACCCATCCATCCTCTGTCTGTGACAGTGAACGTCGTTGTCAGCAAAGAGACGTGGCACTGCACGCCTGTTTATCGGCCTGTTGTGGGGGTCCCTAACTGTCTCCCCTGCTGTTTGCGCAGCTGTCTGGAACCGAGTTTTAACCACACTGACATCTAGCTGCGCACTGTTCTGTTTTGGTGTGTGCGTGCGTGCATGTGTGTGCGCGCGCGCGCGCGCGCGCGTGTGTGTGTGTGTGTGTGCGCGTGTGTATGTGTGTGTGTGTGTTGTGTGTGTGTGTGTGTGTGTGTGTGTGTGTGTTGTGCGCGTGTGTGCGCCAGTTGTTCAGGGGTGGTGCACCCTGAAATGTGCGGCCGCCATCTGTGCTGCAGTTGTCCTCTTAGCGTGCCTGCGATCTGTGTTGTCATTATTCGTTTCTAAGACCTGGTACTTTTTTATGAAGGTTTGTTTGATTCCTTCTGTTTGACAGGCTAAAAACTGTTTGGTACAGTTTGAGTAGTGCGAATGACGCGTAGTATGAATTCCGAGGACGGTTCTATCAACGATGCAGGGGAAAGAAGAGAGAGAGAGAGAGAGAGAGAGAGAGAGAGAGAGAGAGAGAGAGAGAGAGAGAGAGAGAGGGGGGGGGGGGAGAAGGTAGATAGGGGTGGGAAGGGAGAGAAAGAGAAAAACGGACAAGATTCTGCAAAAATCTATCACAAATGTGATAAATACCTCCAAAAGGAGACATGGGAGGGAAGCATCATACTGAATCAACGAAAACATACAATCATATATTTCTTTTTACAATTAACAGACAATCATATATTTTCTTTTTACAGGTAAAACAGTCTGAACAGTCATATAACAGTAATAAAATCTGGAGATTCTGTTAAAAAAAAGTCATGAAGTGTCATCAATAAATAACACAAAAAGTTTTGAAATTATATCATGCATAGATTGCTGCAAAAATAAGTTAACCAGCCGAAAAAAAAGTATTTCAAGCAATCCTTGGTAATAAAATTTTATATAAAAGAAGCAAAGAAGCCACCCTCAGTAAAAAGCATGATGTGAAATTGTGAAGGGGGCAAACTTCAATGCTAAGATGTAATTTGGACATATACAGACAACATCAAATGAACAGGGGTCTCTAGAAAAATAACGCTCAACAATGTCATGGGGCAAAAACGGTTAAGCTAACATATAAACATGGGAACATGGGGCCAACGAAAATGTAAAACAGTCTTTAAGTACGGACTAACAAGGCCATTGAGTAAATTCAAAGCCAACCCATAGATTAGGGCATATCGATGAAGAAAATCACATTGAGTAGAGGCTTTGAAAGTAAAATTGCCAAAGAGTACAAATATTTTAAAGCTAGCATATAAATCGGGTATGTAAAAGCAACAAGACTGGAAGAGGAGCCTTTGGAAATAAGGGCTCATGATGCCGTTAGGAAAACACTAACTGAGCTAACTTTTACATTCTGGTATTTAGATGGACCTTTAAAATCAAGGCCTGACTGTATCATTCAGTAAAACATTTTCGAAGCTAACAAATGCATTTCGATTTATAGAAGAAAAGTGGCCATGAAAAGAGCTTCTGAAAATAGAGGCTAACGATAACATTAAGTTAAAACAAAGAGATTCGAGGTTCGAATATGCAGTACAGACAATGAGATGCGGACCGGGGTATCTAGAAGTAAGGGTTAACCATGAAACAGCATTAAGAAACAACATCAAGAACAGCATTAAAAACTAACCTATAACTCTGTATATACCAACAGGCAACGTAATGTGAAGAGGGATCTTTATAATTAAGGGATTTAACACATGCCCGTGAGGATAAAGAACTCTCCAAGCCAGCCTACACCTTCGGGTTTATACTGGCAAGGGGACGTGGAAATAGTCCTTTAGATGTAAGTTTTTTTTAATGCTTTTAAAGATCGATGTTAGTTAGTTAGTTATTTCATTCAATGTATTTTCATGGTGTCGATGACTTGAGACTCTAGCATCAAAAACAGCAACAAAACTTTGTTAAATTTTCAACATAATCAAAAATCAAATTTAAAAATGGGGAAAAAGGAGAGAGAGAGAGAGAGAGAGAGAGAGAGAGAGAGAGAGAGAGAGAGAGAGAGAGAGAGAGAGTTATAAGAAACGTGCAATAGCACTACATAACAAATAATTAGCTAATCTAAATATTGGAAGATTGAAAAGATTGAACTGATCCCAGAATACCTTAACATTAGAAACAGGCAAAATACATTATACGACTTCCGGAGGTAGGAAGCTTTTCATTGAAGCACATTTTACCAGTATATGCTCAATTGTCAGTTCTGCAGAGCAGACACACTTAATGTCTTTACATTACTTTGTCGTTAAAGCATTTAACAAAAGTCTGCATGACAAGGTAACAATTGATCTACTTGCACATAGAGCATTCAATAATGAAAAATACTTTGTCCCAGGAGAGAAAAAAACGTCGTATCATTTCATTTTCTATTATGTTACACATTTCTACTGAAGATAAACTGCAAGGCAGTTCAATAGCATTCAAAGTGTTTCTCGCCCCATTTTTTGCGAGATGGTCAACATATTCATTGTAGTAAATTCCACAATGGGCTGGTATCCAACAAAAGTCAACACTGGACCTTTTCAATTGAATGCAATGAATTAAATATTTTATTTCAAAGATAACGTTATTATTGTAATTAAAGGATAAAGCAAGAGATTGCAAGACTGATTTAGAATCTATACAAAAAAGAACATTTAACAGATTTAGTAGTAGATTAATCAAATATGCCATAAGAATAGCTATTAGTTCTGCTGTAAAACTCGAAATGTCTGTGCCAAAATGATATGGCTTTTCAACTTTTAAAGATGGAATAACAAAGCTTGAGCCCGCATGATGATCTTCTAGCACAGAACCGTTAGTATAAACCTTAAGATGATCAGAATAAGTTTCAGATACATATGTTTTAACTGTTGTACTTAAAATATCTGGATTGTCATCTTTTCGTATATCTGTGTAATCAAAGTCAAAACTACCTTTTGTTAATTCCCAGTGAGGAATAGGCGTGACATTCATAATGGGGGCAACACTTTGGGGGGTGATATTGGAATCTTCAAATAATTCAGAGACATGATGTGCTATAGTCTGTAACTTATTCTTATTCCTTGCTTCCTTTGAATAATCAATATCAGATCTTATGTCTATCTCTGCTCGAAGTGAATTTTCAATGGTGTTTGCTCTTATTACATACTTTGCTGATGTCAGCTTTCTCATTTTATCAAGAGGTAAAACACCAGCCATTCTATACGATTTCGTTGTGCTCGTATGAAGAGGGACATCTAAAGCCAGTTTAATGGCTTTGCTATCTAAACTTTGTAACTTGTTTAGGAACGTTTTAGGAGCAGAAAAGAATGCCTCCTCACCATACATTAATCTATATCTAACAAGTGAAATCGCAAGACGGGTCATGACCCCAAGTTTGTTTACTTACTATCTTTAAAAAGTTCACACTTTTCATTGATTTTGATACCATGGTGTCAAACTGTTTTTTTTCTTTCAGTTTAGTTTTAGCGTAAGATAAAGCCCTAAAAATTTTACTTCAGTTTTGTAAGTAATATCTTGACTATCAATTTGAAATTTAGGTAGCTTTTTTTGGATCAGCACCATTGTTGAAAAGAACCATGCTAGTCTTTTGCGCTGAAAATTCTAAACCTTTAATTATCATATGTTATGCGCAAGCCAGTCTTTTTCCTCAAAGGGACGTTCATCCACATTGCTATATCGTCGGCATACTGTACTACATTAATGGATTTGGACAGACACTTTGGTAAACCATACAACATTATGTTAAAAAGCAAAGGAGCGATTATAGATCCTTGAGGAATCCCCATGTTGATTTGCCTCGAAGAAGACAAAATATTCCCTACTTTTGTGATAATTTTTTTCCCTGTCAGGAAAGATTTAATATACTGATAATTACTGCCATTTAACTCAATATTTTAAAGTTTAAAGTAGTCTCGCGTGCCATATACGGTCATAAGCTTTCTGAACATCAAATAAAGTTGCTAATACACTTTTACGTTTGGCAAATTGTTGCTTTATTTGTGTAGTAAGTTTAGTTAAATGATCTATCGTAGACCTGACTTTCATAAATCCAGCCTGATTGATGGGAATGATTTGTTTCTTCTCACAAAAATATGTTAATCTCGTTGAAATAATTCTTTCCATAATTTTTCCAATATGTGAGTTGAGGGAAATCGGTCTATAACTTGACGCCTATGACCGCGGTTTGGCTGGTTTAAGTATAGGAGTTATGACCGAAGTTTTCCAAACACTTGGAAGGCTTCCTGTTTCCCAACAGTTAAGATAAAAATTGTGTCGAATTAAGCGCCATTCTTCGGAAAATGGCTGACCATGTTTTAGGAAATACCATCATACCCTACAGCAGCTTTTTTATTTGTAAAGGACTCAATGGCGTCTTCCACTTCATTAAAAGAGGTAGTGGAATATATAAATTTTTCACTATCCGGAACAGGATCTCTGTACTTCTCCTTTCGTTCATTGCTTTTTCTCATATCAAGTTGGGTTGGTGTTAATCCTTCATCACTACAGATTTTGGCAAACATATCAACAAATGTTTCAGCCTTTTCCAGTGAGGTTGGGAAGCTCTCATCCTTTACTTTGATTGGACACTGTGAGAGACACAAACCGTTTTCTAAATCTCCTTTTCTCCACACTTTGTGTGCATCTTTGTAGTCTGACACTTCGTGAGCACAATACTTACACCAATATTGTCTCTTTGCTTGTGCACAAACTCTATTGCAATAGTTTTTAACTTTTTTTTCATTTCCGTATAATTAAATTCTGACATTTTCCTCAACCAATTTTTATACGTGATCTTTTTTTTCTTAACAGCATCTGCACATGCTTGATTCCACCATACATTTCCTGAGTGCTTTCCAGTTCTGACTGATTTCCTTCTGGGAATTGACAGTTCAGCCGCTGATAGAACTACCTTAGTGAATCTCTCATAAAATTCATCAATACTTTCATTCTCTGAAAATATAATAGGCTGTTCTGTTAGGAGTGACTGAAACTTGTCCCAGTCAGCTTTTTCATAATAAAATTTAGGTATTGTATCATTACATTCTTCGTTAAGTTGAAGAGATTCATTCAGTTTTAGTGCAATAGGAATATGATCACTTCCCAATGGATCTTCTTCTACGTCCCATGTGCTCATTATAGCTATGTATAGATAGATGTTCTAAGCTAACATGTGGGTGGATACAACACGGTGTGGAGAGGAACGTTGAGAAGTAAGGGTTAACCATGCCAGTTATGAAAGCTTTTAAAATCAGCACATAACTTTGAGTACATACAGGAGAGATTAGATACAGAAGAGCTGACAGAGGTAGACTAACAATGTTACATGTGAGCAATTTTCAAAGCTAACGTACAACCTTGGGTATAAAGTGACAGAGACAATGTAACGAGGGAAAGAACCTTCAGCGTTAAGGCTAACGAGGCCTGAAAGGGAAACTTCAAAGCAACAATCCAAACGTGAGTATAACGACACGTTTACAATAGCACGCCCAGCGTAGTATAAAATGCTTGGAGAAAACAGGCTTTACCTTTCATATTACTTTGCTTCTTTGGTGAAGATAATGACTTGGACGAGGTTACAGCCTTGATATATCCCTCCCCCCCCCCCCCCCCCCCCCCCCCCATCCGCACGTTGTCGGCCGCGTTGTGAAGAACATAACATGGCGTAACGACCAGTCTAATGCTTATTTACTTAAAGTATATCCTTCAATTTCTTTTCTTATAAATTCCATTCTAAATATATGTGTCTAAAACTCTCCCCCCCTCTCTCTCTTCTCTCTCTCTCTCTCTCTCTCTCTCTCTCTCTCTCTCTCTCTCTCTCACTCTCTCTTTAACCTTACCTCTTTCCGTATTAATACGTTACTCTCTCACATTTTATATTTTATTACATCTAAATAGTAAAATGATTTTATGCCATTTTAACGTTCGTATGTTTGTAATGGGACATTTCACTGGTCCAATCATTCATCCAAACAACGTGACGTGAAGAAGAGCCTTTAGAGAGATAAAGACTAAGTTATGAACTTTACTGTAAAAAGGCTATGTCAAGTTGTCAGTCGCATTGCAATAAAAAATGAACAACAACAACAACAACAACAACAACAACAAAAACCAGATCCAGCTATCAGCCGTGATCCAATAGTTTTGACGGTACCTAGCGAGTGCCCTCGTTGCTCAAATCTATTTGAGCCCAGCTTCCATACGCTGTCTGAAAGTGGCAAGGTTGCTGGCGTGGCACTTGTGACGAGCTGACATCCTGTATCTGAGAACCAGCCACATCGTCTGGCTGGAAAAGGCTGCTGCTTGCACATGCAAATTGTGAATATCAGGAAAACGTCTTGTGAAGAAAATCTGACAGTTAAAAAGAATTCCCTTTTTTATGTTTGTTAATACTAAAATTGATCGGCCCACAAATGGTATCCCGAAGAGCCTACTGGACAATATGCAAGTT
>CM065724.1:54322799-54340299 GCA_033310375.1 Conus canariensis
TGTGCAGAACAATCTTTACTTGGATCTCCTAAGAGATGCAATCTCCCACTGATTGACCAAACAATATAATGCTGAACAATTAAGTAGTGGGGACAAAGCAGAGAGGTATCTTAAAATAATAACGCATAAATGGCATAAATATAGTTTATCAAAATTTCGAACCAGAACACTCGGCCTTAATGTAAACCAAAGCTGGTTTGAGAAATCGAATAATAGATCTTGTCAAATGTGTACAGAAAGAGACAGAGTTGAGAATGAAGTACATTTTGTGTTTGATTGTCCCGCATATGCCAATATCCGCAGAGGTTTTAACATTTTCAATGAATCAGTTGCTCAAAGAAGAGATTTAATAGCGATTTTATCAAGTGGAAACGAGAACACTATAATAGAATTTGCGAAGCATATCGCACAAGCTAGCACTTTTCGTAAAAAGAACATAACGAATAGAAAAGATAATCACTTACTGTAACCTGATAGTCTATGTCAATAGTACATAGTGTGTGCGTGCGCGCGCGCTTGCGCGCGCGTGTGTGTGTGTGTGTGGGTGGGGAGGGGGGGGGGGGTCGTGTGGATGGATGGGTGCTTGGTTCGTTGATCCTTTTCGTAAATTATATGTATGGTGAGTTTGTAACATCACAAGGAAAGTTTTTTTGTATTTATTTCCTTTTTAGTCGCTGTTCCTGAATATGACTCATGATGCCCCCTTGCCAACACGGCCTTTGCTAATGGCAATAAAATTGTGTCAGTGTCAGTCTCTCTCTCAAGACAGTTTGTCAAATAAAGGTGAAAAACTTTTTTTCTTTCTACGTCTCGTTATTTTCTTCCCGTCTTAAGCCATTTCACACACACACACACACACACACACACACACACACACACACACACACACACACACACACACACACACACACACACGGCATCGCCATGAAAGATTAAAATGCAGACACACATAGTCTCTAACTTTGACGTTATCCACTCACTTGTTCATTTTCCCGAGGCAAGAATTTGTTACTTGGACAAACAAGTCAGCACATTAAAAAAAAAGCAAACAATTCGTTAAAAACTCAGCTGGGTAATATCTGCAGCGACGTAAAACAAAAGTTGAAACCAACCAGATCATGCTGCGCCAGTACACCGTGTGAAGGTGACGACACAGATCTGAAAAGTTCTCCCGTTGATGTGATCTCCACCAGTACACTGTGTGAAGGTGACGACACAAATCTGAAAAGTTCTCCGTTGATGTGATCTCCACCAGTACACCATGTGAAGGTGACGACACAAATCTGAAAAGTTCTCCCGTTGATGTGATCTCCACCAGTACACCATGTGAAGGTGACGACACAAATCTGAAAAGTTCTCCCGTTGATGTGATCTCCACCAGTACACCATGTGAAGGTGACGACACAAATCTGAAAAGTTCTCCCGTTGATGTGATCTCCACCAGTACACCATGTGAAGGTGACGACACAAATCTGAAAAGTTCTCCCGTTGATGTGATCTCCACCAGTACACCATGTGCAAATGACAAGACAGATCTGAAAAATACTTCCATTGATATGATCTCCACTACCCCTAAAAGCAAGTCACCGAGGCAGACCTCACGTGGGACATGTTCCCTGCAAAGAACTAGTCGACCGTCATCAACAGGGAGATTCTCAGCGACCAACCATGGACGACCATGGAACAACGCACAACTCACCAGCTCCTGACTGTAAGCCTCTGTCTACCCGCAGACAAGAAGACAGCCGGTGTCCTCAGGAAGACGGTGTTGTATACTCAATCCAGAACTCCAATCGATTCAGCTCCCTCACAAATCAGGCTGATGCTTTAACCAACTCTACCGACATCAGACCTCGGACAACATCCAGTTCAGGTAGAGATGCCGACCGCCCAACTGCAAAACAAAAAGAAGTGTCCCGAATGAACACTGCACGTGATATTTTGTTCACTCGTATACATCTGACGGAGTTTCAGTTCTCCTGATAGGAGATTCAGTCACAAGAGACATCGACCTCCGAAGAATAGCGCCCCGAAAAGAAAATTTGTGTCCAAAATCCACGTGCCAGGTTTGTGTGTTTCTGACTTGATAGAGTGGCTGCAGCACCAACGTGGTTCTCCCAGTCTCAGAACAAAAGCCCTACATGTGGGGGTAAATGACTGTAGATCCACAGGAGAAACCGCTAAAGAGACATGGTATGACTTAATCCATTTAGCTTCTCAAGTATTCCCCAACGCTAGAATCATCCTCGGCTCAACAATACCTGGAAGAGGCAAACACCACTTGAATACTATAACAATCTTAACATGCAAAAAGCCTGTGAAATCCTGAACCCGGACTTCATTGATAACTATCCCACCTTCACGACTATTACAGGTAAACCCAAGCTGGCTCTGTACACCAATATTATTTATCCCAGTGAAGCCACTGCTAGACTTGCACTGAGTTTCAGGGAAACCTTTATCCACTCTCAATCCCTTGAGTTTAAACCAAAACCAAAAGAACATGTAGCCCCAAGACTTCGTGGTAATACACACCCAAACAACCTTGAAAATAGCAACCGGTATACACAGAATAATCAAGTTAATACAGACTCAGAATACAGACAACATAGCAATATCCCAGCCCGTGACTGTCCTCCTATGGAATCAATGAATCATTATCCCCCAATTTTTTTCACAGAAAAAGCCACTTACCACAACAAATGTCAAGTACTCTGCTAGAACCTTCAATGGCCCAACCTCCCCACCCTTCCCTTCCTCACATAACGAAGTGCCAATAAGTCAGTCCAGTGAATCCCTATCATATTATCCCCACTACTCTGGAACAAAAAACAGTTCCTTCTGTTCAAGGTGGAAGGATACATGAACCGATCTTTATACACGACATTCCTGTGAACGTGACACAAACACTCCCTGCTATTCCATACGACCATTTTAAAAATTTGATGGCATACTACATTAATTCTAGCCGTATTTACCAGCGCCCATTTCCGTGATGAGAACACTGTGTGTGTGTGTGTGTGTGTGTGTGTGTGTGTGTGCGTGTGTGTGTGTGTGTGTGTGTGTGTGTGTGTGTGAGTGTGTGTGAGTGTATGTGTGTGCTTGCGTGCGTGCGTGCGTGCGTGCGTGCGTGTGTGTGTGCGTGCGTGTGTGTTGTGTGTGTGTGTGTGTGTGTGTGTGTGTGTGTGTGTGTTCGTGCGTGCGTGCTCGTGTGCGTGTGTGTGTGTGTGTGTGTGTGTGTGTGTGTGTGTGTGTGTGTGTGTGTGTGTGAATATTGCAGTTGCTGGACTTGAATGGAGCCCATCATTCATAGTACCTTTTGCAGACTCCTCTATCGATTTGTTGCTGGATTAAGTACAGGCACTGTTGTGTAGCGTGTCATAAGTGACGTGTGCGTACATATACTTTTTTCTTCTACTTACAAGTGTTCTTTGTAATTTTGGGTATTTTAAATTATTGTTTGTTGCGTTGGTTTAAGGCGCGTTTTCTAAGTGTGTGTGTGTGTGTGTGTGTGGTGTTTTTGTTTTTGTTTTTTTTGGTAATATATAAGGGAGTTTGTTTTCTCCTTCTTTCAGAGAGCAGAAAAACTTAGAATCTTTGGCGGACAACCTATCCTTATCTGATAAAGGGTTTCATGCTTTCTGTTGTGTTCGTGGTTGGATCATAATTCTATATTGTGACAGTTTTTTGTGTGCGAATATCATTTTCATCGAGTTTCTTGATTTACAACTGCATGATCTGATGTGTTAACTGCCTACGATTTGTGACCGGAAGAACTGCGTGTAAGGTGCCTTTGTTGTTAGTATACACAGTTAACTCAAATAATCATCATGTCATCTACTTTAGATATATGGCCTTCACAGGAAGGACTTCGCATCGGTTATTTAAATATAAACAGTGCCAGAAATAAGACCGGTGAAATCGCTGTAATTCTTCAGAAAAATGGGAATAACTTTCATGTGTTTTGCATAGAAGAGTCTTGGTTAACCGTTATGGTTCCAGATTCTGAAATGTGCATGCCAAACTATGATAAATCCGATTAGACCCAAATGTATCTAAAACAGCAGGTTTACTTCTTTACCTTGCTAAATCATTAACCTTCAAAAGAAAAGCTCATCTTGAAAACTACAACGTAGAATCCGTCTGGATAGAATTAAGTCTTAAACACTGTAAGCCAGTAATGGTAGGATTCCTACAGAAACCCAGCAGAAACCACTGACTGGTACGATAGGTTTAATTCGATGATGGATGCGGCAATACTGGAATCAAAGGAAGTTATTCTTTTGGGCGACTTTAACATAGACTTAACTGGGCCTGGGACAAAATGGAATCGTACTTATACAATGTATTGGTTGGAACAAATAATCGATCGTCCAACTCGAATCACAGAACAGACAGAAACTCTTACTGATAACATTTATGTCAACACAAAAGATAATATAGTGGAAGTGTGTTCTGTACAAACAGTCTGTAGTGACCATTCTTTAGTTTGTTAAACATGGACGAAGGAAGGTGACAAAATTCCTAAGTCTGGACATATGGAAAAAAATTTTTATAGACGTTTCACACATTTTGATAAAAAATACCTTCCTTAATGATTTATTTCATTTTGAATTAGATTAGATTTATCAGATTAGGAACCTTGACGATGCTGTAAACTTTTGGATAAGTGCATTCAATTCAGTATACGATAAACATGCACCCTTTGTAAGAAACAGAGTGAATCATGTCATTAACCCGCCATTGTTAACAAAGGAGATAGACAATGAGAATTACAAAGGAGATCGTATACTGAAGTCAAAGGACAAAGTGTTATTCAGAATAAAAGGAATAAAGTAAATTCCATGAAGAGAAAAACAAAGAAACAATATATTCAAAATCTAGTTTCGTCTTGATTTGGAAAGCTATCAATGTCTTGACAAGCAGTAACCCAAGAGTACAAAATCCAATGAAAGAAATATCACCAGAAGACTTCAACTTTCGTTTTGCAAACATAAATAAGGATGTAATTGTAAACGATAAAAATAAGGTACAACTTGTATTATAGAAACATACTGTCGTTGTAAAAACATTTCTTTATGTTTTCACATACCACCATTGTCATTAAATGAAGTCCGCGCTTAAAACAGTCAGGGACAAGGGACTTATATGGACGTGATGGTAAGATTCTAAAAATCGCTTCATTGGCCATTGCTGACACATTCACTTACGCTTATAATTTGTGTATTGATAAAAGCCACTTTCCCTTAAAATTTAGACAAGCGAAAGTTATACCTTTATATAAAAAGGCGATCCCACCAATGTCTCGAAGTATAGACCTATCTCAATATTATCCCTTTTGTCTAAAAACATGCTCAAATACACCTATATTCTCATCTTAAATATTACGAGGTCATTCATGAAAATCAATCAGACTTTCAAGAAAATCACTCTTGTCATACTGCTTTTATCGATAGATGTCATATGAATATTAACAATAATGACCTTACTGGAATTCTTTTTGTAGATCTGGCAAAAGCATTTGATGTTATAAACACTCCCTTTAAAAAAAAAAAAAAAAAAAAAAAAAAAAAACCCTAGCTTATGTGTTACAAAGTATCGAATACAGACTTCAAATTTTTTTTACCTCTTTTCTGACTGATCGTCAACAGCTTGTTGAAATTAATTCCAAAAGGTCAAAGTTACTCCCTTTAAATTTGGTGTCCCTCAGGGGTTAGTATTGGGGCCGCTGCTCTTTTCTATTTAAGTAAATGACTTACCACAGTATACAGAATGTTGTTGCAAAATGTTTGTCGATAATACCTCATTACAATCTCAAGGTAGTAACCCCACTGAACTGGTAGGTAACTTGCTGAAAAATATCAACAAGCTAATTACATGGACAGAAATGCATCACATGTCCCTAAATGCTAGTAAAACCAAATGCACGTATGTCACAACACGTCAAAAACGGCAGAAAATGAAATCCTCATTCGCGCCATTACATTCCCGAGGACAAAAGATTGAAGAGGTTACACAGCATAAAGTCTTAGGTGTTGTCCTAGACAACGATTTATCTTGGATTTACCACATTGTGGATCTTGGAAAATGTATTTCTTAGAGAATATATCAACTTCCAAAAATAAATTCCCAAAATAAATTTCTAAATCTTCATTCCAGAAAGATATTTCTTTCAAGCGCATATCCTTTCTCTTTCAACTATACATCCACGTTATGGGATAATGCCAGTAAACCTAATCTGAAACAAGTAAGTCGTCTGCATAAAAGGGCCATTGAATTAATTCAGCTGAAATCCAATACCTTGACAAAAAGTGATGACAAAACTATAAATATTCTTCCATTTAAAGATACTCTACTTCAAACAAATATTTGTGCATGTACACTGTAATAAATGGATCAGCCCCAAGAAAAATCACAGAAAGCTTTATCATCAATAGAAATAGACATACACATAAACTGTCTCTTCCCAGACCTCGAAGTAATCTTTATAAATCACGTTTTCTATATTCTGGAGGAACTGCGTGGAATTATTTGACTTCCTCCACAAAAATCATATCCCTCGCAACGTCTGTTAAAAAAGCAATAAAATTGCATCTGATGGAAACTCTGTGTAGCAATTAAGTCATTTCCATCAATACGATCCCCTTATCCCCACCTCTCTCTCTCTCTCTCTCTCTCTCTCTCTCTCTCTCTCTCTCTCTCTCTCTCTCTCTCTCTCTCTCTCTCGGCTGGGTGGACAAAAGCATTTATATTGGTTATCTCATTACCGTGGTTAAATAAAATAAAGTTTCGTTTCGTCTCTCTCTCTCTCTCTCTCTCCTCTGTGTGTGTGTGTGTGTGTGTGTGTGTGTGTGTGTGTGTGTGTGTGTGTGTGTGTGTGTTGTGTGTGTTTGTGTGTGTGTGTGTGTGTGTGTGTGTGTGTGTGTGTGTGTGTGTGTGTGTGCTTGAACTTGATGTTCCAACAATAGTTTTATTATTCTTTCATAGTTGATATAAGAGTTATGTATTTGCATGGTAGAAATTGGGTAGTTTTGAAAATGTTGTTTGAGCTTGTGGTTATATGCTGTGTTAGTTTCTTGTTTATGAGGGAAGGATGCAAAAAGCCGGAAAACTTATTCTTTAAGCCTCAATAAAGATAAATTTGACTTTAGTTGAATGTACTTCACATACACACGCGCGCGCGCGCGCACGCACGCACGCACGCACGCACGCACGCACGCACGCACGCACGCACGCACGCACACACACACACACACACACACACATTAAGAGTTGGGCATAGTATGCGTTCGCTAGGGAAGACTGAAACCACACAGTCGCGTTTTATGAACTTGATGAACGCGTCTCTGACAGCGGTGCTTAAATTTTCTGATAAAAACGCAAATCTCTGTAGATTTCGGGCCTGGTTGATGACAGGATATACTATGAAAGGACGTGCACGTTACAGCCCTGTCATGTAGTCTCAGACCAAGATGGAAGTTCTTGCTATCATTTGATCACCTTCATCCTCACTTACAATTACTGACATGCACAGTCTCAAAATTATTGCCGCCATTGATGCTGTACATACAATGGCAGAAGCAGCTAAAGAGCTCCAGCTAGATATGGTCGGGGAGGAACAAGAGTGAACTTCGTAACAGCGATGTGGATAAGACCCGTTAAAAAGAGAGAGAGGAGAGAGAGAGAGAGAGAGAGAGAGAGAGAGAGAGAGAGAGAGAGAGTACGCCTTTTGGATATTTCCCGGAGTTGCTGACTCATCGAGCTGTCCTTAGAGCTTCTCCCTACTCTACTCTGTGGTAATTTCAGTGTTGATTTCCTATATGTTCGTGGTGAGCTCGTGTAAAGGTTGTCCGTATGGACAATTTCCTGGGAACTGTCGTTGGATGGACATGGTGTCACCAGCCTAGCCAATGTCCCCTGTCCGAAGGCAGATACTGGCTCAAGCCGGCTAGCCGATAGAACTAATACTGTCGTTGGTAGTGGGCTTAGTAAGTGGTGTTTTGCATGGACTGAATCCCAATGGGCACCCCTGAACACGAGCGATATGATTCGGCACCCCTGAACACGAGCGATATGATTCGGCACCCCTGAACACGAGCGATATGATTCGGCACCCCTGAACACGAGCGATATGATTCCCAATGGGCACCCCTGAACACGAGCGATATGATTCGGCAGCAGTGCAGTGTCTCCTCTGGCGGGTTGCCTCATAACGACTTGATTTTTCATATCCCTGTAGACTACCAGTAGTGCGGCTGTGGCTTGACTGTCTGTGTGATTTTTCATATAACTGTAGACTACCGGTACTGCGGCTGTGGCTTGACTGACTGTGTGATTTTTCATATCCCTCTAGACTACCGGTACTGCGGCTGTGGCTTGACCGTCTGTGTGATTTTTCATATCCCTCTAGACTACCGGTACTGCGGCTGTGGCTTGACCGTCTGTGTGATTTTTCATATCCCTCTAGACTACCGGTACTGCGGCTGTGGCTTGACCGTCTGTGTGATTTTTCATATCCCTCTAGACTACCGGTACTGTGGCTGTGGCTTGACCGTCTGTGTGATTTTTCATATCCCTCTAGACTACCGGTACTGTGGCTGTGGCTTGACCGTCTGTGTGGTTTTTCATATCCCTCTAGACTACCGGTACTGCGGCTGTGGCTTGACTGACTGTGTGATTTTTCATATCCCTGTAGACTACCGGTACTGCGGCTGTGGCTTGACCGTCTGTGTGATTTTTCATATCCCTCTAGACTACCGGTACTGCGGCTGTGGCTTGACCGTCTGTGTGATTTTTCATATCCCTGTAGACTACCGGTACTGCGGCTGTGGCTTGACTGTCTGTGTGCGGCTGTGTATAGTATAGCCAGAACGAGCGTTATTATGATTGTTATTATTATTACTTTTATTATTATCATTATTATCAATACTTATATAGCGCCTATCCTCGGCTAGTGACCAAGCTCTAAGCGCTTTACAATCCACACTCGTTTAAGCGTTGTAGGAATAATTCTCTTGAGAGTGCACGGAAGAGGAGACAGACCATTAAAGGCAGCCACATTCTGTCTTCAGGTATATAAAACGGTAATGGTCGGCTACTGCGTAGAGAAGGAACAAAGTACCTAATGCTTTCAGAAAGGAAGCCTTGCGTGTAGCCATCAGGACACCGGTTGGGCCAGAACCCCGTGCACCACAGCGACACGTCGTTGTCACCTCTCGCTTTCTGCATCACATTATGCAGCACTGGTGAGGCCATCCATGACGTCAGGACCTCCGCGAAGAACTCGACATCCAGGACTTTTTCCAGCACCTGGGCTGAGACGTCTGGTTCGTTGGAATGTGGAGACGGACCTGAAATGTGCATGCCGACCCGCACACACAAACACACACACACAGAGGCACGCACACACATATACGCCCGCTCGCCCACCGGCACGCATGCACGCACGCACAAACACACGCGCGCGCACGCGCGCGCACACACACGCACGCACGCATGCAAACCCAGACACACACATGCGCACACAAACGCGTGCACACGCACGCACGTATGCAAACACACACACACACACACACACACACACACACACACACACACACACACACACACACACACACACGCACACACTGTTTTAGAAGGACCTTTGCCTTTGATGTAAATTGCACTTCCCTGTTTATATTTGACAAGATACATTCACCTTTGGTTCCCTTTATTCATTCTGGACTAGTTGCAAGTGAGGCGACTGCAGGCGGAAATGTAAACAAACCTTAAAAAGTTTATGCAATAAATCCGCCAAATATGAACAAAAATCACAAAACAAAACACGACGCGTTTTGACTTCCTAGGTTTTTCTTCAGGCAAGATGAACAACACTCTTCATTTTCGTTGTCCTGAGTGTTGTTTATCTTGCCTGAAGAAAACCTAGGAGGTCGAAACGCGTCGTGTTTTGTTTTGTGATTTGTTTGTTCACATTTGGCGGATTTATTGCATAAACTTCTATAATATTCTAGACTACTTCACTGGTTCGTTCATTTGGATACTCAGACTCAAAAAATGGCGCACACGATTTGAGAAATAACTCTGTGTGTGTGTGTGTGTGTGTGTGTGTGTGTGTGTGTGTGTGTGTGTGTGTGTGTGTGTGTGTGTGACAGACAGAATGACAGACAGACAGAGACAGAGACAGACAGACAGAGACAGACAGAGACAGACAGACAGAGACAGACAGACAGAAAGACACACAGAGAGGAGGAAAAGGGGGATAGATTGTTGGTAGACGAGTACAAGTGTAAAATATGTGCATGAACAGGCTACATTATGCTAATTCTTTCGATACACACATTTGAATACACTCGCAGTTGCGTATACGAGCAATCATATAAAAAAAATGAAGAAAGCTTTCCGTTTATAAATCTCTCAAATGTAATGTAGAAACGACGTTAACTTCAGTCGAGGGGAAGTGAAGGGAGAAGAGGGCATTCACTTTCCTTAGCGTGTCAGTAAAAGTACAGCTCTGCTCTTTCTCTTCAGACCAATATTCAATGTGTGTGTGTGTGTGTGTGTGTGTGTGTGTGTGTGTGGCGCGCGCGCGCGCGCGCGTGTGTGTGTGTGTGTGCGCGCGCGCAAGCATCCATATATGCTTTTGTACGTACGTACATGTGTGTGTGTGTGCGCGCGCGCGCGCGCGCGCGCCTGAGTGTGTGCGCGTGTGTTGTGTGTGTGTGTGTGTGTGTGTGCGTGCGTGCGTGCGTGCGTGCGTGCGTGCGTGCGTGCGTGCGTGCGTGCGTGCGTGCGTGCGTGTGTGTTTACCTTTCTTTGTCAAAAATTCTTGCATTTTCCCGGCTACAGACATCAATTTCCTTTTTTTCTCCTCCACATCCTGCGTCAGGACCACTTTGGCGATTTCATGAACCGTGTGAAGTTTCTCGATTTTCTGCCCAACATCCCGCAAAGCTTCTGCCATTCTGGAACCGGCGTTCACTCGCTCTTGAATGGCTCTTTGAAAACCTGCTGACTTCATAAGCGAAGAAGACGCGGTGGATGGTTTGGAGATTTTTTCTTCTGCAGTGTATGGCTTCTGAATAGCAATGGATGACACTGCTGCAGAACAATCAGCAGATGATCCAAAACTCGCTTCGACATCGTTCCTGCACGTTTCAAGCACCTCCGTCATTTCTTGCAGGAGATTCAACATTTTGCTCGAAGGGTTTGCCAACCAGAGTTCGTCCACCAGAAGCAAAACATTCTTGGCCTCCATGGCTTGAGCCTTATCCTTCATGCGGCGGACGAATTCTTGTGGGTTAGTCCAAGCGTCAATGGTTTCCAGGAGAACTTGGTTCTTCACCGAGGGTAGGTTTTCGTCCCTTAAGGCGGTTAGGATCTGGCTGTGCAGCACCTGCGAGATGAGGTGGCCTGGAAGGTTGCCTGGACCCCTGACCACTACCACCATAGTGTTGTCTTGCTTTACCCTTTCCGCAGCGTTGACCACTAGCAGCAGAGTCTTCCCACTGCCTGGGGGCCCTGGACATTACAAAATGGGAAAGTGAAAATTCACTTAGCCGATCGGCCGTTAGGGCAGTGAACTGTCAGAGGTTCACCTTGTCAAGGGCACGGCATTATGAATGGCGGCGTTATTCCTCTTCTTCCGACGCCTTTGACCTGCCCTGAATTGAATCAGCCACTCATGTACTGCTAGGTGGACACACAGGGCTTTCATGCCGAAAAAATCCGAACACATGTGTGGTTCGAACTAATGACCATCAGCTCCGCAGGCAAATGCCCAAACTATCTGGCCACGGGTCCTGCCCTGGATATTAGGAATCAATTAAATTAAATGAACTAACGAACTCGCACAGGATCTATAATTAAAAACAAACAAACAAAACATTTCCTGCAAAATCTTAGCGGTAAACAATATAATATGGGAAATTGATGTAAAATGAAATACACAAAATGTGCGTATTGTCTCCATTTGGAATCTTAGTTATAGATTAAGAAGTCAGCGCAACGAAACTTCTTTGGCACAGAAACAATAGTGGTAACAATGACAATGACAATGACAACAACAACAACAATAATAATAATAATAATCGCAACAATAGTAATAACAACAATAAGCACCATTATCATCATCGTCATCATCATCATAATGAAAACATTAACTGTTATTACTCTTATTAGAACTATTATTATCATAAATGATTGTGATAATAACGCTAGTTGTAATTATTGTTCAACATTATTATAATTATCATTATCATTGTTATTATTATTACTATCATTATTATTTTTGTTATTTGTTATCATCATCATTATCATCATCATCGTCATCATCTCCCATGTATTGTAACGATCAGAAGAGGAACAGACCTAAACTTACATAACTGGACCCTCCTCTCTTTTCCTCCTCGCCCCCCCCCCCCCCCTCCCCCGTCTCTGCCACATATGCAAAGCCTGTTCAGTACCTGTCAGATAGACAAAGCGGTCACGGCTGTGGAACCACTTCAGCTGCTCAGGCCTCAGGATCCATCGCTTGCACCACGTGCTCATCACGTGAGTGGCGTCCGCCAGGTCACGTGCCTCATGGATCTGACTGCCGTGTCGCCATACTTCAACCGTGGACATGGGACCACACAGTCTGGAAGAAGAGAGTTGATGTTGTTGTTGTTGTTGGTGGTGGTGGTGGTGTGTTATGATTAAAGTGACAATCATAGAATGATAATACAAAAAAATACATGTTGATACCATCACTGCTACTGCTGCTGCTACTACTACTACGCGACTACTACAAATACCACAACTACTACTACTACTACTACTACTACTTGTTCCAATAATAATCATATCTAAAGCAATACAGTTATAACTAAAACAATAATTGAATCAATAATCAATGAAAATTACAGGACAACAATAATGAAAATAATAAGGAAACTATTACTATTACTGCTACTTCTATTCCTACGACTAACTCCTACAACTGCTGCTGCTGCTGCTGCTGCTGCTGCTGCTGCTGCTGTGCTCTCTCCTCCTCCTCCTCCTCTTCCTTCTCCTCCTCCTACGAGTACTACTACTAACTACTACTGCTGCTGCTGCTGCTGCTGCCACTACTTCTCATAATGATGAGGATGAAAATTGTTCAAAACTAAGTCGTTCATAGCGTAACCGACCATGGGACCATAGCACGGCTGCTAGCAAGCTAAAACCACGTTCAAATGAAGATGCTCAAACTGAAGCAAATCAACTCCCGAAATTAAAAGGAAATCAGGCATGCAGTCAAGTCATGCTACGTATAGCCCAGCCGACCGCAGTGGTCCACATATTGAGGCTATACAAACTGAAATCCAAGGTGCGCACAAATGCATACAAACAAGCAAACGAACGAACTAACGAACAAAGGCAAAAAGAAAAACGAATCAAGTCCTTACACTGGAAGACTGACTGAAAACGAAGTGCGTCAGCAACCAGTTTCAAACAGATCCAGTGAACACTCATAGATTTCCAAAATAAAAGTTCTAATAATACATGCTTTGTACAGGAAAAGAGAAATGACACTTGTGTCTCCACTGTACAATTGCATCACTCTGGAAGCCGCATTAACAACAACAACAAACAACAACAACAACAACAACAACACACACACACACACACACACACACACACACACACACACGAGCGCGCGCGCGCGCACACATACACAACACACACACACACACACACACACACACACACACACACACACACACACACACACACACACCTGTTCCAACCAAGCAAACAAATACGAAGGAAAGAAAGAGGAAAAAAGAGAGAGAAATAGAAAACAAAGAAGGAAAGAAAAGAAACTGGCATTTGAAAATGCAGGAAATGAAACCCTGTCCCACTGTGGAAAGCAATGCGCTGTCCATTGCAGTAACCACTGTCCTTTCACGGTGGAAATACAAAATGATAGCTTTTGCCGCTGCAAAGGTGAGTGGGCTTTAGGTCGATCTTCCTATCGGTCGATCGGCTGCACATCGGCCATTCGTATTTTACTCATTCGTACCTTTTAAAGAGTGAAGAAGCTCCGTGGTGCATTCCATGTCATGTACCACTCACAATGAAACATACTCTTTTAGAGTGTTGGGACTTGCATGGCGTGAGACATAAACATTTTACAGCGGACTCCATGAAAACCTTGTTCAGAGATGTTCCGCCTGATGTGATCTTTGAATTTCTGAAGGAGATTAACATTTTTCATCTGATCTGAGATTTTACAGTGGAAAGATTTTTAACAAAATTTCGGGTGTGTTTTTAGAAGATATATTTTAAAGGGTTGTATGAATGAATGACTTATGAGTTGACTTCAGCGCGGTGACAGCTCTGATATGGCTCTTTGCGGTCGGCTGGGCTATAAACAACATTATACATTACCTTATCTTAGTTCGTTCTTCAAACTGTTCAGAGTGCTATACGCAAATTGAATGGTGCAATGATATACGATGAAAGAGTTTCTATTGTATTTCATATTATCATTATTATCATTTCTTTTATTATTGCTGTTGTTGTTATATTCATTATTGCTATTATCATCATTGTTATCATTATTATCATCATCATCATCATCATCATCATTATTATTATTTATCATAATCGTCATCATCATCGTTCTTATTACAACTATTACTATTGTTGTTGTTAGTATTATTAACATTAATATTGTTATCATCATCATGATCATCATCATCATCATTATTATTATCATTATTACTTTTAATATTATTATCATTACTACTACTACTATTTTATTTATCTATTTACTGTTTGTCTTTGAATATAATCATCATGACAGAAAAAAAGACCGTCCCACATGACATTCGATCGCACGAACTCTGTGTTATCAGCATGGCGTTCTGTCCAACTAAGCCAAAAGCAACATGTGTAATCATAGCATGTGTTCGTCATGTTGGACTTCTGAGGAAAACGTCACAGTTCGTTGTTATCAATGAGTGATTTGTATTTTACATTTCAACCAACTGATAATTTGTACCCTTTACTTTTCGTTGACAGACCAACAGACGCTGCGAAGACTGCTAGGAACAGAATTAAGCATGTCTAACGTAGGGTGACTTGCGTGCCGTGAGTATTGTTTGCGATGTTAATCTAAGGGGTTCCAAAGCCATCGTTTTCATTCTCTTGTTAATTAAGCATGTAAAGGTCACGGGTCAAAGGTCAGTGGAAAATGTTTTAGTGTACCAAGAGCCATTTTCTGCCCGAAATCGTCAACAAATGATATTAAAACTGACCATATGCAACATCTACCTGCTTACCAAAGTCTGGGCTGGATTGTAATGAGCTATTTTGTATTATTTCGTTCATTTTGTATTGCGTTTTACTTTATTGCGTATATATCAAACAGTATCTTACCACGCGGTTTGGGGTATTTGGAGGTGAATTATGTTGCGTTGTTTGTTTGTGTCATGTCGTTTTGTATCGTGTTGCTTTATATCGTTTTGCTCCACTCTGTGCTATTCCCACCCAGGTTGGGATGTGCTGTTTTGTAGCTCGTTGTGATGGGTCGTGCTATGTTCCTTTTCCGTTGTATTATACTAGAGAGTCCTTATTTTGTTGAGGACAAAAAAACAAAACACAGTATGAAAGATGCATCAATAGTAAAATGAATTTGATAACCGATCTCTCTTCTCTCTCTCTCTCTCTCTCTCTCTCTCTCTCTCTCTCTCTCTCTCTCTCTCCACCCCCACCACCCCCCCCCCCCTCCAACTAGCGGGGATTCCCCGAATTGTGTCACTGGCGGACGCCGTGGCACCGACGCACGTACATCACGTGGACAGCATGCATCGGGCAGGCAGGCATGCTTGCAAACCTCCATGGGTAATCGGCCAAGCAGGTCTGCAGCTCCGCATCGTGGCGGGGGGGACAGGCGATGGAGGGAACGACAGGAGCCTGCGCTCGGGCGCCGCGAGAAAGCCATAGAACAGGCCCGACCATTCACCTCAGTGGACATTTAAAAATTATAACGTCGAAAACTTGTATAGCAAACTAAATGACCTTTCTTTTCTGAATTATATTTTTTTTAAATGATATTGTTACTCCCACTGAAACTTTGCTTGACTCATCGTTTGATTATAGTAATGTATTTTCTCATTAATTAAGTTTCACGTACCAGCCAAAAATTCTCATTAATTAAGTTTCACGTACCAGCCAAAAAATCTCTTTCCACGGGAGGAATTCAGGAGGTGTGTTGTTGTTAGTAAGAAAGACTTTAGAGAAAAGTGTGAAAGAAACAAAACTTGACTATGACAACGTTGTTGCTGTAAAAATAGATAAGCATGTCTTCGGCATTGACAAAGATGTTAAATTAGTTGTTTGCTATATTGTCCCGGAAGGAGACCCTACATACAATGATAAATTGATTAAAGATTGTGTTCTATTAATGGAAGAAGTACTATAGCAGCATTTTGTAAAGACATGGATGAACTTCATGTTATGGTTGTAGGGGATTTAAATGCTAGAACAGGATACAAACAAGTTCAAAACGAAATGATGATAAACTGTACTTCAGTATCGAGGATGTTGATCTGGATGACGACAGTTGTGTACGTCGTTCTAAGGATTCAATTATTAATAATTTTGACAAAACATTGTTGAGATTTTGTTTCATGTTCGATTTGAGTATTTTAAATGTTTTTTGTAATGGTGATAGTAGGAGTGAGTATACTTTTGTGTTTTCAAATGGTTGCAATGTAATTGATTATTTTTTGGTCCACAGTGACTTGTTATCAAACTTTGATCTACGAGTTGGTCACAGTATTTACTCATGGCACTTACTAGTTGAGGTAATATGGAGAGGTAACCGCTGTTTTTCAGCGGATAAACAAAATTTCGAAGGATAGAAAGAGAGGGCTTAGTTACCGCCAAGGACACAGACAGAGTACAGGACAAAACACAGTGCATCTCGACCTCTTTGGTCTTCTTCGGGCTAAAACAAATAGCATTTAGGAACGTGAAAACGAAGAACGAGAAATCACTTATCTTCCCATATTCGGCGCAAAATCAAAATGGTTGTTGGATGAAAACGAGGCCGTTAAGGAGGGGATCATGGGAGTTGAAACAGTAATGATGACCCTGATGATAATGGTATTAATGGCAATGATAGTGATAATGATGACCCTGATGATAATGGTATTAATGACCCTGATGATAATGGTATTAATGGCAATGATAGTGATAATGATGACCCTGATGATAATGGTATTAATGCCAATGATAGTGATAATGATGACCCTGATGATAATGGTATTAATGGCAATGATAGTGATAATAGTGGCGATGAGGAGACCGCATATAATAAGAGGAGGTAAACTGATAAAGTGGGTTTGTTTAAAAGAAAAAAGGGGGGAGGGGGTTGGGTGGGGGTGGGAGTGGGGATGAAACAGTGGGGTTTGTAGTTGTTTTGTAATTATTGTTTAATAGTATGATATATTAGTGACGGTAGTAATTATGG